>CM056553.1:9875848-10353446 GCA_029721515.1 Synanceia verrucosa | reverse complement strand
TCAGGTCCTAAAAAATGGCGTTTTGGCACTTTTCTGCCCAGATATCACCATGAATTCACTCTACAGGCCATAAGAAGGCATTTTCAGCACTTTTTATGACATGAAATTTCTTGACAATTTTTGACTTTTTCGGCATACCGCTGGTATGATTTTTTTTTTTTTTCTAATTTTTCAGGTCCTAAAAAATGGCCTTTTTGGTACTTTTCTCCCCAGATATCACCATGAATTCACTCTACAGGCCATAAGAAGGCATTTTCAGCACTTTTTATGACATGAAATTTTTTGACAATTTTTGACTTTTTCAGCATACCATGGTATGATTTATTTTTCTAATTTTTCAGTTCCTAAAAATGGCCTTTGGCACTTTTCTCCCCAGATATCACCATGAATTCACTCTACAGGCCATAAGAAGGCATTTTCAGCACTTTTTATGACATGAAATTTTTGACAATTTTTGACTTTTTCGGCATACCGTGGTATGATTTTTTTTTTCTAATTTTTCAGGTCCTAAAAATGGCCATTGGCACTTTTCTTCCCAGATATCACCATGAATTCACTCTACAGGCAATAAGAAGGCATTTTCAGCACTTTTTATGACATGAAATTTTTTGACAATTTTTGACTTTTTCGGCATACCGCGGTATGATTTTTTTTCTAATTTTTCAGGTCCTAAAAAATGGCCTTTTTGGTACTTTTCTCCCCAGATATCACCATGAATTCACTCTACAGGCCATAAGAAGGCATTTTCAGCACTTTTTATGACATGAAATTTTTTGACAATTTTTGACTTTTTCGGCATACCGCGGTATGTTTATTTTTCAAATTTTTCAGTTCCTAAAAAATGGCCTTTTTGGCACTTTTCTGCCCAGATATCACCATGAATTCACTCTACAGGCCATAAGAAGGCATTTTCAGCACTTTTTATGACATGAAATTTTTTGACAATTTTTGACTTTTTCGGCATACCGCGGTATGATTTTTTTTTCTAATTTTTCAGGTCCTAAAAAATGGCCTTTTGGCACTTTTCTGCCCAGATATCACCATGAATTCACTCTACAGGCCATAAGAAGGCATTTTCAGCACTTTTTATGACATGAAATTTTTTGACAATTTTTGACTTTTTCGGCATACCGCGGTATGATTTTTTTTTTTTTAATTTTGCAGGTCCTAAAAAATGGCCTTTTTGGCACTTTTCTCCCCAGATATCACCATGAATTCACTCTACAGGCCATAAGAAGGCATTTTCAGCACTTTTTATGACATGAAATTTTTTGACAATTTTTGACTTTTTCGGCATACCGCGGTATGATTTATTTTTCAAATTTTTCAGTTCCTAAAAAATGGCCTTTTGGCACTTTTCTGCCCAGATATCACCATGAATTCACTCTACAGGCCATAAGAAGGCATTTTCAACACTTGTTATGACATGAAATTTTTTGACAATTTTTGACTTTTTCGGCATGATTTTTTTTCCAATTTTTCAGGTCCTAAAAATGGCCTTTTGGCACTTTTTCTCCCAGATATCACCATGAATTCACTCTACAGGCCATAAGAAGGCATTTTCAGCACTTTTTATGACATGAAATTTTTGACAATTTTTGACTTTTTCGGCATACCATGGTATGATTTTTTTTTTTTCTAATTTTTCAGGTCCTAAAAATGGCCTTTGGCACTTTTCTGCCCAGATATCACCATGAATTCACTCTACAGGCCATAAGAAGGCATTTTCAGCACTTTTTATGACATGAAATTTTTTGACAATTTTTGACTTTTTCGGCATACCGCGGTATGATTTTTTTTCTAATTTTTCAGGTCCTAAAAAATGGCCTTTTTGGCACTTTTCTGCCCAGATATCACCATGAATTCACTCTACAGGCCATAAGAAGGCATTTTCAGCACTTTTTATGACATGAAATTTTTTGACAATTTTTGACTTTTTCGGCATACCGCGGTATGATTTTTTTTCTAATTTTTCAGGTCCTAAAAAATGGCGTTTTGGCACTTTTCTGCCCGGATATCACCATGAATTCACTCTACAGGCCATAAGAAGGCATTTTCAGCACTTTTTTTGACATGAAATTTTTTGACAATTTTTGACTTTTTCGGCATACTGCGGTATGATTTATTTTCTAATTTTTCAGGTCCTAAAAAATGGCCTTTTTGGCACTTTTCTGCCCAGATATCACCATGAATTCACTCTACACGCCATAAGAAGGCATTTTCAGCACTTTTTATGACATGAAATTTTTTGACAATTTTGGACTTTTTCGGCATACCGCGGTATGATTTTTTTTCCTAATTTTTCAGGTCCTAAAAAATGGCCTTTTTGGCACTTTTCTGCCCAGATATCACCATGAATTCACTCTACTGGCCATAAGAAGGCATTTTCAGCACTTTTTATGACATGAAATTTTTGACAATTTTTTACTTTTTCGGCATACCGCGGTATGATTTATTTTTCAAGTTTTTCAGGTCCTAAAAATGGCCTTTTTGGCACTTTTCTCCCCAGATATCACCATGAACTCACTCTACAGGCCATAAGAAGGCATTTTCAGCACTTTTTATGACATGAAATTATTTGACAATTTTTGACTTTTTTTTCTTTTTTTTTTTTTTCTTTTCTTTTTTTTCTTTTTTTAGATTTTTTTTTCTAATTTTTCAGGTCCTAAAAAAATGGCTTTTTTGGCACTTTTCTGCCCAGATATCACCATGAATTCACTCTACTGGCCATAAGAAGGCATTTTCAGCACTTTTTATGACATGAAATTTTTTGACAATTTTTGACTTTTTCGGCATACCGCGGTATGATTTTTTTTTCTAATTTTTCAGGTCCTAAAAAATGGCCATTTTGGCACTTTTCTGCCCAGATATCACCATGAATTCACTCTACAGGCCATAAGAAGGCATTTTCAGCATTTTTTATGACATGAAATTTTTTGACAATTTTTGACTTTTTCGGCATACCGCGGTATGATTTTTTTCTAATTTTTCAGGTCCTAAAAATGGCTTTTTGGTACTTTTCTCCCCAGATATCACCATGAATTCACTCTACAGGCCATAAGAAGGCATTTTCAGCACTTTTTATGACATGAAATTTTTGACAATTTTTGACTTTTTCGGCATACCGCGGTATGATTTTTTTTTCTAATTTTTCAGGTCCTAAAAAATGGCCTTTTTGGCACTTTTCTGCCCAGATATCACCATGAATTAACTCTACAGGCCATAAGAAGGCATTTTCAGCACTTTTTATGACATGAAATTTTTTGACAATTTTTGACTTTTTCGGCATACCGCGGTATGATTTTTTTTTCTAATTTTTCAGTTCCTAAAAAATGGCCTTTTGGCACTTTTCTGCCCAGATATCACCATGAATTCACTCTACAGGCCATAAGAAGGCATTTTCAGCACTTTTTATGACATGAAATTTTCTGACAGTTTTTGACTTTTTCAGCATACCGCAGTATGATTTTTTTTTCTAATTTTTCAGGTCCTAAAAAATGGCCTTTTGGCACTTTTCTGCCCAGATATCACCATGAATTCACTCTACAGGCCATAAGAAGGCATTTTCAGCACTTTTTATGACATGAAATTTTTTGACAATTTTTGACTTTTTCGGCATACCGCGGTATGATTTTTTTTTCTAATTTTTCAGGTCCTAAAAAATGGCCTTTTTGGCACTTTTCTGCCCAGATATCACCATGAATTCACTCTACAGGCCATAAGAAGGCATTTTCAGCACTTTTTATGACATGAAATTTTTGACAATTTTTGACTTTTTCGGCATACCGCGGTATGATTTTTTTTTCTAATTTTGCAGGTCCTAAAAAATGGCCTTTTTGGCACTTTTCTCCCCAGATATCACCATGAATTCACTCTACAGGCCATAAGAAGGCATTTTCAGCACTTTTTATGACATGAAATTTTTTGACTATTTTTGACTTTTTCGACATACCGCAGTATGATTTTTTTTCTAATTTTTCAGGTCCTAAAAATGGCCTTTGGCACTTTTCTGCCCAGATATCACCATGAATTCACTCTACAGGCCATAAGAAGGCATTTTCAGCACTTTTATGACATGAAATTTTTGACAATTTTTGACTTTTTCGGCATACCGCGGTATGATTTATTTTTCAAATTTTTCAGGTCCTAAAAATGGCCTTTTTACCACTTTTCTCCCCAGATGTCACCATGAATTCACTCTACAGGCCAAAAGAAGGCATTTTCAGCACTTTATGTGACATGAAATTTTTTGACAATTTTTGACTTTTTCGGCATACCGCGGTATGATTTTTTTTTCTAATTTTTGATGTCCTAAAAAATGGCCTTTTTTGCACTTTTCTCCCCAGATATCAACATGAATTCACTCTACAGGCCATAAGAAGGCATTTTCAGCACTTTTTATGACATGAAATTTTTTGACAATTTTTGACTTTTTCGGCATACCGTGGTATGATTTATTTTTCAAATTTTTCAGGTCCTAAAAAATGGCCTTTTTGGCACTTTTCTGCCCAGATATCACCATGAATTCACTCTACAGGCCATAACAAGGCATTTTCAGCACTTTTTATGACATGAAATTTTTTGACAATTTTTGACTTTTTCGGCATACCGCGGTATGATTTTTTTTTCAAGTTTTTCAGTTGATAAAAAATGGCCTTTTGGCACTTTTCTGCCCAGATATCACCATGAATTCACTCTACAGGCCATAAGAAGGCATTTTCAGCACTTTTTATGACATGAAATTTTTTGACAATTTTTGACTTTTTCGGCATACCGCGGTATGATTTATTTTTCAAATTTTTCAGTTCCTAAAATGGCCTTTGGTATTTTTCTCCCCAGACATCACCATGAATTCACTCTACAGGCCATAAGAAGGCATGTTCAGCACTTTTTATGTCATGAAATTTTTTGACAGTTTTTGACTTTTTCGGCATACCGTGGTATGATTTTTTTTTCAAATTTTTCTGGTCCTAAGAAATGGCCTTTTTTGCACTTTTCTCCCCAGATATCACCATGAATTCACTCTACACGCCATGAAAAGGCATTTTCAGCACTTTTTATGACATGAAATTTTTGACAATTTTTGACTTTTTCGGCATACCGCGGTATGATTTTTTTTTCTAATTTTTCAGGTCCTAAAAAATGGCCTTTTTGGTACTTTTCTCCCCAGATATCACCATGAATTCACTCTACAGGCCATAAGAAGGCATTTTCAGCACTTTTTATGACATGAAATTTTTTGACAATTTTTGACTTTTTCGGCATACCGCGGTATGATTTTTTTTCTAATTTTTCAGGTCCTAAAAAATGGCCTTTTTGGTACTTTTCTCCCCAGATATCAACATGAATTCACTCTACAGGCCATAAGAAGGCATTTTCAGCACTTTTTATGACATGAAATTTTTTGACAATTTTTGACTTTTTCGGCATACCGCGGTATGATTTTTTTTTCTAATTTTTCAGGTCCTAAAAAATGGCCTTTTGGTACTTTTCTCTCCAGATATCACCATGAATTCACTCTACTGGCCATAAGAAGGATTTTCAGCACTTTTTATGACATGAAAATTTTTGACAATTTTTGACTTTTTCGACATACCGCGGTATGATTTATTTTTCAAATTTTTCAGGTCCTAAAAAATGGCCTTTTTGGTACTTTTCTCCCCAGATATCACCATGAATTCACTCTACAGGCCATAAGAAGGCATTTTCAGCACTTTTTATGACATGAAATTTTTTGACAATTTTTGACTTTTTCGGCATACCACGGTATGATTTATTTTTCAAATTTTTCAGTTCCTAAAAAATGGCCTTTTTGGCACTTTTCTGCCCAGATGTCACCATGAATTCACTCTACAGGCCATAAGAAGGCATTTTCAGCACTTTTTATGACATGAAATTTTTGACAATTTTTTACTTTTTCGGCATACCACGGTATGTGTTTTTTTCCAAATTTTTCAGGTCCTAAAAAATGGCCTTTTTGGCACTTTTCTGCCCGGATATCACCATGAATTCACTCTACAGGCCATAAGAAGGCATTTTCAGCACTTTTTATGACATGAAATTTTTTGACAATTTTTGACTTTTTCGGCATACCGCGGTATGATTTTTTTTTCTAATTTTTCAGGTCCTAAAAAATGGCCTTTTTGGCACTTTTCTGCCCAGATATCACCATGAATTCACTCTACAGGCCATAAGAAGGCATTTTCAGCACTTTTTATGACATGAAATTTTTTGACAATTTTTGACTTTTTCGGCATACCGCGGTATGATTTTTTTTTCAAATTTTTCAGTTCCTAAAAAATGGCCTTTTTGGCACTTTTCTCCCCAGATATCACCATGAATTCACTCTACAGGCCATAAGAAGGCATTTTCAGCACTTTTTATGACATGAAATTTTTTGACAATTTTTGACTTTTTCGGCATACCGCGGTATGATTTATTTTTCAAATTTTTCAGGTCCTAAAAAATGGCCTTTTTGGCACTTTTCTCCCCAGATATCACCATGAATTCACTCTACAGGCCATAAGAAGGCATTTTCAGCACTTTTTATGACATGAAATTTTTTGACAATTTTTGACTTTTTCGGCATACCGCGGTATGATTTTTTTTTTTTCAATTTTTCAGTTTCTAAAAAATGGCCTTTTTGGCACTTTTCTGCCCAGATATCACCATGAATTCACTCTACAGGCCATAAGAAGGCATTTTCAGCACTTTTTATGACATGAAATTTTTTGACAATTTTTGACTTTTTCGGCATACCGCGGTATGATTTTTTTTTTCTAATTTTTCAGGTCCTAAAAAATGGCCTTTTTGGTACTTTTCTCCCCAGATATCACCATGAATTCACTCTACAGGCCATAAGAAGGCATTTTCAGCACTTTTTATGACATGAAATTTTTGACAATTTTTGACTTTTTCGGCATACCGCGGTATGTTTTTTTTTCCAAATTTTTCAGGTCCTAAAAAATGGCCTTTTTGGCACTTTTCTCCCGGATATCACCATGAATTCACTCTACAGGCCATAAGAAGGCATTTTCAGCACTTTTTATGACATGAAATTTTTTGACAATTTTTGACTTTTTCGGCATACATCGGTATGATTTTATTTAATAATTTTTCAGGTCCTAAAAAATGGCCTTTTTGGTACTTTTCTGCCCAGATATCACCATGAATTCACTCTATAGGCCATAAGAAGGCATTTTCAGCACTTTTTATGACATGAAATTTTTTGACAATTTTTGACTTTTTCAGCATACCGCGGTATGATTTATTTTTCAAATTTTTCAGCTCCTAAAACATGGCCTTTTGGTACTTTTTCTGCCCAGATATCACCATGAATTCACTCTACAGGCCATAAGAAGGCATTTTCAGCACTTTTTGTGACATGAAATTTTTGACAATTTTTGACTTTTTCAGCATACCAAGGGTATGATTTGTTTTTCTAATTTTTCAGGTCCTAAAAAATGGCCTTTTGGCACTTTTCTGCCCAGATATCACCATGAATTCACTCTACAGGCCATAAGAAGGCATTTTCAGCACTTTTTATGACATGAAATTTTTTGACAATTTTTGACTTTTTCGGCATACCGCGGTATGATTTTTTTTCTAATTTTTCAGGTCCTAAAAAATGGCCTTTTTGGCACTTTTCTGCCCAGATATCACCATGAATTCACTCTACAGGCCATAAGAAGGCATTTTCAGCACTTTTTATGACATGAAATTTTTTGACAATTTTTGACTTTTTCGGCATACCGCGGTATGATTTTTTTTTCTAATTTTTGATGTCCTAAAAAATGGCCTTTTTGGCACTTTTCTGCCCAGATATCACCATGAATTCACTCTACAGGCCATAAGAAGGCATTTTCAGCACTTTTTATGACATGAAATTTTTTGACAATTTTTTACTTTTTCGGCATACCGCGGTATGATTTGGTAAATGGTGTTGCATTTGTATAGCGCTTTTCCAGTCTACCGACAGCTCAAAGCGCTTTTACACTACATTTTCCCATTCACCCATTCACACACACATTCATACACTGATGCCAGTGGCTGCCATGCAACGCCAACAGCTCATCAGGAGCAATTTGGGGTTCAGTATCTTGCTCAAGGACACTTCGACATGCGCCTCGGGGGAGCCGGGATTCGAACCAGTGATCTTCCGATCACTGATTGAAATGAATCATGAAATTTTTTGACAATTTTTGACTTTTTCGGCATACCGCGGTATGATTTATTTTTCAAGTTTTTCAGTTAATAAAAAATGGCCTTTTTGGTACTTTTCTCCCCAGATATCACCATGAATTCACTCTACAGGCCATAAGAAGGCATTTTCAGCACTTTTTATGACATGAAATTTTTTGACAATTTTTGACTTTTTCGGCATACCGCGGTATGATTTTTTTTTCTAATTTTTCAGGTTCTAAAAAATGGCATTTTTGGTACATTTATTCCCAGATATCACCATGAATTCACTCTACAGGCCATAAGAAGGCATTTTCAGCACTTTTTATGACATGAAATTTTTTGACAATTTTTGACTTTTTCGGCATACCGCGGTATGATTTTTTTTTCAAATTTTTCAGGTCCTAAAAAATGGCCTTTTTGGCACTTTTCTGCCCAGATATCACCATGAATTCACTCTACAGGCCATAAGAAGGCATTTTCAGCACTTTTTATGACATGAAATTTTTTGACAATTTTTGACTTTTTCGGCATACCGCGGTATGATTTTTTTTTCAAATTTTTCAGGTTCTAAAAAATGGCATTTTTGACACTTTTCTCCCCAGATATCACCATGAATTCACTCTACAGGCCATAAGAAGGCATTTTCAGCACTTTTTATGACATGAAATTTTTTGACAATTTTTGACTTTTTCGGCATACCGCGGTATGATTTATTTTTCAAGTTTTTCAGTTGATAAAAAATGGCCTTTTTGGCACTTTTCTCCCCAGATATCACCATGAATTCACTCTACAGGCCATAAGAAGGCATTTTCAGCACTTTTTATGACATGAAATTTTTTGACAATTTTTGACTTTTTCGGCATACCGCGGTATGATTTTTTTTTCTAATTTTTCAGGTCCTAAAAAATGGCTTTTTTGGTACTTTTCTTCTCAGATATCACCATGAATTCACTAAACTAGCCATAAGAAGGCATTTTCAGCACTTTTTATGACATGATATTTTTTGACAATTTTTGACTTTTTCGGCATGCCGCGGTATGATTTATTTTTCAAATTTTTCAGGTCCTAAAAAATGGCCTTTTTGCACTTTTCTGCCCAGATATCACCATGAATTAACTCTACAGGCCATAAGAAGGCATGTTCAGCACTTTTTATGACATGAAATTTTTTGACAATTTTTGACTTTTTCGGCATACCGCGGTATGATTTTATTTTCTAATTTTTCAGTTCCTAAAAATGGCATATTGGCACTTTTCTGCCCAGATATCACCATGAATTCACTCTACAGGCCATAAGAAGGCATTTTCAGCACTTTTTATGACATGAAATTTTTTGACAATTTTTGACTTTTTCGGCATACCGTGGTATGATTTATTTTTCAAATTTTTCAGTTCCTAAAAAATGGCCTTTTTGGCACTTTTCTGCCCAGATATCACCATGAATTCACTCTACAGGCCATAAGAAGGCATTTTCAGCACTTTTTATGACATGAAATTTTTTGACAATTTTTGACTTTTTCGGCATACCGCGGTATGATTTATTTTTCAAATTTTTCAGTTCCTAAAAAATGGCCTTTTTGGTATTTTTCTCCCCAGATATCACCATGAATTCACTCTACAGGCCATAAGAAGGCATTTTCAGCACTTTTTATGACATGAAATTTTTTGACAATTTTTGACTTTTTCGGCATACCGCGGTATGATTTATTTTTCAAATTTTTCAGTTCCTAAAAAATGGCCTTTTTGGTACTTTTCTCTCCAGATATCACCATGAATTCACTCTACAGGCCATAAGAAGGCATTTTCAGCACTTTTTATGACATGGAATTTTTTGACAATTTTTGACTTTTTCGGCATACCGCGGTATGATTTTTTTTTCTAATTTTTCAGGTCCTAAAAAATGGCCTTTTTGGCACTTTTCTGCCCAGATATCACCATGAATTAACTCTACAGGCCGTAAGAAAGCATGTTCAGCACTTTTTATGACATGAAATTTTTGGACAATTTTTGACTTTTTCAGCATACCGCGGTATGATTTTATTTTCTAATTTTTCAGTTCCTAAAAAATGGCTTTTTTGGCACTTTTCTGCCCAGATATCACCATGAATTCACTCTACTGGCCATAAGAAGGCATTTCCAGCACTTTTTATGACATGAAATTTTTTGACAATTTTTGACTTTTTCGGCATGATTTTTTTTCTAATTTTTCAGATCCTAAAAAATGGCCTTTTTGGCACTTTTCTGCCCAGATATCACCATGAATTCACTCTACAGGCCATAAGAAGGCATTTTCAGCACTTTTTATGACATGAAATTTTTAGACAATTTTTGAATTTTTCGGCATACCGCGGTATGATTTTTTTCCCTAATTTTTCAGGTTCTAAAAAATGGCATTTTTGGCACTTTTCTCCCCAGAGATCACCATGAATTCACTCTACTGGCCATAAGAAGGATTTTCAGCACTTTTTATGACATGAAATTTTTTGACAATTTTTGACTTTTTCGACATACCGCGGTATGATTTTTTTTTCTAATTTTTGATGTCCTAAAAAATGGCCTTTTTGGTACTTTTCTCCCCAGATATCAACATGAATTCACTCTACAGGCCATAAGAAGACATTTTCAGCACTTTTTATGACATGAAATTTTTTGACAATTTTTTACTTTTTCGGCATACCGCGGTATGATTTGGTAAATGGTGTTGCATTTGTATAGCGCTTTTCCAGTCTACCGACAGCTCAAAGCGCTTTTACACTACATTTTCCCATTCACCCATTCACACACACATTCATACACTGATGCCAGTGGCTGCCATGCAACGCCAACAGCTCATCAGCTCATCAGGAGCAATTTGGGGTTCAGTATCTTGCTCAAGGACACTTCGACATGCGCCTCGGGGGAGCCGGGATTCGAACCAGTGATCTTCCGATCACTGAACGACACGCTCTACCACTGAGCCACAGCCGCCCCATACCGTGGTATGATTTTTTTTTTTCAAATTTTTCAGGTCCTAAAAAATGGCCTTTTTGGCACTTTTCTGCCCAGAGATCACCATGAATTCACTCTACAGGCCATAAGAAGGCATGTTCAGCACTTTTTATGTCATGAAATTTTTTGACAATTTTTGACTTTTTCGGCATACCGCGGTATGATTTATTTTTCAAGTTTTTCAGTTAATAAAAAATGGCCTTTTGGCACTTTTCTGCCCAGATATCACCATGAATTCACTCTACAGGCCATAAGAAGGCATTTTCAGCACTTTTTATGACATATTTTTTGACAATTTTTGACTTTTTTGGCATACCGCGGTATGATGATTTTTTCAAATTCTTGATGTCCCAAAAAATGGCCTTTTTGCCGCTTTTTTTCCAGACATCACCATGAATTCTCTCAACATGCCATAAGAAGGTGTTTTTAGCAGTTTTTTGACCTGACATTTTCTTCTTTTTTTGGCTACCACGATATGACCGTTTTTTCAAATTTCTGACATCCTAAAAAAATGACCTTTTTGCCACTTTTTTTGCCAGACATCACGTTCACTCAACATGCCGTAAGAAGGCATTTTCAGCACTTTTCAGCAGCAGACTGAAGCTAGTCAAGTTTTGATCTCTCCTCCTGAGCCAGTCAAGTTCTGGTCTTCACCCTCCCCACTGCTTTTCTGTTCTCCCTCTCTCACATGCTGAGAGGGGGATGGTGACTGAGCCCACTGACAGAGACATGCTGTCTGGATGACTTCCTCAGGGCCCAGCGCCTCATGCCATGGAACAACCTCTCTCGTCCTGCCTCCAGTCAAGTTTTGGTCTTCATCCTCTCCACTACTTCTCTGTTCTCCCTCTCCCACATGTTGGGAGGGGGAGGAGGTGTGAACCACCCAGAGAACGAGACATACTGCTCCACTGTAGGCTTTAATGCCTAATGCCAAAAAGAAAAACCTCTGCAGAGTTTCAACCATGCTCCAAATGCAACTGAGAACCTTCGACTCTGCATCCTGCATCAAGACCATCTCTCCTCTCTGCTCTGCTCCTCTGCCTGAACTGAAATGAAGTAAGTCCTCTGCCCAACACAGGCTGCAGATATGACTCCAGCCTCCATGAAGAACCTCCAAGAGAAGAAAAGATTTTTTTTGACATACTGTGGTATGATCTTTGCGAGGAGGTATTTTTTGACATTCTGTAATTTGGCTTTTACAACATATCAACACAAATTATGCTATAATATCCATTCAACACATCATAATAAGGCATATTTATCATTTTTTAGACATTTTATTTTTTTTTTGACATTTTTAGACTTTTTTGACATCCTATAATTTGGCTTTTTTAACGTTCAAACAAATCTATGCAATAAATCCATTCAACACACCACAATAAAGTATTTTTTTTTGTCACTTTTTAGACATTTTATTTTTTTGACATTTTTTGATTTTTTTGACATCCTATAATTTGGCTTTTTTTAACGTTCAAACAAATCTATGCAATAAATCCATTCAACACACCACAATAAAGTATTTTTTTTTGTCACTTTTCAGACATTTTAAATTTTTGACATTTTTTGACTTCTTTGACATACTATAGTATGAATTTGTTTTTTAGGAGGTATTTTTTGACATACTATAATTTGGCATTTTTTACAACATTTAAACACAAATCTGTGCAATAAATCCATTCAGCACACCATAATAAATTATTTTTTATCACTTTTTTTAGTTTTTTTTTCATCCCATAATTTGGCCTTTTACAACATATAAACACAAATTATGCCATAAATCCATTCACCATACCATAATAAAGCATATTTATCACCTTTTAGAAACTTTCTTTTTTTTTTTACATTTTTTTCACTTTTTCGACATACTATAGTATGACTTTTTAAGGAGGTATTTGTGGCATCCTATAATTTTGCTTTTGACAACATTTAAACACAAATTATGCTAGAAATATATTCAACACACCATAATAAAAAATTAAAATGTCTAAAAAATGATAAATATGCCTTATTATGGTATGTTAAATGGATATATAGCATAATTTGCTTTAAATGTTGTAAAAATACCATATTATAGTATGTCAAGAAAAAGAAATAAAACGTCATACTATAGTATGTCGAAAAGTTAAAAAATTAAAATGTCTAAAAAGTGATAAATATGCCTTTTTATGATGTGTTGAATGGATTCATTCAATAATTTGTTAAATATTGTAAAAAGGCCATGTTATATTATGTCAAGAAAAGCAATAAAAAGTCATACTATAGTATGTCGAAAAAGTAAAAAAGTCAAAAAATTAAAAAGTGTAAAAAGTGATAAATATGCCTTTTTATGATGTGTTTAATGGATTCATTCCATAATTTGTTGTTAAATGTTGTAAAAAAGCCATAATTAAATGTCAGGAAAAACAAAAAAGTCATACTATACTATGTCGAAAAAGTCAAAAAATGGCAAAAAATTAAAATGTCTAAAAAGTGATAAATATGCCTTTTTATGGATTTATCGCATAATTTGTTGTTAAATGTTGTAAAAAGGTCATATTATACTATGTCAAGAAAGAGCAAAAAACGTCATACTATAGTATGTCAAAAAAGTAAAAAAATGTCAAAAAAATCTAAATGTCTAAAAGGTGATAAATATGCCTTTTAATGGTGTCTAGAATGGGTTTATAATATCAAGTGTTTTTACATGTTGTAAAACGCCATATTATACTATGTCAAGAAAAAGAAATAAAAAAGTCATACTAAAAAGTGATAAATGTGCCTTTTTATGGTGTGTTGAATGGATTCATAGCATAATTTGCTTTAAATGTTGTAAGAATGCCATATTATAGTATGTCATGAAAAAGAAATAAAAAAAGTCACTCTATAGTATGTCGAAAAAGTAAAAAAAAAGTCAAAAAATTAAAAAGTCTAAAAAGTGATAAATATGCCTTTTTATGATGTTTAATAGATTCATTCCATAATTTGTTTTTTAAATGTTGTAAAAAAGCCATAATTAAATATGTCAGGAAAAAACAAAAAAGTCATACTATACTATGTCAAAAAAGTCAAAAATATAAAAAAATTTAAATGTCTATAAAGTGATAAATATGCCTTTTTCTGGTGTGTTGAATGGATTCATAGCATAATTTGTTGTTTAATGTTGTAAAAAAAATCCATAATTAAGCATGTCAAGAAAATGCAACAAAAAGTCACACTATAGTATGTCAAAAAAGTTTAAAAAAATGTCAAAAAATTAAAATGTCTAAAAAGTTATGAATATGCCTTATTATTGTGTGTTGAATTGATAGCATAATTTGTTGTTAAATTTTGAAAAAATGCCATAATTAAGTATGTCAAGAAAAGGCAATAAAAAGTCATATTATAGTATGTCGAAAAAGTAAAAAAAATGTCAAAAAATTAAAATGTCTAAAAAGTGATAAATATGCCTTTTTATGATGTGCTGAATGGATTTATGGCATAATTTGTTTTTAAATGTAAAAAAAAAAAATGTCAAGAAAAAGCAATAAAAAAGTCATGCTATAGTATGTCAAAAAAGTCAAAAAATGTCAAATAATTAAACACCTTTTTATGGTGTGTAGAATGGACTTATAGCATAATTTGTTGTTGAATGTTGTGAGAAAGTTATATTGTGGTATCTGGTGAAAAAAAAGTGGTGAAAAAGCCATTTTTTATTTAGGTTTAATTTTTGTTCATTTAAGGGTCCTTGATGTGAAAATGTTTTGGAACAACTGACCTAAAACGGCCCTAAAAAACATTCAAAGCAATACCTGTGTGTATAAGGCCTCAATTTACTGATAAGACCTATGTGATATGGTCAATAGCTCCAAAACAGCTACTGAACAGAAATTGAGTCAAAATTGTTTCATTAATTTGTGTCCAGGGTCAAAAATGAAGTTTGACTCTCAAATATGCTGGTGTTCATTTTAATGTTTTAGCTCGTCAGCACCCAAACTGTGTGTAGTTATGTCTTCCTGTGGAGTACTGTGCAGTATAACAGAATTTATAGATGAAGGACAGTCCAGGTAGTCCAGGTTTCCATTGTTTAAGCGGTAAAAACAATAAGAAACTTAATACTTGAAAAGTGAACTGTGAGTAGTTTTATTATTTTTGCAGTAAAGCAGTGGACAAAGTATGGATCACTTGGAAAGGAAAATTTCCTCTGGTGGGTTCAGATGGAGGCGTCAACTCCACAGCTGTGCTTCAAATCACCTCGTTAGTGCATTGATTAAACATTTTGTCTCAGCGTGCAGTTTATTTAGTTCATTTACTGCCCCAAAAAACCCCAAATGGACCTAAAAAGTGGTAATTGTATTATAAAATAATCCATATTTCACCTCTGATATACTAAAATATAAATTATACTTAAATGCCCGAAAACTCAATGTATTATTATTATTATTTTCTAGAGTAACTATTGAGTTTCTATAATTCTGACCCACCTGCAGGCACTTGAACGCACCTCATGATCCATGCTGTTCAGCTGTGTTACTGCACAATAACTTGTTTTCAACTGTAACCGTATGAACTGAACCTTCCATGTAGACATGAAAAACAGTCATCAGTCTAAATATATGAGGTGGGACTAACACAGTAGCACACAAGCCAGTATGATCTGAACTATTTTATACACTTTTTTGTGAGAGGGCTTTGAAATGACATTCACCCATGATTTCTGGAAGAACTGCAGGCTGCCTGCCTTGCAAAAGTTCAGCCCCTATAAATGTCTTTTCTTCAAAAACTATGGCACCAGTCAATCAAATACCCTACATCCAAAACACACCCACCATCGCCTGAATGAATGTGAGTGGAGCACAAGTGAAATGAGAACCTTGCTCAATCAATAAATGCAATGTGCTGAAATGTCCAAAAACAATAAATAGAAAATCTTGAACCTGCATATTTTACATTATTTGCTTACAGTTGGATCTCTACAGTGCATTTTGTCACTTTCCCTTAGGCAACCAAAAGAAACAATTCATTTCACTTTGTTACAAAGAGATAAAAACACCATCTGATGAAATTATTGGCCTTTAAGTCGTGAGTTGAAATGCTCCCATTAGTACAATCAGCAGGTCAGACGTCTGGCCGGTCTGTATCTGTATCAGTCAGTGCAAGCGATCAGTGCATCAGTTGTGTGTCGACAGACAACAGAGGCCCTGTCCTGCTGTGTTGAATCCAATCATCTGGCCCGGGTCTTTAGCCACAGCGAGAGGTAAAAACAATCTCAAGAATATTAAGTATGATTTGCATATAGGATGTTTTCTACATTCTTTAAATTGCCTCCAGCCTGAGAACAAATACACTCTGGCAGCTGTGGCTTAAAGCTGGACCTGCTGACGGTCAGCACAGGAATGAGCCATTTCTCTGCAGATTTATACAGTAGGAACTGTGGCAAGTCTCATAATTTATAAAAATGCGCCGGTGCCCGAGTTTCTAGTATTTTGCATCACAAACTGGTGTTGTGATGTTCTGATGAATACAGCAACACTGTAAACACTGATGCAGCTGGAAATCAGCAAGCTGGTGTTTTAAAGTATTCAGTTTCCTGGGTTTGACACGGTCCATGACACTGCTGAGCATCCAAAGCACTCTGCTCCATTTGGCCTTCTTAGAAAGACTCACGTCAGCTGATACAGCCGCTATTTATGTTCTCGGCATTTGAAAACTCACCAAGAGAAAGTTCTTATAAGCTCACTATCCTGTGGATATTCTTTCTCATCCAACACAACAGTGTCCTTTAAAAATCTCACGAGTAAAAATGGACATAGCAACAGAATCAGGTTGTGGTTTAACCCTCCCTCCCCACCCAAAAAAACCCTCAAAATCCATCCTTGAATCAATCAGCTGAGGAGGGCGTCCTGTCCATTTGGACAGTGTTAATCTTAGGCATCACTTCTCCTTCTGAGCTTCAGACGTTAGTGTGAGTCTTTGAGAAACCTGCCGACGCAGAGCTGATGCCGTGGGAGGCCGCCGGTCATAGGGGCTTGTCAATCACTGCGACTCCTGGAGGAGCGAGAACATCAAAGTGTGAAACAGATACAGTGAATTTGAAGTCATATTAATCACTGAGATTTCGAGCTTGATAGTGTGACCAGACTTTCCTGCATAGCTGCGTCCGTTGCTCATGTTTGTGGGAATGAGGCTCCACTTGTCTGTAGTCGGGTTGTAAAACTCGACAGAGGACAGGTTACAGGACCCGTCGTCTCCTCCAATCACGTACAGTAGCCCGTTAATGGCACAAACACCTTGTGGAGAGAGTTTGATAATTCATGATGGCGTTAAAACAAAATGTACACTGGTGGTACATAAAGCTCACAAAAAGCATTATAGTATGTAAAGGGAACTAAATGAAAATATGTGTTCAACAAGACAAAGAGACGGTATTTCGCCAAATCTGTGTGGTTCCAAAACATTTCAGAAAACAGTTTTTTTGCAGGTCTATCAGCGCTCTTTTACAATTTTTTTTTATTTTTATTTTTTTATATCACCTTCTGAGGTCCTAAGCTATGGAATGAATTAAGTTTACCATGGAGATCTATGTCCTCTTACACAGCTTTCAAAAACATCTGAAGAAATATCTACTATCTACCTGAACCCTCACTCACCCTTTTTCAATAGATCTTGATGATCTCTTCTTTGATGAAATCAAGCACCTAGGCATGCAGACCGCTTTTACAAACATTTGGGAAAGAATGGGTCGCTCTCAGGAGCTCAGTGAATTCCAGCGTGGAACTGTGATAGGATGCCACCTATGCAACAAATCCAGTCGTGAAATTTTCTCGCTCCTATATATACCATAGTCAACTGTCAGCTGTATTATAAGAACGTGGAAGTGTTTGGGAACAACAGCAACTCAGCCACAAAATGGTAGGCCACGTAAACTGACGGAGCGGGATCAGTGGATGTTGAGGCGCATAGTGTGAAGAGGTCGCCAACTTTCTGCAGAGTCAATCACTACAGACCTCCAAACTTCATGTGGCCTTCAGATTAGCTCAAGAACAGTGCACAGAGAGCTTTGTGGGATGGGTTTCCATGACCGAGCAGCTGCATCCAAGCCATACATCACCAAGTGCAATGCAAAGCATCGGATGCAGTGGTGTAAAGCAGCCGCCACTGGACTCTAGAGCAGTGGAGACACGTTCTCTGCAGTGACTAATCACGCTTCTCCATCTGGCAATCTGATGGACGAGTCTGGGTTTGGTGGTTGCCAGGAGAACAATACTTGTCGGACTGCATTGTGCCAAGTGTAAAGTTTGGTGGAGGGGGGATTATGGTATGGGGTTGTTTTTCAGGAGCTGGGCTTGGCCCCTTAGTTCCAGTGAAAGGAACTCTGAATGCTTCAGCATACCAAGACATTTTGGACAATTCCATGCTCCCAACTTTGTGGGAACAGTTTGGAGCTGGCCCCTTCCTCTTCCAACATGACTGTGCACCAGTGCACAAAGCAAGCTCCATAAAGACATGGTTGACAGAGTCTGGTGTGGATGAACTTAACTGGCCTGCACAGAGTCCTGACGTTAACCTGATAGAACACCTTTGGGATGAATTAGAGCAGAGACTGAGAGCCAGGCCTTCTCATCCAACATCAGTGTGTGACCTCACTAATACGCTTCTGGAAGAATGGTCAAAAATTCCCATAAACACACTCCTAAACCTTGTGGACAGCCTTCCCAGAACAGTTGAAGCTGTTATAGCTGCAAAGGGTGGACCGACGTCATATTGAACCCTATGGATTAGGAATGGGATGTCATTAAAGTTCATGTGTGAGTCAAGGCAGGTGAGCAAATACTTTTGGCAATATAGTGTATGTTCCCTGCTTCGTTCCCACCTTGCACAGATTTGGAATATAATTTGTGCTGAACAAATAAAGTAAGTAGTTTACCACAGTAAGCTAATCATGTGGCTAATCAATGAGGATATGAATGACATGAAGGTTAACACTAGCTGAATCAAAGTTACCTGAGTTTGAAGTAACTGAAAGGGTTTATTTAGATTTTTTTGATTTTCTGAATCCTGGGTGCTGTGAGACAAATCCTTATTTTAGCGAATGGAAGCTTTGAAGAAAGTGATAAAACAGTTTGACCTCACTGTCAGAAAGGTCTTTCTGACAGTGATTGTGTGTGTGGATGAATATTTTCAGTTTCACTTCATCAGACAGCTTCTTCATCACTTTCTAACGAGGAACAGGGGCTGACATGTTTTGTTCCCCTCCTAACATCAGTCTGCTATTCACACACTTGTACCCTGAATGTCTGCTGACGAGACACTTAGAGGCAATCGTAGATCTGTTTAAAAAAGGTCTTAAAACCACAGGATCAAAATCTCAAGCAGCTTTTTTTATCCTGCTCAATTAGTTAACATTGACACAAACTGTGCAACAACTGGTGGGTGGGTGCTGTGCATCTGTGGTCTGACCTGCGTTACGTCGGCACATATTCATGTCACAGACCAGTCTCCAGGTGTTGGTCTGTGAGTCGTAAACTTCAACGCTCTTCCTCACCAGGGGGCCGTCATGTCCTCCTGCTGCATACAGCTGACCATTCAACACACCTACACCTGGACAAAAACAATTAAATAAACAAAGTCAGAGTTTTGATTTTATTATGTTCAAAACAAGAGGGTAGAACTTCTTCTTCATATCAATACAGCTGTAGCAGATTGTAATCGTTGAGCTTGTCCTAGGATTTTTGCTCGTACAGTTGCAGGCCAGCATGTGGTGCTGTTGATCCATAGGACATACAGTACTTAATGAATTTATTAGCCCACCACCCAGTGCAAGGTGTTTGCCACTGCTGCCCTATATAAACAGTATTACTGATTAACAAAATATTTCTGTAATTGTTAATCCACCAGTATGTGCAAGCTATTAAATCAAAATGAGAGCTTTAATGCCAAAATATTTATTGTTGTCATCCTGGAATTTTCAAATTTAATGTTTTACAAAAAAGTGGAAAAAATATCAAAGCACATTACTATTATTTGACTGATATGCTAAATTCCATTTATTTACCGTCATGCATGAACAGGAAAATGTGTTTTAGTGGTAGTATGTTATTCTGGATTAATTTCTGAATCATCAATTTTTTTCCTCAAACGATTCCAGAGCTCTGGGGCAAATTTTGGTCTAAAAAGGTGATTTAACTTTAAATTCCTTACTCCTGTTCAAAATGGTGAAGTGTAGGAACCCAGTGAGAAAGAAATAGTCTTAAAACTCTTCATGATGCTGGATGCTCTTTGAGACAAACAGGGCAGGTGCTCTAATGAATCTGTTAATCGCTGTACATTATTGCATGTACAGATGACCACAAATAACAGAAAAATAATATTAAGAAAGTTAATCTAATCAAAAATGATTTATCTCCAGTGTGTACACACATGCATGGAAATCCACTAGTTAGGTTATTGTTCTGCTGCTCTCTGTGTTTTATGTATACAGAGAAGAATTCTACTATCCGAAAATAACATCTATACTCTACTAGGACGCTATATTGCCAAAAGTATTTGCTCACCTGCCTTGACTCACATATGAACTTAAGTGACATCCCATTCCTAATCCATAGGGTTCAATATGACGTCGGTCCACCCTTTGCAGGTATAACAGCTTCAACTGTTCTGGGAAGGCTGTCTACAAGGTTTAGGAGTGTGTTTATGGGAATTTTTGACCATTCTTCCAGAAGCGTATTAGTGAGGTCACACACTGATGTTGGACGAGAAGGCCTGGCTCTCAGTCTCTGCTCTAATTCATCCCAAAGGTGTTCTATCGGGTTGAGGTCAGGACTCTGTGCAGGCCAGTCAAGTTCATCCACACCAGACTCTGTCATCCATGTCTTTATGGAGCTTGCTTTGTGCACTGGTGCACAGTCATGTTGGAAGAGGAAGGGGCCAGCTCCAAACTGTTCACACAAAGTTGGGAGCATGGAATTTTCCAAAATGTCTTGGTATGCTGAAGCATTCAGAGTTCCTTTCACTGGAACTAAGGGGCCAAGCCCAGCTCCTGAAAAACAACCCCACACCATAATCCCCCCTCCACCAAACTTTACACTTGGCACAATGCAGTCCGACAAGTATCGTTCTCCTGGCAACCACCAAACCCAGACTTGTCCATCAGATTGCCAGATGGAGAAGCGTGATTAGTCACTGCAGAGAACGTGTCTCCACTGCTCTAGAGTCCAGTGGTGGCGTGCTTTACACCACTGCATCCGATGCTTTGCATTGCACTTGGTGATGTATGGCTTGGATGCAGCTGCTCGGTCATGGAAACCCATTCCATGAAGCTCTCTGTGCACTGTTCTTGAGCTAATCTGAAGGCCACATTGAGTTTGGAGGTCTGTAGTGATTGATTCTGCAGAAAGTTGGCGACCTCTTCGCACTATGCGCCTCAGCATCCACTGACCCCGCTCCATCAGTTTACATGGTTTACCACTTCGTGGCTGAGTTGCTGTCATTCCCAAACACTTCCACGTTCTTATAATACAGCTGACAGTTGACTGTGGAATATTTAGGAACGAGGAAATTTCACGACTGGATTTGTTGCACAGGTGGCATCCTATCACAGTTCCACGCTGGAATTCACTGAGCTCCTGAGAGCGACCCATTCTTTCACAAATGTTTGTAAAAGCAGTCTGCATGCCTAGATTTTATACACCTGTGGCCATGGAAGTGATTGGAACACCTGATTCTGATTATGTGGATGGGGGAGCGAATACTTCTGGCAATATAGTGTATATACGTGTGTGTTTGTACCTGCTCCACTGCGTCGTGTGCTCATGTCGGCTACATAGCACCAATGATCAGCGATGGGGTCGTACTCCTCCACTGTACTGAGACACTGACGGGATGCTCCATCGTAGCCTCCCACTGCATACAGCTTACCTACAGACACACACCATCAGTATAACAGGTGACATCGGTGAACTATAACCCAGGTGTCTCACACTGCTTGTCCTACCGTCAACCACCCCGACACCCACACTGCTGCGTCTGGTGTTCATGGAGGCGACGTACACCCACTCGTTGGTTTTATAGTTGTGGGCTTCTACTGTCGACAAACCTGAGGGAGAGAACAGAGTAGAACAACAGAACAGATTAACTTTCACTGTTTTATTTTATGCCTATTTTTATCTCATATCCATAGACTAAATATTGTATTTAATTTCATTCCTTTGGCCATCAAAAAATCTATTTTGTTTCTTTTTGTACACACTATAAATATTATTTTTTTTTATAATTACTTATTTTATTATTTTTCTATTGTTGTTTGAGTTTTCTGACTAAAACTTGCTTACACTACTGTAAAAAGTGAATTTTCTTCAAAGGGGGATCAATACAAAATATTCTGCTCTATTCTATTCACATTTAGCAATTAAGATTAATAGGTTGGACAAAGACTGCATCAATCAGTCTATATGTGTAAACATGTTGCATCCAGCTGGTAGATGTGTTAAGGCAACATCCATGTCTTGTGTTACTGTCATGCTACTGCAAGCAACTACATTCTGTTCAACCGGATAATGATGCTAGACCAGATGGAAATAACTGGACAGGATTTTGCTCTCTGTCTAGTAAGTCTTTGTCTTTTCATTTTCCCTTTACCTGTTCCAACATCTCCTGAATTTGTATACTGTCAGTTACTTTTTTCCTGCAATAACACCACATCAAAAAATATCATAAATTTCAAAAATATCAAAATTTTGAGTGACATTGGTGCTTTTGATACACTTCCTATTTAGTATGGTTAGGTTTCACAGTGCACAGTGGATCAAATAAAACAGGTTGCTGTGGGACATGCATGATTGTTTTCATCTAGAGAGCTGACACCTTTTCTCATTTACTCACAACTGACTTGCTGTACACAGTTTGAGACTTTATATTTGTGGACTTGTGGAAAAGATCTGAAGCAAATACCAGACTTCTGCAGAAGTCCTTGTCCACCCTCCT
Source organism: Synanceia verrucosa (assembly GCA_029721515.1). Lineage (NCBI taxonomy): Eukaryota > Metazoa > Chordata > Actinopteri > Perciformes > Synanceiidae > Synanceia > Synanceia verrucosa. The sequence goes on along the minus strand of CM056553.1, from coordinate 10,330,338 downwards.
TTCCTGTGTCCATCCTGCTTTTGGTTCGTACCAGAGTATGATCATTGCGTTCACAACCACCAAAAAGAATGAGCGCAGAGTCTGATTAAAACAGGCTAAATATCATGCCCTTAGAGGACTTCATAATGAATCATTTGAAATTATAATACAGAGAAAATTAAGCAACAGCTAAATTACATAACACTCATATTAATCATAGAATAGTCATACTATTATACATCTCACAATAATGAGGCTCTTATGAGTTGTGATAATCATCAATAAATCATCAAGACTTGAAAAGTTACCCAGGCTTCTTCTGTAGAGAGAACTGTGTAAATACTTTGGTTGAAGCTGTACAGCCCTTCAGTGTGTGTTTGCCTGTGTGTGTGTGTGTGTGTGTGTGTGTACCTATACTGCCGTTAAAGCCTCCTACGGCGTACAGCAGATCCCCCAACACAGCAGCTCCCAGCGTACTGCGCCTCTCCTGCATGCTCGCAACCGCACTCCACTGGTCCCTCACGCCATCGTACACGTCCACAGTTCGCTCCCGCAGTGAACTGTTGAACCCCCCGACGGCGTACACTCGACCCGCCATGGAAACCACACCTTTACAGACGGAATGAAATGTGTAAAAGCACCATTATAATATTATAATCAGCATGAGCCTCGCTGAACCATTTAACATAAAATGTCTTACTTCATAAAACATTATCATTTATGTAATTAATGTCATCGAACAGAGGAAAATACCAATACATATGTCTTAAAAAAATGGACTATCCAGTCCTGTAAAACCCAAACTGACCTGCCCGGCAGCGTCTTGAAGGCAGGTCGGCCACCTGGTACCATCGATCTTCCTGGAAGTCGTAACACTCCACACTGCGGATCGCTTTGGGAGCCTGACCGCCCACCACGATCATCACCTGCAGACGGTCAGATGTTTCAGTTACAGGAAATGTGTTTACAAAGGAAAATACATGTTTGTACACACGGGTTCTCATAGTGTGTGTGTATGTGTGAGACACTATGTACAGGATGTGTGTTTGTGTACTTTTGGGATGCTGACGGGGGTTCGTGGTCGGGTCCTGTCCGTCTTGATGAGGTGCCGCTGGTCAGCAGGGAGCAGGTGATACTTCATGGCTTCTATGAGGAAATCTTTACACATGTTGTTGTTCTTTATCAAAGCCTCTTCCTCGACGATCTGAAACAGGACCACAGTAAGTTAAATTTCACCTTTATTTGACAAATTTTACCATTTTCAAAGGACTTGGTCATACAGTGTGTTTACATTCACCAGAGTAACCAGGTGACTGTAAACCCTCAAGCAGCAGGTCAGTAACCTGATTTAGCTTTGAACCTTTGACCTGGCATTTTGCAATGGTTTAAACTTTAATGTTGTTTTCTTTTCTTTTCCCTCTATACTGCATAATATATACATTTTAACTATCTTAGCAATTGTTTTTGGGATAAATAAAGCTTTATCTAATCTTCCTGCCCAGTCTTCAAACTCTACTTCCTTCATTAGTGGCAGAGAAACTGGGGTTCAGAGATGAGATCGGGTTTCTCTAATCCTCTAACCTGATTACAGAAACCATGTGATCAACCTACTGGATAAACCAGACTTTAATGCTATTACTTCAGTGCATGAAAACACAGTGAGTCGTACATCATAGACATAAACAAACAGTGGAGTTACAATGCCTATTCAGTAAAAATATTAGTTACTACAACTGCAATGTTTAGTCATCTAATCATTAGTGATGTGACAGAACAATAATTACCAACTATTCTCATAATAAATCAAATATTTAAGTTATCTTTCATGCAGAAATGTAAAAAATGTTGCTGTTTCAAGCCTCTCAAATATAGTGATTTCCTGCTTTATCAAATTAAACTGAATATCTAAAGACCAGGTGTAGTGGTTAGCACTGTCGCCTCACAGCAAGAAGGTACCGGGTTCGAATCCCGGGCCCGGGCCCTTTCTGTGTGGAGTTTGCATGTTCTCCCCGTGTCTGCGTGGGTTCTCTCCAGGTACTCCAGCTTCCTCCCACCATCCAAAAACATGCATGGGGATTAGGTTAATTGGCTAATTTAAATTGACCGTAGGTGTGAATGTGAGTGTGAATGGTTGTCTGTTTCTATGTGCCCTGCGATGAGGTGGCGACTTGTCCAGGGTGTACCCTGCCTTCCGCCCTAAGACAGCTGGGATAGGCTCCAGCCCCCCACGACCCTATGAGGATAAGCGGTAGATAATGGATGGATGGATGGATCTAAAGACCAACTTGGACTTTGAGAAACTGGGACAAACATTCTTCTCTACTTCTGACTTTTTATAGATAAAACAAGAATCAAGAAAGGATGAAATAATAATAATAGAAGCTCAAACAAGCTACATCCAGGCAGCTTGTCTTTCAGCTTAAGACAAGCTACATCCAGGCAGCTTGTCTTTCAGCTTAAGACAAGCTACATCCAGGCAGCTTGTCTTTCAGCTTAAGACAAGCTACATCCAGGCAGCTTGTCTTTCAGCTTAAGACACTATGTCACATGATTTTTAGACACTGTATTTCTTAATACACTTATCGAACATGTCCTGTTGTTAGCTCTTGTTTGTTTGTTCTTAACTCACTGAGTGTCATAGCTGTGTGTATATAAACGTTGGCCATCTCCCAAAGCCTGGAAGTAATTTTGGGGCTTCTGGGATTTGTAGTCGGAGCATAAAGAGATGGTATACGACACAGAGATCAAAGCAGGAAGTGGAGACGATCGCGATAAGAGAGCAAAACAAACAGAATTTGGACAAAAAGTGGTGGTTTTGGTGAAACTGGCCTCTACCTCTGATAAAACAAGAACAGAACAAGGTAAAAACAGTTTTTTTCATGATGAAATAGAAAGTCTCTTCCTTCATTTGAGCTATTCTGTGATTTCAGAGTCATAGTACAAAATATTCTGTGGGTCTAGAAATATGACTCAAAATGGCCACAAGGCACTTTCTGTTTTACAAAAGGGCTGGCACTCAATGAGTTAATATACATTTCAATGGTGTTTGTGCTTAAAAACTGATGTCCAGGAAGGTTCAGGGAGGATGAGCAGAACATCATCAGGCCTTAAGTTACCAGTATTCATAGATATCCTATGATCTGTTAATATGTGGTGTTACTCAGGAGTTCGGCAGAGTGGTAAAAGATAAAGAAGTCGATGAATGAAAGCAGAGCAGAAAATATATTTTACCTGCACCAGGTAATCCCTGGACAGGAGTGGAAGTCTGACATGCTCCATCAGTTTGGGCATGTTCTCCAGACGAGCTGGCTTATCGTGTTTGATCCAAGATATCATCGCCTCAAAAACCTATGAGAGAGAGAAACAGATAGTCAGACAGCAGCGAGGGAGAGAAAAGGACAGAGTTTCAAGATTCAAGATTTCTCATAAAAGTCATTTTCTTTGTCTCATATCTATTCTATTTATATCTATATTCCATACTGTGAACGCTTGCACATCCCCTGGTCAATATTTTGCATAGTTCATAAACTGTTCACTTATTTAATTTTAAAGCAAATATACATATATTTATTGTGTTTCTTCTATTATATATCTATAGTCTGTTTATTGACAATATTTTGCAATACTACTTTAATTGTCTTAAACTATGTGTATTGTTATGTGCACCAAAGCAAATTCCATAATTAAAAATGGACTTTTGGTCATGACTTGATTCACTACTCTGATCGTCTTGAAATAAAACCAATTCTGTGTGTGTGTGTGTGTGTGTGTGTGTGTGTGTGGGGGGGGGGGGGGGGGGGGGGAATGCAAGACCAACGACTGGGTGATTTGCATCGTTCCAGCTGCAGATACTGAGCTCTTTCCCAGCAGAGTGTCTGCACAGCAGAGGTAACAGGCCTTTGTTCTGCTGGGTTTTCTATCCAAAAACTACAGCTTCAAATGAACTTAATGCATTCACACTCGATCACCTCCTGTTGGTCTGTGGAGCCACGACTGTGAAGAATAAAGGCTAACTGAAACCCTCCTGTTGTGCACAAAAGAACGACAACGACGGCACTTGAGGGAAAGAGGGCCGTTACTTGACTACTTCTAACACTTTCTTCTCTTCCAGAGTTCAAACTAGAAGACCAAACCCACTCTGTCAACATATCATATTAACTACTTCCCCTTCACATTTGTAGTCCACAAATATATAGAAAAATAACACACAACACACTAAGTAAGAAGTGACCACCGTAATAGTTCACCTGCTAAGCCTGCTTCCAGTGCTGGTGTGTGCGCAAAAAAAAAAAAAAAAAAACATACAAAAGAAAAACCGCAGCAACAACACAGCATGCTTGTAATGGGAAAGGAGTCCATTTCTACTTTAAGCGGACCATGAAAAAATTATGGGAGGAGAATTAGATATAATTAATCATGTATAATGAGGCGCATCAAGGTAAGAAAGACCTTTCACTTGAGCCTAACTCCAATGTGTCAGATACAAAGCAGAAGCAAAATGGCTGCAATGCCACACAATATCATCATAAATATAATCACTTCAGCTAATTAAAAGAGCATTTAGTTCCCATATAACATCACTTTATGAACCACCATGTGTACATAATGCAATAATCAAGGTTCATTTACATGAAATTATGTATGAATGTTTTTTCCCCGTTTTTAATGTCTTCACAACCTCAGAATGTGCTGCAGATTTGAGTCAACACACAAACAAACATGTGCATCTTAGCATTTCTACTTTTCCTTTTATCCATCCAGGAATAAACTGTGGCAGATAATTCAATGGTGACTGACTATGGCAGCCAGTCTGACTCTGAACAGGACGACAGCAGGATGATACACCGCTTCCTCAGACTCGCCCTGTTGACATTCTAACAGCAGACAGACATGCTGTCCACGGGAAAACGACTGCCACCATGTTGATCTAATCAGACGTCTGATGAGTCTTTACAGATCACACTGAACCTAGAATGTATTAATCTCGTCCCAGTAATTTTGTGAATGTAATTCTCACATATCTTTTCACCCACATGAAGATTATTAAAGGGCTGAAGAGTCTGACCTTCTCCTCTGTGGAAACGGTGAGTTTGTCGCTGGAGATGAGGCTGCACACCTGCTGCAGAGAAAGACCCAGGAACTCTTCGCCCTGCACCACCTCACAGAAATGCTGCTCTGGGAGACACAAAATGCAGCGTTAGACACAACACAGGTGAGATACAGGGATCAGGCATAACATGAACACTGAAAGGTGAAGTGAATAACAACGACTGCCTCCTTATCACGGTATATATAAGGCATCAAATGAACATTTAGTCCTCCGAATTGTTGTGAGAAGCAGGAAAAATGTTACAGTGTCTGGATTTGAGCGAGTTTGACAACAAGAACCAAACAGTGATGGCTCGATGACTGGGTCAGAGTCTCCAGAACTGCAGCTCTGGTGTGGTGTTCCGGGTCTGCAGAGGTCGGGATCTATCAAAAGTGGTCCAAGGAAGGACCAGTGGTGAACAAGAAACAAGGTCATAAGAGGACAAGGATAACTGGTTCTGATAGAAAGGTACCAGATACCACAGCACACCTTCAGGGCTGTTTTGGCATCAAAAGGGGGGCAGGTGGTCATAACATTATCCCTGATCAGTTTGTCAGTTTATAATCTCTGTGATATTGAAAAACATACCAAATATCAGAGCTCATGTTTTTGTCCTGGCATGATTCTTAACATTTAACACACACTCAGGATTTGTGGCGTGAACACTGAGAAGCTTACCGGCGTAGGCGTGGGCCTGGTCGAGCAGCTGCGTGCATGTGTGCAGGTCAGCGAAGGCTCTGATGCCCAGACAGTTGGTGGGGTGAAGCTGAGACTGCAGGAACTCACAACAAACCTGACGAACATCCATCAGCTGCAGGAGGCTGGCGGCTGGCAGCAGAACCTGTGATAAGGACAAACACATAAAATACATTTAAAACTGGAGGAAGAACTTCATTGGGAATAACCGATCATCTGTACACTGGGTCTTTTTACAGACTGAAACATGCCAGTGTTTTAATAAGGGGTGGGACTTCAACGTGTTAATTATGATTAATTAATTATAACAACAAAGACCCGTTAAAAAATTAACACATTTAATTCCAGCTTGCACTCCAGACAACACGGAACGCTCATGTCCCACACTCCAGTCCAGTAGGTGGCGGTAATTGCTTCTAAACGTTGGTAGCCAATCGCCAATAAAAAAGTAAAAAGAAGAAGACATCACAGACATTTACAAATGCAGGAGTTTCTGGTCCACCGATCACATTGATGCACAAGACGCATCAGAGCTAGAAGGCTAACGACAACTAATGGAGGTACCTGATGAGAGTACATTACTTGGACTGATGGAGGGTAAGTTTCATTTAAAAAAAAAAAAAAAACTACCTGATTGAAACCTTGATAAGAGCACTGTTTTGTGCAAACTGCATACCACAGTTGCATACCAACAAAGCACATCAAGACTTCAGTACCACTTGAATGTTGATCATGTTGGTAATGAGTACTGTTCTGGAATGTAAAACAAACATTTTCAAGACATTAAAAGAGCTTGAGTTTAAATAAAGTTCTATTAAAGCTTGAATACAGCCACCATTAAAATTTGTAGTGCTATCGTTATTAAAAAATATATTTTTTGTTTAAATCTATGTGTGTCTATCATTGTGATTGAGTCATATACCAAAATCCATTTACATTGAAAAATGGTGCTTCTTGTGACTTCTTGTGGCATGCCATTAAAATGCAATCAATTGAGATTAATTAATCACAAAGCCTCTAATTAATTAGATTTTTTTTAATCAAATCCAACCCCTAGTTTTAATATAACATGCTAATGCATAACTATCTACCACCCACATAAATTTATTCTCTCAACTCATGACTTCATTAATGGTCAGTCAGTTAGTTTATTCCTTAATTCATTAATCAGCGATTTAACCAACCTGCCAAACAGTGACCAACCAGGCCAACAATCTGACCAACTAGGCAGCAACTATCCTCCATAAATCTTTATCTATTAGTTTTTTTTATTACCTAAAATATTATCTGGTCAAGAGTGTAATGCATCTAATTTAGTTTGCTCTTTGGCTCTTCTTTACCAGCTGGCCTTTGCACCATTAAACAGACAAGAAACAAAATAAATACAATGCTGTGTTTGCTGCAGTACAACAGAGCTTGGGAATACAACAATTAACTGCAGCAAAAAACAGATTAAAAAAAACAAAACAATACTGACCCTGTGATGAATTACCTTCAGCCATAATACATATTACAAAAGTTTCAGTTATTTGATGGTGATGAGACAGACCTACATTCCAGGGACAGAAGCCGGTTTGAGTAACAGATCCATGAGTTTGAGAGCTCATTAGTTGGGCTGTCCTGAATATCACTTTCTGGGTTTTGAATCTTCGTTGGGAAATATTCATTCAAAAGGAAGATGTTCATGAGTTTGTCTGTCTACACATCCTGTTTCAGTGCCGCTGCCATACTACAGTCCATACAGACAACTCTACACATGACAAACTGTGATACCTCAGAATAACTGACAATAATTAATGATTTTAATTAATCAATGTCAATTATTCCTTATTTCAAGAGCGGTTTGGGGGTCGATACTGCATTATTACATACTTACATACCAAACAGAAAAAAAATATACAATAGTATACAATACAATAGTATTTGTATATGGGTAAGCATATGGGTCTACCCACAACCAAAGTGGAAATTAAAAAAAAAAGCACAAAAATGACTAATCATCTAGAATAGAATAGAATAGAATAGTTTTTTTATTCAAATTTACCTGCCACAGCAACAAAGACAAAAACACAGACACAATAGTAATAATAATAAAATAGAATAGAATAGAATAAAAATATTTACATATTTACAATGAACTAAAATACAATGGAAAAATATATAGATATATATACTTGTACAGATGAAACTGTTTAAAACACAATTATTATTGTTATTATTATTATTTATCTAAAAGAATTTTAATTGACTGAGATGGAGCAGCCTTAATTATCAGCCACAGAAACACTGGACAGCAGTTTATACTACAGGTTTGTCCTGTCTGTTGCTTAATTACACATTTATTCTTAGTTACTTACTCTGGGATTCACGTTTGTTTACTTACTTAGCTTGACATTTTTTTCTACTTATGGCCCTTGATGCCTCTGGTTCTTTTTTTCCCATAAACCATATTGTCATTTGCACCACTCATTGTGTGTTATTTATTTCACACTTTCCTATTAACATACTGTGCAGATTTGGCTATACTGTACAGTGAATATGAATATATTTATCATATTCGTACTGTAAAGTTGCACTATCCTGTTGGTGTAACGAATAGAGGATCTTGTCTTATTTCTGTATAACTCTAGAAAGCCAGATATACAGCGCAGTGCCTGCAAGTAGCTGACTAATGCAGCAGCTTACCGGAGGATGTCAGAGTGTAACGTCAAGCATCAGTCTGTCAGTTAGCAGAACAGGCAGTCAGCATAGCGTTTAAAGCATGATGCTCCATCCTGACACACATGCTTAACTAGATCAGTAAGCCTTATGTCCTCTGAAAGGAGCATCAAACTCTGCTTTTACAGTTGTGGCAGCACAAACAGCATGCATACTGTACCACAAAAACACTGCAACGAAATTAAGAAAACAGAACATGAACCAGTAGTAGAACACACATTCAACAGTGAACGAATCAGGCAGGCACGCTGCTAACAGTGGGAGGATTTCCTGTCTCTCTCCACGCACACTTCCTGTACTAATAATCAGAGGAAGTTTCCTGCCCGCAGCTTGATCCGGCTGCATTTATTCAGAGCCATGCAGCGACCCAAAGCCAATACCTCAGGGACAAACAAGACCATAAACCAGAGCTTTCACAGCAAAACTCAACCATTTCCAGCTCCTCTTGTGATAAACACCTGCTCCTCATGCTTGTTCAATTTGGATCGTCTGAACAACGAACAACAAAGAAAAAAGAAACAAAACAGTTAAAGCCATCAGGCTTAAGTAGACACTTTCCCTTATGATAAAAAAATCTAATTATTATTATTATTATTATGTTTTTTTAAGTCAACCAATTTTCTGGTTCTTTCTTTTTTTCAGAATTTTTTTTATCCCATTTAATGAAAACGTTTGTGTAAATTAGTGAAGCAAAATTTGTTTTGAAAGTGACAGCACTTTCACAAACTAGATTTTCAATTTACTATCAGTTGTACTCCTCATCCACTCGTATCCATAAGTTCATTCCACATTGACAGCCGCTAGACATTATAACAAAAGCCAAAATAAATGTTTTGAACAAATGGCAAAGCTAAAACTGTAACCACCGTGTCCAGTGCACATAGCATGAATGAACGTCTCTCTAAATTTCCTGAAAATAAAGATTGTTAAAACCAGCTTGTTGTATTAATCCTCTGCCTTTCACTCAAAACAAAGGGCTGCACAGAGAAAAGACAGCAGCAACAAGACAAAGAAGTTTCCTTCTCCACAACAAGGAAGCTTTACAACTGGGACTAATGCAGTGAGCCCAGATATTTTGTTGTGATCAGCAAGTGAAACTGTAAAAAGAAGCCAAGTGTGTTAAATGTGAAAGTGAAGGTAAAAGCCACCGTAACAGAAGAAACTAGAAGGTAACTTCTAGTCTGACTACTATAGAAGTAAACATTTATGTAATTTTATTTTAATTCATGCTCCGTCCAAATAAAAAAAACAAAAACAAACCAAGACATCCTAAAATGTTTTCAATCACTTCCTCTTTGCTCTCCCTTTTCATAAACATTCTCTAATATGTAGTTCGCACAACAACTTTAATCCTGATTTTCCACTCACAGTTTTTGGAGCTCCTGGAGAAAATACCAGATCAGTGGTAAATCTGTGTTGGCTCTGTGATTGTAAATCACTGCTCGAGCACTGTGGGAGTAATGTTTAGTGCCCGCTGATGCATCTCAGACTCAATCTAGATATCTAGCATGATAAATATCTGGACCTGTTGTGGAAGGAAAGGGTCGCCTGTAACAACAGCAACTTTACTGTATAACTCCTTTCACGCTGCACGAAAATCTTGGGATTGACTTGGACCAACTTGGGATTTTCGTGCAGCATGAAAGGGTTGTTGTCCTGGGTCAAATGGTCAACCCGCTAATTTCAGTGTGAAAGCGGTATACTGTACGTATTGCATTTGCAATACAGACCAAAACTGTTCTCGTAGCATTTAATTAATTTACACAGGGGGAATTGTAAAATGAGTGTAAAGAAGCTATTATGTGTGTCGACAACGACACTAAACGTGACTAGATCAGCCACTACACCGGTCAAAGATCTCGTAGTCAGTCATGCAAAACTCCAGATTATAGACAGCAAGTTTTGGAGTAGGAACAGCAATCTGACAACCTAACTGAACAACACACTCTCTCTGACCTGGACGTTGTCCTCTGTGACCTCTATCTCAGCTGTGTAGATGTAGTCGACCAGCTTCCTCAGGGTCTGTCCGTCCACCTCTCTGATCTCCACCCGACGAGCCTTGCTCTCACTCATGTCACCTAGAAAGCACACACAGTTCAGCACCCATGCCAGACATGATGCCAAGCCAACAGTGTGTGTGTGCGTGTATACCTGTGAACATGGCGCAGAAGTAGGGGCTACAGGACGCCAGAACCACCTTGTGAGCCGGCACTTCAACACTCCCTGCCACCAGCTGGACGTCACACAGCATCTTTTTACTGAAGCACGAGGAGAAATAAGAAGGTGAGAGGGAGAACAAGCGTTGGTGGTAAATGTCTGCAAATATTCACACAGGAGGAGCCAAGAAAGGAGCCTATGATGGACAGGACAAGAATGGCAGCAAATGTGACAATTTAGGTGTTAACATAGAATAACTACAGTCTTGTATTTATCACACTGTTGAATAAATATATCTATCCATCACACAGGCCACATAATTATCTGAGATGTAATGTTTGAAATGAAAACTGAAAACAACAAGAACATCCAGGCAAGTATGATGTATAACAAGAAATGACCCTTTGTTGACAGATTTTTTGAGTTTAAAAACACAACAGCTTGAAGCAGAAGTAATGCAACACTGCAGTGACAATTTGAGCCAAAAAGCCAGGTGAACCAAGGATGGCTGGTTAATCGTTTTTTTCTGACCTTCTGCAGCCTCTTTCACATACTGAAAAACAGCAGGAAAATGACCATTTGCATTGTATTGGTAGGAACTGATTCACCTCCTTAGGTCGTTCATCAGCTGGAAAGCCTTCCTCATGTGCGTCTGGTTGAACGTGTGCATCCCTCCATTCACCATGTCCTCCTCTGAATCTGTGTTACAGTTGGGACGTGGCGATGCCGGTGTGGCCACCAGACTGGTGAGACATGAGGGACACACTCTGCATCGGTGGACGTGGATGGCGACCCAACAATTAGAGACAGGCTACTTTCACGTTCAACTCTGGGGTTAGTAGAAGACAATGGGACTAGGACACAACACTGGATAACGGATGTAAAATATTCTAACGCTACTGTTGATTTCTGTCAATGTGTATGTGTGCTTGGTTCTTGCAGCTGTAGCATGAAAGACGCTATCTCTACTAGATCTACCTATATAAGACATGCAATAAGAGTTTTTATCCACTTTGCCCTTCTCTAGATCCATTGTTTGTAAAGCTAACGCATTAGACTGATGGATGTCATTTTACTGATGTCCTGACTGCACTAAATAACCATTGAAGTGTGCCTGTTTGAGTAAAGATGCCTGTTAAATTCAAGACAATGACACTATTTCTTGACCCACACCCTTCAGCCATATTCCTGAATCATGGGGATGTAACAGACCCTGAAACACCATGAAAAGAACAAAAACAACAATATATGAGCACATCTCTCAGTCCTTTCTGGCTTCCCGACTCTCTCTCTGGTTCTCAGTACCCCCCCCCCCCCCCCATTTGTACTTAAGACATTAGACACAAATATGTGGTCTGTTAAAAAGGAGTATAATGCCTGAAACAGCTGGTCACTTTTGAAAAAAGTTACATCGTAGTAATAATGCACTTATCAAAGACTATTTTCAGTCACAGATTAATGCTCCTCTGGTTGGACGCTGTAAGAGGGATTGAGAAATGATGTCTTAGGTACAGAGGAGGAATACTGATACCACATAAACTAACCAGTGACTAGAATACATTTACTGTTATGTTACATCTATTTGTAGGATTTGTTAACAATTAGAAAAATGCAGACTGTTGCCAGCCTTATCCCTTAAGCCCTCCTCAGACAGACAAAGAAAAGATGGAAAATAAAAATATTTCCTGTTACCTAAAAATTCTTAAAGCAGTAGAAGCCTTGCTGTTTGCATTCCTCATGTGAATTTAAAGTTTTCAAATCTAACAAGGCAACCAGCAGTGACCTGAGAGCAGGTGGCAGGAGGAAAACATCACCCTGAATTCAAACACCTCAATCACACGAAAGGAAACAAATGAAGCAGCAGTAACAAAACACAATATTACTATATTATATCACTGAAGTATAAATATGTTAACCAATATGTGCACAATCAGGAATCGTGTTTGCAAAGAGCTTGTCTCTTTCCATCAATACAGGAAAAAAGTTAACCATAATGTTTGTTTTGAGTTTGCTGAGCGTCAAGTTAGCTAGCTCTTAGCATTGCTAATCATTTAACTTCATTGCTAACATGAGCTTATAAGAGTTTACGTTCATGAATCGCTGCTTAAATCGTAGTACGGACACGTTTTGAGAGACAGCCTACAACAAGGTCACTGTCTATAAGCAACGACTCGATGACAGTTTTAAATACGTGTTAACTTGGGGAGTTTTGCTTAGCAACTTAACAGCATCAGCTGGGCAGTCAACGAAGCTAGCTAACTTACCGAAGCTAACTAGTCAACACGGCTAGCTCGGGTTTACTGTGCTAGGAGGAAGCTCGGGGGCTGTCTGTTTATGGCCGGTGGATCATGTGGGGTAAAATGTTATCCAACAGATACAGAAGCAGCGAGGCTCACCGTTTTACAAAATAATCCCTACCGCTGAGCCAACTTACCCCAGCGACACACCGTCCATCCTCACGGAGTCTGACTCAACAGCAGGCATGAGCGTTGTGCAGCCACACACCGAGATTGTCTATTACCAAAATGGGTCACTCCGTACCTAAAATCACGGACAGCAGTTTGGTGTTCTGTTATGACTGACTGCAAAAACCCCAAAAAGGCCTTTATTGTCATTATGTGACGCTGTTCCACTTGGTTCTTAATACAAATATAAAAACAATCAAGGGAAAAAAAATAAATAAAGTGTGTTCGAAAATATGGATAATATTAACAATATTAAACACACAAATAAAATAATAATGAATTTAGTTCACACATTTGTTTTTGCAGTTTGTGTTTAATGAATTGTCCAAGTTGCGCAGGTTCCAACGATATATTAAAAATGTTTAATAATAAAGCAGGAATTGCAATATAAAAACAAAGAAATTAATTCTACACAAATATACTGCTACAGCTCATTCACAAGCTCTTTAATTTCTGCTCATAAGGGACACTTTTAGTCATTTATTCTCCCAGTGTCCGTGAAAAAAATTAGATCTATATGGGGTTTGTATTATCCTAAACTGACATTTATTTTTAAATGAAATAGGTCTGCATCTAAGAATTATTTTATAAGAAATTGTTTGTTTTTCACATTTATGGATTAATTGTGGATCTGACAAAATTATAAAACACGAAATTCCTAAAGCACTAGAGGATTTCTTCAAACATCTTACATTGTTTCTTTGCATCATTTATACTGTTTACAACTTGCAGAAACTATAGAAAAGGTGATTAGACAAGGCTACGTCTGAATCAGGACACCCAAAAAAAAAGTCGACGTCAGTTTGGTTTTTGTTGGTGGTTTACAATGCATTATAATGTATCAGATTATGCACGGAAATTTCACAACATTAAGCTGCTAAACTGACTTTCATTGTTGAACAGTTATCTATTGTACTCTATCTACATTTGCTTCTGAGAGCCTTTTCGTACCCACAAAATAGATCAGAGTGAGAACTCACTTTTACTCAGTCTCTGCTACTAGAGCACCTGATCCTGCGCTACTTTAAAAATCCCCCCTGAAATATGTATATTTTATTTATTTTCATTCATAAACTGCAGTTACACAACCCAAATACGTCTAACTAAATAAATTAAATTATACATGACATGTTGGGTCTAAAAACAGTTATGAATTAAGTGAAGCAGTTTTTATTAAGCATTACCAACCACATTACTCCACTAATCTCCCATCTATATCAGTAGATTTCGCACGGCTCCCTTATGCACAATATGTAATATAACTGGATTCAAACACTCAATATCTAGAAGGCTTCAATACTGTGAGAGGACCAGTCAACCGGTGCTTTTAAAACACTAGCAAAGCTTTGTCTGTTTAAAATGGCCGATGGGCTGAGGATGCATTAATTTAAAAATGCAATACTCCCTCCTGGTGGTAGCTCTATGAACTTAACTGATAAAGGTTTACAGAAGCCAGATTATTCAAGTAATGTGCAGTGATTTCAATTTGTTATGTGCTGAAATATAACAAACATGGTTTGAATCAAGACTGCGAGGTTAGATTTTCAAAACATTAAAAACTTTAATAAAAGCAGAATCAAACATACGGGTGAACTGAACACATGGATTTCAGAACAGTTTTAATCTAACAAAAGCCTGTAAATTGGACGGGTGGGGGGAAAAAGTAATTTACAGATAACAAAAACAACCCGTGACATTTCTCCTGAAAATACTTTGTCACTCAAGTGTTTAAAGATCAAGAAACTCAAGCAATCGAGTCCCATGCTGCCCGACACTGCCACCAACATTACTTAAAACCCTGAGTTCATGATGCAAAAATAACAGACACATCTGGCTGGTTTGCAATACAGAAAAACTCAATGCTGAGTTGAGAAGCAGTGACTGACATTGATTACGGCTTTACAAATGGTTCAAAAGTCTTTTCCTCCCCCCAACATAAAAGTACAACTCAACAATTCCCAAATTCTTAGTAGTAAAGTCCTTAATGTGTGGAGTACGAGGACAGATGGGGTCCGGGTGCGTGGGGGGGGGGGGTTAGAGAGCCTGGATCCATTCATTCATTCCGGGTGGGTGATGGGCACTGCTCCCTTTAGCTGGATTCAACAAAGACCCCCCCTCCTCACCCGAGCACGTGTAATGTGTGTGAGTGTAAATTCAAGTTCGCTGTAATCAGACTTTACCCCATGAACACCACAAAAACTCCTAATAGCCACCGCCGAAGCCGCCACCGCTGCCACCACCACCTCCCCTGCCGTAGCCACCTCCGCCGCCGCCTCTGTTGTACGGAGCCCCGCTCCGGTAGGAATAGTTGCCCCCCTTCATTGCACCATAGCTGGAGTGCTGCTGTCCGTATCCATCCCCAAAGTCACCGTTACTGTACCCACCCCCCATCTGGTTATCATAACCTCCCTCGTCGTATCCTCCATATCCCCCGTATCCACCTCCTCCTCCGCCGTTGTTGTAACCCCCGCCATAGCCGTAGCCACCTCCGTAATTGTTACCGTAGCCACCGCCGCCTCCGTACCCGCCGCCTCCATAGCCACCGCCACCTCTTCCGCCGCCATAGCTCGGCATCCCCCTTCCTCGACCTCTCCCGCGGCCGCCACTGGACATCTCCTGCTTGGTGAGGGCCTTCTTCACCTCCACTTTGTTCCCGCTGATGGTGTGGTACTTGGTCAGCACTGCTTTGGTGGCAGAGTCGGTGTCCTCGAAGAAGACAAAGCCGAAGCCTCTCTTCCTGCCGGTCTGCTTGTCAGAGATGATCTCGGCCTTCTCCACCGTGCCGAACTGGGAGAAGTATTCGGTCAGGTTTTCCGGCTCGATGTGGTCTTTAACACCGCCGACGAAGATTTTCTTGACGTTGGCGAGGATGTCCGGGTTGTTCGCGTCCTCTCGGGCTATGGCCCTTTTCAATTCCACTTCGTGGCCTTCGACGAAATGTGGGTTTGCCGCCATTGCTGCGTCGGCCTCCTGCGGCGTCGAGTAGGTGATAAAGCCGAAACAGCGGGACCGACCGATCTGCTGGTTCATGACCACAACGCAGTCGTTGAGCGTGCCGAACTGTTCGAAGTACTTACGGACGCCTTCATCCGTGGTCTCCACATTCAGCCCCCCGACAAAGAGCTTACAAAGTTTCGTCGACATGATTGAATTTCTTCTGAGGATGGTGTACCCCAGACCGTCCGTCTTCTTCTTCAATGGGCGACGTCAGGGCGGGCCGTGCGACTCACTCGTAAGACGTAGCGGGCGCTGATTGGTCAGCTTGAAAAAATCTTCATTGTGATTGGCTCAAAAGCGAATCACATTGTTGGTGCCTTCAGGTGGTGTCGGAAATCTCACGTTCAATTACTGAGGAGAAAGGAATCCGTGGATTTCCACTTTGATGTCTTCCGTTTTAGTCCACAATAACACAAACCGCATTGATAAGGTCGTGTCCTCGTCAGGTTAACTATTCTTATATAACTGGTACTACAGAGCCACCGAACACAGCACTGCTGATATCTGCTTAAATATAACAGCCAACACGCTGTAATCACGGTAAAATCACTATGCTCTTTAAATATAACAGCAACCGCCATTTTACTTGTACTACACGTGGATGCTCCCATGTCACAAAACATGATAACAATTTTAGAAACCACAGTATCCTTTAGTTAGGACTGAAATGCAAGTGAAAGTTTACCTAAGCAGTGTATCTAGTGATATAGGCAGGTGCAGCCTAAAAAAAGCAGCAAATCGAGCACACTGATGCCTTGAATATCAACGTTTTACATACTGATGTATTTAATTAACAAATATTTGGCCTTACAGAACACTCTCTCTTGAGCCCGAGTAAAAAAATATAACCTACAGGGCAAAATAAACAGACCCATCAGCAAATTACTCATGACACAATCTTGGGTTCTAGTGATGAACTTCTGAGATTTTCTTTACAAAATCGTAATTCCTCACAGCACTCCATGCATAAGGATCTTGTCTTCATTTTGTGTGCCTTTAAGTTATGAGATGCAGTTACATTAATATCAGCTCTGAGACTTCAAGTCAATATGTAATACAGTAAAATATGACAAATCATTCTCAGAGGCTTTATCATCATGTCCTTTGACCTCTCTGGAAGTCAAAAGTTGTTTTAAAAACAGGAAGATGCCTCAAAAGAAACAGGAGGAATCCCTTTCAGGACAAACAGACAAAATGTTCAGTTCCTCAGTTTTAAAGTAAATGTTATTATTACTTGTCTGAACATAAATAGCATCAACACACTGAGCCATATATAAAGTTATATATAGTGCTGACCCGCTTCAGCCTCAAGGGCTAATTTCAGTTTTTTCAGGTGAAACTCAGCCCTCTTCTACCAGGCTGCTCCTCTAATAAAATACCAAACAATCTACAGGACATTAATGCATGTTGCAACACGCCCATGTACTAGATGTACAAGCTGTAATCACAGTATCAGTTTTGGGGAACCATCTAACTTGTAAACAAGGTCATCCAAGTTTTTCGTCAAATTTAAATAAACAATTTAGATTGAGACACAGCTTTTGGTGACAATCACAGAATATAATTGTGAGTCCATAGAGTTCCTTTAAAAGCATATGGATATATGGGTTAAAAAAAAAACAACCCAAAACATTATTTAGGCTGTAAACGGGAGGCACATGGAGCCAAGTTTGTCACTTTAACCAGCCCCAAAACTGCAAAGCTTTGAACTGGACACTTGTTGTGAAGCTCCAAATACTTGAACAAAATACTCAGATCAGTTCATGATCTGAGTCTGGTTGAATGAAAAAAAGAACAAACTAAAAATACATCATCCATCTTTCAATCTTTGGCCTCATCACCTCTCCAAACCACATCTGTCCAACAGAACGAACATGACCAGTGACCATCAGTTCACAGCCTTATTTTGATCCGTTCTCGACGACGAACACATGCAACCAAACAATCCTTGTTGTAAATAAGTAACATAACAAGTCTCTTGGTGTATAAAAATATATAATTTATTGTCGATTCATAAGCAGCACTGCCTACATAACAGATGTTTCATTTCCAGAAACCGTAAAAGTACCACAATCCTATAAAAGGCAAGAGAAGACAAGTAAAATCACTTACACACAGTACTTTTATCACAAGTTATGACTCACACTACATCTCCTGAGTCATCACATTATATCAGACAGGACTTCAATATCAACAACCTTTCCTCCCATTTGATAAACCTGAGGGATTACTTTCACAATTCGCATTGAGATTTGCCCTTTCTTTTTTAAAATATGTCCTCTGAGCTGAGACATACCATGTAAACAGTATGTCTAGTTGATATTTCCTTCAGTGTGGAGGTTGTTCTTAGAATAAAATCTCTTGCGTCCTCGATTTAGCAGCTGTGCCCTGTTTTTGTCAGATGAATCGTTTGTTTATCAAGAGCTTATGTTTGAGAGCACTTCCAAATTATTGGTCTTTGCTTGTGAATTTGTAAAAATCCTTCAAATGTACCAACACAATTAAATCCCATGCAGACATTACCAAACATTTTTTCAGGTCCTGATGAACATTTTGGCCCAAAAAAAAAAAAGAGGGACTAACGAGCTGACACAATCTTCTGGATTTTAAGTTAGGAAAATGCAGCTTTTTTCTTAAAACAGCGAATCATGTAAACTATTTTGTTATAACATTCTCGGGCCATGATCTATAGTTACACCACAAAGGCAAATTCAATGCAAGTTAAATGTGCATTACAGAGCATGAAAACTAACCAACGATCAGTATGATGAACTAATCATGTCAAACAACTTTCACCATTTCTAGTTTGACACGTTTTATTGGTGGGATGTTTTGTCTCTTGCTCATCATGGACTCTACTTCCTGATCAAGTTGGCATGGCTCCTCATCTTGAAACAAGTCTGGAGACAATGTCAGACCCAGAAAAGCACGTTAAGCCTCAGGTCTTGGTTTATTATGGTTTTTGGGCCAAATGGGAAATTTCATTGAGCTTACGACAGCAGAATTCCTTACACATCAAAGTCGTACATCTACGTGCAAACATATTCACCTCCACCTACTTATTTTTGAAGCATTTATTTTTCTACTTAGTCATTGTTTATTGATGTTCGCTGCTTCTTATATAGGCCCTTATGTTGTTACAATATCCATTTGTTACTGTAACATGTAAATATCCCCTGTTGGTGGGACAAAAACGTTCATCTCATCTTACTCCTTTTTCAGGGAAAACATCCGGTACCGCAGCAAATTTTGTGGCTATTATTGGGTTTATTCAAAACATGTACACTAATTAAAAAACACAAGTCAAATATAAAAATCATATTTATTTTATTTTGAAACCCACAGAAGTGCAAAGTTGTCCCAAGTCATTAACACTTGAGTTAATGATATTATGGGGGGGAGTGGGAGGAGAAGAGGAAAAAAATATATATATTTCCAGACTCAATACGTAAGAGCGACTATCCACATCATACAGTGCTGCAGATTTCTTACTGCACTGGGGCACTGTGTTGTCAAATGCACCAACTCTTTCCGACCCATGTTGGTCTCTTTAAAATGCATCTAGACCACACTGGGGAATCCTTTGTGAAAATTGACTTCACCTGTGGGGGAGAAGGCACAACCACTCTCCGGTCCCCCAGTCGGCGTGGAGACACACACCCCGTCCTTTTTGGGGTGATGTCCTCATGTCCAGGTTACCATAGCAACCTGAAGGAGACGGGAGAGAAACAAAAGTGAGAAACTGGCCAGAGTATATTTTTATTTCCTGGAAGAGACACCAATTTACTCATTCCAATATTTAATTTTAAACGGTGGAACAAAATTTTGGGTCCCCTTCCACCCACTTAAAAGTTCATTAAAAGATCAAATCAAGTAACCCCCACCCCCTTTTTGGTTTTTATTTTAAGATTAGCTATGTAAGACGCATTGAACTATGATTAACGTGTCAGTTATGTTAAGATAAAATAATGGCACACTTGGCACCATTTCATAAAAGATATTCCATACATTGTTGACCAACACAGAGTGAAGACAGGTTGATTTTTACATACCTAGTTTGCTGGATGTGGATATCCTAAAGAGATATTTCA
Organism: Synanceia verrucosa; assembly: GCA_029721515.1. Classification (NCBI taxonomy): domain Eukaryota; kingdom Metazoa; phylum Chordata; class Actinopteri; order Perciformes; family Synanceiidae; genus Synanceia; species Synanceia verrucosa. The sequence continues at coordinate 10,310,146 of CM056553.1, read as the reverse complement.
GACTCCTATCACAATCGACCCCAGGTAATCAACAGGGTCCTGATGTAGCCTACAAACAAACTGCTACGGCTATTATGGCTGGGATTGCATACTGGAATACAAGTAAGAACACCTAATAGGAAGTAGGAATAGTCAAAGATAAATATCAGAGCCCTCATATTGATATGTATTCAAAATATGTAAAAGCAAAAAGTCATATTAGCAACCACATAGTTTCAAAACAAGGTCAAACCCTACAAAGCCTACATGCATTGGCTGTGGGTAGACTACAATGACTCTGCAACCATTTCACCCACCTGAGAGTAAGGCAATAAACTGTGGGAAAGATGCCATGTAACTAAAGATGATGTATAAAGACCTGTGGATGAACTTGAGGCAGTCTGGTTAAATAAGTAAAGTTATGGAAAAAACCTGTGGATGAACTTGAAGCCTGGTTAAATAAGTAAAATAACTAAGCTAAGTGGTATAACGTTTTATTTAAAATGAACATACATAAGCATACCAAGTGTTTTAACAGTAGGTTGTGTTCTCCAGACATGAAAGTATACAATATACATTAGATACTGCTACAGGTAATGGAAAAATGAACATTATAATACCGAAACTATTACTATGTGGAGAGTTTGAGCACAGTTTGGGAGAGGAAACAAGGAAAACTGGATCCTGCAGTATCCCGCCTTTGCTGTTGGCATCATACAAATTGGTGTTATCAGTATGACAATCTATGAAAACCACAAAAACATGCTTTCTCATCCTGACACATTGAAATCACACTAGGTTTACTCCAGAAAACAAAGATCTAATTGCTTAAAATGCATTAGGATAATCAGCAAAAACAATCCTACATCGCAAAACAACGGGTGAACGCAAATAAAAAATAGTCAACTCTAAACGACAACTACACGCGTTAGCGTGCGTACATAATAAAAAAAAGAGATCACTGTTATGGTTTATTCTTCATCTTTTTAAACGTGTCCTAGTTGAACGGCAACAGCTGCTCGTTATTATCAGGTTTTCTGGGAAGTGACCTTCCTACCTGTTTGGGTTTTGAGGTCTGGTGATTATGGGGGTCTCTGTGTTCGTATCTCTGCCATTGATGGATTTCACGGCAGACGCCCCGTTACTGAATTTTGATTTTGGCGTCCAAATCCAGGCTGCAGGGCAGGGGGTAGTTGATGTGTGCTGGCCTGTTTAGTAGCCGCCGCCATAGCCGCCACCGCCTCCCCTCGGGTATCCGCCACCGCCTCTGTTGTAGGGAGCAGCGCTCCTTTGGCCGAAGGGCATCCCTTTCATGGGGCCATAACCAGACGAGTGCTGGCCATAGCCGCTGCCGAAGTCGTTGTAGCCGTTTCCACCGCCATAGCCGCTGCCCTGGTCTCCGTAACCACCGCCATACGGTCCGCCGTAACCGCCGTAGCCACCACCACCCCCACCGTTGTAGCCTCCGCCATTTCCATAGTTGTAGTTTCCGCCATAGTCCCTGCCGCCGTAGCCATTTTGATTCCCCCTCATGCCTCTGCCACCTCTGCCTCTCGGCGGCATGCCGGTCCTGTTGGCCGCCTGCATCTCCTGCTTGGTCAGGGCTTTCTTCACCTCAACTTTGTGTCCATTGACGTTGTGAAACTTCACCACAACGGCTTTGTCTGCGGCGTCGTGGTCGGTGAAGTAAACAAAGCCGAAGCCTCGCTTCTTTCCGGTCTCCTTCTCCGAGATGACTTCGGCCTTCTCGATTTCGCCGTACTGAGAGAAGTATTCGCTCAGATGCTCTTCTTCGATGTCGTCTTTCAAACCGCCGACAAAGATTTTCTTTACCTTTGCGAGGGCCTCTGGCTTGTTGGCGTCCTCTCTCGCCACGGCCCGCTTAACTTCGACCGTGTTGCCGTCGACGCAGTGAGGCCTAGCCGCCATTGCTGCGTCGGCCTCCTCTGGTGTGGAGTAGGTCACAAAGCCGAAGCAGCGAGATCGCTGCAGTTGCTTGTTCACGACGACGACGCAGTCGGTGAGGGAGCCGTACTGCTCGAAGTGCTTGCGCAGACCATCGTCGTCGGTGTCCACGTTTAGACCACCGACAAAAAGCTTGCAGAGCTGGTCAGACATTGTTGAGATACGATAAGCTGGTTCCCGTTCTACAGTGCGCTGATCTCAAAATGGCGGAAGGAGGGTGAACGCAGCTGCATTTATAACGGACTCGACGTGACGACAGAATACTTTATGCAACACCTCTTCCGGTCTGCCACACTAGTGGGACAAAAGACGACAGATGTTTTATAAAAACGTGCGAAACTTTCGTTCTAAAGTTACTATAGATGAAATATTAATAACAGATTTTCACATCAAAACATTTTCGTAATTTGATGTGTTGTATCGTTGCAGGACGGTTTCTGTGTCACATGGTATCAAATGCTATATACACGTTGTAATTATTATACAACTGAAATTTATATATACATCTGTAAAATGAAAAATACAGTTACATTCAGTTACTTTCTTTCTGCTTGGACATGACTTGATGGGTTTGATTGATTGAATCAAAAATGAAATGTTGGTGTGAATGAAGTTTAAAGACTAAATATATATATAAGTGTATAAACAGTGATTGAAAAAGCAACATAAAACAACTGCTAATTTAACAACACTTTGGTGTCTGAAATGAACTGTGTGCAGTATTCTCTGGAGGCAAAAGTCAACTAAGGGGCCATTAATTGCATTTTTTGTTGATTAGCTGGCTCCAGCTTCTTGAATTTCAGGATTTGCCTCAGGTTTCTAGCACTGTATTTTGAAAATCTGGGGGGTTTGGACTGCTGGGGTTAATAGGATGTTACACTAGGATCTGTAAACTTCAGAGTTTTTAGACTGATCAGTACATCTCAGTACCTCAGCTCAGTAACAGGAATATTTTAGCTGTTTTCAGCCCTCTTATAAAAAATAAATTCATTGTCTTTAGGGCGAAGCGATTTTGTGCCCTTGTGATATCACAAAATCATCTACTTTCAGATTGTGTCTTTTGGAAGTCCTGTCACATTTGCCTTCTTCCATGTTGCTCAGTGATCAACACGTCAGTAGATTAACATCTGAAAGCATGCTTTTCACTGTTGGACCCAAGAACGCCCACACAGAACGATGACCCCTTCAGACCATGGAGATGTAGTTTCAAGTGAAAGACACAACACTTTCCATGCAAAGAGAGCTGCAGTGAATCGTTAATCTCGTCACACCCATCTGAGTTTGTTAATTCTGATGTTCGAGCCCACAGAGTAAAATAGACATTGCAAATAATGAAACACTGAATTCAAAGTTCACTGAAATCTTTATGAGGCATATTGCTCATGAAACAATCCCTTCATCTAATTCTACCAACACAAATACACAGGACAGTCTGTGTCTTTACAGATACAGTTCCAAATCATCTACGGTCACAAATGAGGCAACTTTTGGTTTGTCAATAAACAAATGGATGAAATCGACTACAAGACTGATCATGTTTAACATAAAACTTACTTTTTGGGATTGGTTAGTGTGGGTGTTGAAGGATGAATGTCTCACAATTTAAGGGTCTTTTTGTACATTATTTGTCACTGAAGTTGAGATGTGTGAACACCTTTTTTTCTGATTCCATCCATCAATAAGCTAAAGGTCATAAGGAAAAAGGGTTTTCCTACAGAGTTTGCATGAAAAGGCAGGATTGTTCAACCAGTGGTCTAATCAAGATTTCAATCCTGCCTCAAATAAAGGCAGGTATGTGCATGAAACTACAAAAGCATGTAGTGTTGAACTAATCGGTGTGTCTATGTGCTACATAAACCCTGTTTGGTGTTGGTGCCGTGAGCATCTTCAACACAAGCACAGTACAAGACTGAAAAAAAATATCAGCACAGTTTATACTGATATTGTGGGCTTTATAACACCCACCAAAAGACTTGTTCAAGTCACACATCAATCTAGGTAGAAGGTTCATCTTCATTGTCCTTATTTGTCCCCAAAATCCTTGAATTCAAACATGAGGATGATTAATTCCTACCTAGTATTTACATTTGAATAAGGAGCCTACTGCTGCCATTGTCACGCTCCAGTTTTACAACCTGGTAGGGGGAGGATGAAATGCAAAAATGTGGATAGTTTAAAAGAAGGCATTTAACATACATCCCCCTGAACAAACCACCCAAAAACATGGCTAGAAAACAAAGGAAGCTAACAGCATGCATCACAGAATGAGATGCTACCACATGATCAGGAACCAGCCATTTCTGTTTTTGGAGAAAGGCCTAAATATCATGTATTAATTCAGTTAATGGAGCAAGTCACCAGTTAATTTAATAACAAAGGAACACCACTAGTGAAAAGTCAAAGTAACCTCAACAAGTTTTTATTTGTTGTAATAAAATCAAATACCTGCCTCACAGTTTTTTCATCCCCTCAGCCTCTTTTCTGTAGTCTGTTGGCTGCAGAGTGAGGGCCTTTAAGATAATGACAATATTGATAGTGCCTGTGCTTGAATAGATCAGATCAACTTCTCGATCTCTTGCCACATCTAAAACAGAGTCTGAAAGCATCCAGTTTCTGTATAAAATGGAAGGGAACTGACGAACTTGAGCTGATCATGTACTGGGATGGCATGTTGGGAAATGCTAGGTGTGTCTGAGGGGGGGAGGGGCACTGGATCACAGCTCCACAGGTGTCTCTCTGAGAAGGCCGGGTCACAGGTGATGAATGACGGGCCTTATATGATCATGTTAATACTCAAATGGGTCATCTGAGCAATCACATGATATAGACCTTCTCAGCCTGAGAGAAGTTGAAGACTTCTTTGGTTCTGGGACACACCACTTTGTCATCTTGACGGATGGAGAGAAGGGACTGGAAGAGGTAAAAAATAAATAAATAAATAAATAAGCAGAGGACAACAAATTAAACTTCCCCTTGCTTACATCCTGCACTTAAGGGCTGTAACATAGGCAGAAATGGTGCGCTCACATTATAGCCGTAGACATATCCATTAGGCAGCATCATTGGAGGGTTGTTTTCGTTCATGACCTCCCCAGAGATCTTACAGACTAGCCTGGAATTGGCACAGTGGGCCATGGGGAGTGGCTGAGCCAGCTTGTTGAGGGATTTACTGCAAACCGGACAGTCTGGGTTCTTCGAGGTGCCATCCTCTTTGTAGCACTGACTGGAACAGGCATTAAGGTTAAAGAAAATAAGCGAAATAATTTCTCACTCAAAAATAATTACCGCAGATAGCGTCAGTGGAAAGGATAATCTTCAAGCTTGTTAGGTAGCATTTCCGTTGGAAAGTGAGAGCAAGGAGAAGAGCGGAAATGTGTGATAAAAATATAGGGTGGGTTCATTCATTTACTAAGCTGTATATACTGCTGTGGGGATGTCACATTAGTCTCACAATAACTATCTGATCGATGCAGCGACAGACCAGCAACTCTCGTTTTTCCCAAATGACTGTTTTTATGAATGGAGTCTGGTCTGGTTCTGTTTGATGGCAAGGTAAAGCAGAGCAAATATATGAAATATAGCATAAACTTCAACTGATATTCACAGCTGCCTTATTTCAGCATCAGACAGCCCTTTCTGGGAAGGAACTAGAGTCACTGATTAGCTGCTACGAAAGTAACACCACCATCATTATGATCATCATTTTGTTGAGTTTTCATCAATTAATTTCAGTCACAATAAAAATAAACCAATTGTTGGCTGTTTGGCTGAAAAGATTAACTGACTTTTTATTATGGGAAAGTATGAAGGATACGGTGTCTTGATGGCAGACAGACCAGCCTGTAGGGTGATTGTGAAGACAGAGTTGTTTCCCAGCTGGTGCAGTCTGTAGTTGTCATATCTGAACTGCTGGATCAGCATCTTCCAGCGAGCTGGATCCAAAAGATCCTGATGAAAACGAAAGAAAAAGACACAGAGGACAGTTTTACATTAACAGCCAGTTCAAAATGCGGCCCTGAAAAGGCACATACAGTGCCACACTACTCTTCACCAACACACTGTTGTGTTTCCTAAACAATAATGTTTATTTTCCAAACATTTTAACAAAATTACACACACTGGGGTGATAACAGACACCTGAGAGCAGCCAGCTAATCAGTGTACTGTAGCCAGGGTATTCCAGTCCCAGGAGTACACTATGACACATTTGCTCTGCTGCTGTGTGTTACCCTGGAGAGGCTGTTTGACCAGCCGTTAATAAACAACACTAGCAGGGTATATAATGTCACACAACATCATAACAAAGGCACTATAGATGAGAATGGTTGGATCATAACCATAGCAAACTAGAGAAGAGTTAGCAAACTTGCCAGCCAACCCCAAACAACTCCACACTTATTCACATTATTGTTCTAATTTTCTAAATTAATTTACAAATGCAGTTTGGCTCAAAGCTACAGTGGCAACAGTTTCATCTAGTCTGATTTTATTCATATGTGACTGTTTTCATGCAATGTAAAGGAAAATGAGGGCTTTGGCTTCCAAAGATGAATTAATTTAAGTGATCATAAATTGAGGAAAAATAGTAGTGATAACTTAGATGAATAAAAGTGCAGCCCGACAAGCATGTTGGCAGAGGACAGAGATGCTCAGCTATGCTTGTGGCACAGGAAGCTGGAAGAACATGTTTGAATTAGTCCATCTACTCTGATTGCAGAAAAAAATGTTTGTTTGTTTTTTTTTAAGATTAAACATTGCTGCCATAGTGTAGCAGAAGATTTTCAGTTGAAGCTGAAAGGTAACAAGTTGATTAAATTGAACTGTATTAATTATTTTAGAAGGCAACAGAGCCCTCTAGTGGCTGATCTGATGCTCTACACAAAGTGAAAAAACAGCAAGAACAGGGACATCAACAAACAATATTATCAACAACTGTTAATCATCTTACTGTAATAACTGTACATATCACTGACTCACTATATTTGTATCTTAATTACTTTCATACTTTGACAAAGAAAAGTTTGATGGGAATTTACAAGTGGAGCAGTGCTCCTAATTTTGTTGAATTCACTGTAATACAATGACAATAAATGCATTTTATTTGATATAGTGTGGTATGCCAGAGTATAAAGTGTGTATCCACTGATAAGAATGCAGATATAAACTGGACTGTACTTGTACGCCGCATTCCTCATCATCCGACCACTCAAAGCACTTTCCACTACATGTCACATTCACACATTCACAAATATATTCATACACTGATGGTGAGAGGCTATCAGGGGAAACACATTCATACTTCCAACTAGCTCAAGGTGGCCGACCTGCTCGACTACTGAAACACAGCTGCCCTTGAACAGTGTGATTGAGTGTTTCCGCTCTGTCATTAGCGTTTCCATGTGTGAAGATTTGAATGAACTACTTTGATATGAGTATTCCATAATCCATCCATCCATTTTCTACCGCTTATCCTCATAGGGTCGTGGTGGGGCTGGAGCCTATCCCAGCTGTCTTAGGGTGAAAGACAGGGTACACTTAGGTAAGCCAGAGTACCCAGAGAGAACCCACGCAGACACGGGGAGAACATCAACCCTGGTACCTTTTTGCTGTGAGGTGACAGTGCTAACCACTGGACCACCGTGCCACCCAGTATGCCATAATATCAGTGTGGAAACACTTTGGCCTTTACCTTGTATGGGGAGATATGTGTATCTGATGGGAAGGCCAGCATACCCATCACCTGCCGAACCTCATCCAACTGTCCACCCTCTGCTTGGCTGAAATGCTTCCTTGCATGTCTGAGATAAACAAAGATTAGTGGCTTCAATAACAGTTAAAAAAGGAACAAGTTACATTTATTGTAAGGAAGATACATCAGTGAATGTGTTACCTGACTGCATCCATGCGTTTGTTTTGTCGGATGAGCTCAATGAACTCCTGGATTCTCAGACTGAACTCAAGACAACTCTGTCAAAGAATCAAACAAAAGATGCCAGTTAGTTTAAACCACTGCTGTGCTGCAAAAACATCCTTTCATTTCTAGTTTTCCCTTCAGGAACCACAAGAGCAGGCAGGACACTAATCCCTTTCATATAATCATCCTGAAGTGCTGGGAGATTCTCAAGATGCACATGTCCAACTACCAGGGCTGCCAGAAGGTATAAATAACAGCTAACTTGGTTGCAGTTGGCAGTGAGCTGGAATAAAAATCATCCAACCAAAATTCACAATGTGATGAATGAGAATGTAATTCAAAGATATTTTCCCTGGTGTCAGCATCTCAAACTTGGACTAACCACATGAATACTGTCCTCAGTTCACTACAAGACTGACTCACAGTAACAGCTTTACTTTGAAGCATATTGTGTCTTGGCAAGGTTTAGTACTTTCTGGTTTAATAGGATAATCTTGGATTAACACTGTAACTTGTTGCCACTGTCTGAAGTTTAAAACACCCAGGAAGAGTCATTAAATCTTTACAGGTCTGTTCCTGAGCACAAACAGTGTTACATTGCTAATTCCTAAGAGAGCGAAGGAAAAATAAGCAACACACAAAGCAAATAAGAATTTGGCTCCTGCTTGCCTCATCTTACTGACAAGGGGAGTTATTTTAGTAGTATTAAAACGCCATATTTCATGAGGTAAAATCTGACTCTTGTAAATGAGCAACCTTCATCTTGCGCAGGCGGGACTTATTGTCATGGCACCAGGCGAGGCAAGTGGCCGTCTCCTGCCTCTCCAGAGACTCCTCCACCTCCTTAGCTGTGAGGAACATCTCAATGTTGACCAGATCCTAAAAACAGAGTGGATGTATTAACAGAGCAGAAAGACATCACAAACAAAGGTTAGATTCAGAAGGAAACCGGTAAACAACTGCTGAATGAACTTCTATCCAAAAGCCTAATGTTTCAGGTACCTGGAAGTCACAACATATACACACACAATACATTTTGTTACATGCACATCTAAAATATTCAGCCTTGACATTGACAGTCTTCTAGATAACAAAATCTCTGAGTTGCCACATGACACAATGACAATCAGACAATATTGACGATATTTCTCTGTAGGCTCCTTTCCCTAATGTTTCCAGACACAAACTGATGCAATTTTAGCCCCATAGTGACTGTTTTTTTTTCTCCCCTCCCCAAGTCTGGGTCATTAGGTGTGAACACCTCAAAGACGCCAGTCAGGCGCTCGGTGACAGCCTGACTCTGTGTCGCGGATGAAAACTGAACATCTGGCCTGCTAAATATCCAGTCGAGTCGCGCTGGCGTAAAATGAGCTACAGCCAATGAGAGCAGACGTGGGTTGCTGCAAAATGTGGAAGTGAAAAGGAGCAGTGGCTGCGGCAGAATGAATGGCGGCAAAACTGTGGAATCAGGAGCTGCGTTCTGCTCCATGTCCATGTTCGCAGTGAAACGCTTGCACATTGCATTCATGCATTTTCTGTCACTTCTTCCATGAGTTTTTGATATAAAACATTGTTTGGAGACCAAGTAGGATAGTCGGCTACACCTGCGCATGGAGAGTGTGAACACTCTCGTCGCCTACCAGTCATTCAGTTTGAACACCCAACAACTCTGAAAGTTGTGTAGCATGAACAAGGCATTAGCCCAAAAATATGGGAAAAGGTTCAGGTTTAAAATTACTGAAGTTTCCCTTTTACTCTTTGAGTGCCCCTGATGACTTGCGCCGTCACTGAAAATCCAATGCTTAAGTGCCATTGACGGCTTTCACCATCAGTATTTTTTCAGCAGTGGGTCACTGATTACTGTCTTCCGCAGCCTGTGAGTAATATTGGGGCTTCTGTGATTTGTAGTCGAGACATAAAGAGTTAATATACACCGCAGAGATCAAAGCAGGGAGTGGAGACGATTGTGTTTAGGAAGCAAAAATGGGCAGATTCTGGACAAAAAGTGATGATTTTGGTGAAAATGGCCTCTACTCTCCTCCAGACAAAAGAAAAACAGAACAAGGAAAACTGTTTTATTCATGATGAAATAGTCTCTTCTTTCATTTGAGCTACTCAGTGTTTTCAGAGACGTGGTACACAATATTCTGTGGGTCTAGAAATATGAATCAAAATGGGAAAATACGCTGATACAAGGCACTCAAAGAGTCAAACAGTTTAACAGGGTCAGTGAGTCTAGTCTAGTTTTGGTTTAAGTCCTCTGAATGACCTTGAGACAAAAAAGTTACCTCTATACCACTCTGTCTGGCCAGTTTAACAGCTGTATTGTAGTAGCCGCAGCGCAGCAGATGCTCCACCATCATTCGGTCCATGCGTTTCTTCTTCCACAGGTTGACTGAAGCTGGCTGGTCGCTGCTGTGCTCCTTCAAGTGCTCAATGCGACGCTTGCATAGCTTAGCACTCTCGTCTTCTGCTTGGATGGACTCTGCAGCCTGCAGGACAAACAAGAGCAATCATGATTTTTGTTAAAATTTCAATATGCATTGTGTAAGAGAAAATTGATGGGCTCTCCATATCCATACAGTGCTGGCGTTCTCAAAGAAAGAGCTCAGGTTTTATTATTTAGAGGATTTCTTTCCAGATAAAATAACCCAAACAACATCTGTCTCCATTTATTATATAATACACATAATATAACCGGAGTGTGGCTGCCTCACACTAAAGCCACACCACTTTTGAAACCTTGAACACTGTTGAGGCCAGCTGCTTCCTGTTCTCTAGATAAACTCTTTTGTGATGGAGGTGAAATAAAAATCAAGGAATACTGTGTAAAAATGTTTCCTGAATAGACATAGCAGTAACTGTGATCATATCATACAGGACATGACTGCATTCCTATGCTACAGTTTTAGATTAGATTTCAAAATAAAATTGTATTGTTTTGTCTTGTCACATTAATTGCTGTTAGGACTTGAACTAAACTCTCATTTCAATTTTTATTCTTGACTTCTGGCCTTTCCTCAACACCAGAGTTAGCCCAACATATCTGGGAGGGAAATGGCCCAATCACACCAGTGTATTGCCTGGTATGACCAAGCCTTCAAGCCTTCAACATAAATCAAACACAAATCCAGGGTTCATTTGTCTCAAAGCACCTGCAGGACAACATGTCGGCACAAAAGAAAAAAAGAACTGTGAAGTGTTTTGACCATTTGTTTTCTGTCGTTTTGGAAATTCTTGACAGAAGAACCAACCGCGCATCATTCCATTGCTTACAAACATAAGCCACGTAAAGAATAATAAGGTGCTTCTGTCAACAGAGACGAATGATGTGTAGTTGGCTCTAGTCAAAGGGAAATCGTGTTTGTAGGTGAAATACGTACTGTAAAACAGACATGTTTAATGTATTACTTTCTTTCTTGTAGCTACATTCACCCAAGGCCAGACTTAGAAAAAAATGACAGAAATGAGTGTGACATCAACAGAGTAAACACAGAGACATGACTGTTGTGATAAACCTTTCACAGAGTTGCAAGAGCTATGTTAAGCCAACTTTCTGTCGAGTCTGACCGTGATCACTACTTTGCCCAGGAAAAGCTGACTGAAAACAGAAATAACACAGACCTCCGTTGTGTAATCCGTTGGAAATTAGAAACAAAATAAGCAATGAGACTGAGAGAGCCAGAGGCAAAAGTGATTAAGCACAGAGGGTAACTGGTGGAGTCAGCCACAATCAAACAAAAACAGAAAGGTGTTGGGTTTTCTTTGCATTTCAATTTTTTACTGTGAGAGAATGATCTAAAAACACTTTTTTTCTGCCTTGACATGCAGTCTGGAAGGATATAAACTCACCAGGGACTGTGTGAGTTTTTCAATATAATAAATGCTTTTATGTATGAAACCAAACATCTTCACTTTTACTGTACAGCCACTCAAAATATATACATAAAACACCTCTTTCAAGTCAAGAGATTACACTGTATCCCTCACCTTCCTCTTCAGGGCGCTGAGTTTCTCCACCACTCCATCAAGCAGTGACACCACTGAGTCGACCACCGGGAAGCTGCTCAGCGTCTTCTCCAGCTCGGCAACAACCATCGTGACGTGACTCGTCTCCCGGTCAATGTTTTTCTGAGCCGCCCTGAAACGTTTGTTCAGGGTCTCGTACGGCACCTGCAACGACACAGGATATCTACCTTAGTGTATCAGGTTTAGCAGAGGCAAAGACATGTCACTCAGTAAAATTTTACAATTGTGTATTAGTGGAAAAACGCATATGAAAATAAGACTTCATTGATCCTGAGGGAAATTGCTGTGCAGCAGTTGCACTACATAGTGGGAAGTGTTAACTGATTCAAAACCATATATACAGAGAGTGCAGAGTAGTGCAAAAATAAGCAAAAAATATATTTAAAAAAAATTAAACATAAAAACCTTAGAAGCTGCCAAATCAGATTTTCATCTAACTGATTATGGTTTGCGTTTTGCTCAGGGTTGAAAGTCATTTCAATTGCTGAGCTACTATGGATTTTGTAATAAACAACAAATAATGGACAGCCCTTCCTGAAGAGTAAAGAAACTGGAGCATACGCAAACAATCACCTCCAAACTTGTCTACCAATATTAACGTTAATTCTGAACTGTCCCATAGCAGCAACAATTCATGACATTAATGCAGCAAGAACTCCTCAACAGAAACAAATAAAAGCAGGAAACTAATCCCTACATTTACATGCCGGCTCAATCCTGCCTTTCTTGCCATTGCTAATAAAAAGGATGTCTATCTCTAGTATATATATTGTTCTCTCTTGTTGAATCAACAAGATCCAGTTTAACAAATATAATAAGACTTTATGTATGAATTCATCATTTCATTTTCCCACGTATTTACTGCTTCTGAACCCAACTATAATATATGATAAAGAAGGTTATTTCATGTTTCACCATTAGAAGTAAAAAATGGTTTCTACCTTGAGGGTTGCAGTGCACGAGTGGAAGGGGCTTGGGTAAGGCCTACTACATAAAAAAAAGAGTGCTTTCATCTATTAGGAGGATTTTTGTTTATATTTACTTGAAGTTAGAGCCAAGTTAATTTAACAGGTCAATAACCTTGGGGAAATGATGCAGGTACGCCACAAAACAGGTCACAATAAAGCTTCTGCTTAAATTTGTATTGATGTTACTACATTATATTCTATCAGATCTGACAGATCTGCCAAAAGTAAAGCCCAGAATGAGACTGTGCGATTCAGATATCTAAGTGTAGCAAAGAGCAGTTTTGTATGCACTCGTAAATATTCATTAGTGTCCTGCTGACAGACACAGGAGGCTTATTCTGCTCCGGTATGTGTATGGACACTGTACGAGAGGAAAAGATGGAAAAAGCATCAGCTTTACGTCAGTCTCCGACGTTTTTCTTCCCTGAGAGACACATTGAATTGGCCAGTGTTTGTCCAGCAAATATTGATTTTTAGTGACACACTTGGCCACAGATCAACAAATTCATCACGAAATGAAACGGCTTCAGCGTCTAGATGGTGATGATTACAGTGAGATCTCAACTTGTAAAATGTGCAGTTCCCAGTGTACACAACAAAGCCAAGCTGAGCAGTATAATGTAGTGAGACCATAGACATTACACACAGTATCAAGCGCTTCAGTTATACTGTGCTGAAGTAGTCACATACTTGATGGGTCTGTAACACAAGTGTTGCACATTCCCTGGGTATTACATTCAAATGAAATGAAAACCAGGCATTCAAACCTGGATAAATTATCTGTAAATTCATTTGCAGATAATTCACTGTATCACAACTTATGTAACTACCTTTACAATACTGTATTAATAGATGGAAACAGAAAAATCTGCTACAAAGAAATGACCCAAATGTGTTTCTTTCACAGGTCTCTGGTACATTTTGATCAAAATGCAGATATTTCCTTTTTAGCACGATTAATTACTAGCCTAGATTATGTACATTGTATTACTCTTTTCCATAGAACATCAATTTACTTGAGAGGTGATGTGAAAATTAGCCACGAACCCATTTCAGTCGATGGTTGTCTGTCATGGTTAGCTGGTAGGAGTGCAGTTACTTATTAATGCTAATCAGAACAACTACAGTAATGAAATGGTTCGGGGAATTACAGCAAGTCTGGGGGATGACTTGCCTTGCCTTGCCTTGAATACAGACATATTTTATGCAACATTACAATGTCATTTCACTGTAATGAGCCTGTATTTTCAACAGATTAACAAAGAACAAAGTCACAAAGCCTAGATTTATACTTGCAAATATGAGTCATACATAAATATGTGTATAACAGGGTTACCATTTCCTTCATAAATGCTACCACATGGACATAATCTAACACAGTATATTTAGCTAATAATGCAGCTTAGCAGATTCTGATTTTTGTCATGCATCATTGTAATTTTGCTGAATATGTCTACAAATGCAACCAACACTGCTCGACAAGAGACTCCCATTTGATACCAATTACAACCATCACTCCTGTCTTAAAATGGTGCCCATCATCCTTACTGCAGCATCCAAGCACAGGCAGACATGTTACCCCCTAAACCACCACAGCCATGCTCTTCTAAACACAGACACGACTCAACATCGCCGACAGCACATGTTACATTGACCATGGAAGCAGCATGCCATTCTTTGCCAAACTAAAGCAGCCAAGACATTTGCTACTCACAGACGTGCTTTCATGCGGCGGCGACGACCTGCTCCTGCTCTGTGAGGCAGCTCCAGCATGGGAGGCAGCCCGGGCTTGTTTCAGCTCGTCTTTTAGCAGTGATGTCGCAGTAACGTTAGGAATGGAGGAACAGAAAGTGTGTGCGGCGGCAGGCTGTGTGATTTCTCTCGCTGGCCGTTTTGAAGAGCACAGAGGCAGCAGCAATGTGATGACACTGCGCTTAACTCACAGGGGCATGGCAGCGTAACGTTAACGGGCTCCCCCAAGTGATTTGAGCCCATCCATCTCCTAGCCAGCCAGAATTTACATGCCCGACGTTACGTTATCCGGTGTGCTATTCATCTTTTCGCGACGCCACACTAGCTAATGTTGCTTCCACCACAACAAGCTAGCTAGCAGGCCACTCACTCCTCAAAGCCTTATCCTCATACTGGTTGTTTCATGTGTAATAAACGCGTTTAGACGCGTTCTGTAAGTAGGGATTTTCTATTTCACGTCACATTTTTACTGTTAACGTACTTTACCCAAGTTACCACAGCCGTTACATTCCTTCCTGTCCACTCGCAGCCAGTTAGCTAACGAATGTTACATTACCAACTCAGTGGTTAACGTATGGAGGTGGCGTTCACTGACTGACATGTCACAAGTCATGTCAACGGATCATTTTATCAAAAACAACAGGCGTAAGCGTAACTAACAGCTCTGAGGCCCTCACCACACTTGATATCGATAGTAATAACAACAGTTTAATGCATCACTCTGCAAGATAAATAGCCACCAGCTATTGTTGTCGATCCAACTGCTTTCTCTTTGCGACGCATTTTGAAACACAGGTAAGTTACTGGAAGTTGTTTCCTAGCTAAGCTAGCCCAGCTAACGTTAGCCTCCCTATCGAGCCCGCTGGTCTCGCTATAAAATGAAGAAAAATCGCCATTTTCCAACCAGCGTCTGACATGTAGTTTATTTTGGACACACTAGAATCATTGTGGTACTGCTATATGACAGTTTCGGGTTTCGTTTACCTTCAAGGTGGGATATTCTTGGACTTTGAGAGCCATGGACAGTTGGGATGCTGTCTCTTGCACCGCCATCTTGGTTTTGTGGTTTTCTTGTGGTTGTTTGTGGGTTTTTTTTTTCCATCAGCTCAGAATGGCCTCGGTGCTCACTACCTCCATCTAGTGACACGGTGTCAGTACTGACTGTGTGTGGGAAGACTGTTCAGATGCTTCTTTTATCTTAAGTGGCTTCAAACAGAAAATTTCCTTTATTCAAGGCGAGATAAAGCATGTTATTAACATACAGTCGATGCAACTGCTGCAGACGAAACAATAGCACCATGAGATGCATTTAGCAGCTATTGTGGAGCTCTCATTCACATCACATGCATTTCACAAGCAGTTTGTCCAGTTGTCAATTCCCAGGAATTTAATTTTGCATTTTTTTGCTTACCTCATCTAGTTGTTGCTGTCTACACTGACTCATGATCTGAGATACATCTGCACTCTCATTTCACTCCATAGTTATCATTCACACTACTATTTTCTGTTATATGTGGTTGTTATTTCTTTATATCTGTGTATATGTATGTATCCATATGTGTAAAGTGTCCATGGGTACCCTGAAAGATGCTCAACAAACGTTATCATCATTAAACAATGCAGCGAGACAGAACCTGCTTCTGTAATTAAACACAGTAAATATCATAGCATCATTAATCAGTAGTTTATTATGGCTTTTTTATGTACAGTGTATATATACACTACTCACAAAAATATAGGGATATTGGGCTTTTGGATGAAATTTCAGAATGCACCTAAGTGCACTAAAACCTTTACAGTTGAACTTAATTTGACCTTTTCTAACCTTTTGACTGCACATGTCCAGTTGTTAAGTGTTTCAGTAGTTAATGCATAACATGCTGTTCTCTAACAAGGTGATTAACCACAAAACCACAAAAAGACAACAAGTGTCTGATCCATGAATCGACCACTAAATGTTCTGGTTCTATGACAGTTTGTATTTAAACAGTCCTCTTCATCATTTTGTTGACATTTTGACATCACTGAGACCAAGATGACCCCTAACAATCGATCAAGAGTGAAGTTACCACTGAGCTTAGAGTGTCACAGAGTGTCACAGAGTGTCACCAGCAGGTCGTAAAAGAGACACAGAGAGACTGGAAGAGTCACAGGAAGGCACAGAAGTGGACATCCTTTGGCCACATCCCATGCTGATGATCACCTCATTGTGCCCTGTGAACAAATGATCGCGTGTTTACAGTGATCACTGAAACAGCTGAAATCCATCTTCAAAAAATAATAACTGAAAATAACTGTTCATTGCAGTCTTGATGTCGTCCCCATGTCCGGTTATTCATACCCACACATCCTCACAATTTAAATCACCAGAGATTAAAGTTAATAAAATCAAAAGTATGCAGCAGTGCTGCCTGTTGGGCTAATTTCTGACAAGCTGAAAGTCCTTATTACTATTTACAAATGAAAAGCAAGATGTTTTTGAGGTGTCCAAAATCAAACATCTGAGAGAGGAAAACATGACTTTAAAGGGGATGAGGACCTCAGTGACTGGTTTTAAGGAATTCTAACATTCCTTAAAACATTTGCCCATTTGCAGAGCAATCTGAGTTGCAGAAAGACAGCCCCCTGAAATAAAGTGAATGATAGGAGAGAAACTGTTTCCTAACAACCTCTATAGTGACAATTGTTTTCATTACATGGAAATAACAACATATATTGTAGAATTTGTAGTTTAAAGTGCAGATTTAAGTCCATTAATCCCCCTACATGTTCCATATCATGGCCACATGTCTCTTCCTGTGTGGGGGAGCACACACTTCCCCCCCCCAGCCACAGTGAACATATTGCCATTGGTTGCTGTCCAGTGCTGCTCTGTGCTGATTGGCTGACAAGCGCTCTAATCGCCTACGATTGGTCCATTATCTGCTGCATGCCCCGCCTCCTGCCGGCTTAGGAACAAAGTGGAAAAGTGGACACTCAGAGAAGAAGGTGATGCAAGGTTTGTGATGTATTTTTGGCCTCCTATCGAGAGCTTCCTGTGTGTAGCATGTGTGTAGTATGTGTGTCAGTGTCTATGTGTGGAGTAAAAGTGTGTTTATGTGGCAGCAGCGGCATGCTTGCAGCTGGGCTCTGCGCTGTGTTTAGGTGTTGAGGAGATATAACTGTGCCAAGTCAAATAATGGGGGAGATGACTGTGTGCTGAGGGCTTGTTTGTGTGCGACTGTATGAATGCGAGTGTTTACAATATGTGTGACGGGGATTATTATTTTTTTTGATGAATAAATTGGCTGAGAAATGGGTATTTCTGCATCTTTGATGATGTTTTAGGAAATTTATTGACTCTAGAAAGAATCTATTAAAACTAAAACTAAACAAGGACACTCAAAATGGTCTTAGCACCAAATAGTAAAACCTCACCCTGAAATTAGATCTCATCACATCGAGTATGTTCCCTTTTATGACCAGCTTCATCAGCATACATGATCAATTAAAGATGTGAGTAATTAAGAACCACATTCATTGTGTTCCTTAAAAATAAATGATGTGCTTAAATGGGACATTTAGAGAGGAACAAGACTTTAGAGTAAATTACTTGGCATTAACTGCTTTAAAAGTCACTGTAGTGATTATCTTTGACAGACGGAAGCTGCCAACAGATTAGATATGACACAGTGATTCATATTTGCACACACATAAGCAGCGCTGCTTTGGTATAACCACTGACAGAGATAATTATTTCCAGCTTATAAGAAAAACTGCCAAACGTGATTTTGTTCCAGCTTCTGAAATCTGGGATTTTTCTACTTCTTTGCTCTTGAATGACACCAATTAGACATCTTAGTGTTTTGGACAGCAGACCAGACAAAGTCAGATTTATTTGTATAGCCCAATATCACAAATGACTAATTTGTCTCAGAGGGCTTTGCAATCTGTACAGGATGTCTCCCTCTGTCCTTTACAAACAACCACACTGACTGAGGAAAAACTACCCCCCAAAAAAACTTTTAAGAGGGAAAAACAGTAGGCCAGACAAATCAAGCCATCTTGTGTGCAAAATTAATACTCATTGCTCAAATCAGTGAGCACTTTAGGTTACACTGTCTGTAAAACACTGCTCTCACTTTATTTTACTCCATTGCTCCCAGTAATCAATCACACCAAACTGACACAATCATTCATTTGTTAATTTATTACACCAGTTTGTCCATTGTGCTCAACCATGATGTACGCATGTTGATTTAGTTTTCATCTGGTGTTGCTTATTTAGACATTCTTTACTTCTGCATTTCATTTGTTAGTCCAGCGCATTTTTATTGTATTTATTTATTTCTGTTTACTTTGTTACCTACTTATTTTGCCATATTTTCTACTTGATACACTTTACTTGTGTCAGTGGTTCTTCTTTTTTTATAGTGAAACATATTTTAATACTGTTCCATCCACCACATCCATCTACTTTTCCCCAGTTGTTGATGCAATAAACCATTATCTTATCTGAAGACACATTGGGCTTTAGACGTGTGATGGGCCTTCTTCATTCATTTTCTGACATTTAGAAAGTATTCCAAGGTAAATTATGTTATGACTGCGATAAGGTGGCGACTTGTCCAGGGTGTACCCCACCTTCCGCCCTAAGACAGCTGGGATAGGCTCCAGCCCCCCCACGACGCTATGAGGATAAGCGGTAGATAAAGGATGGATGGATGGATGTATTATGTTATTATATTGAAGTAAATTGAAGAACACTTTAGGTTCGGGGACTGTGGTTGATATCAGAACATTTTTTGCCTTTTTCTGTCAAAAGACAATCTATAACCTTAAGATCTACAATTCTCAACACCAAACCATCTATAACATTAATCATTCCTCTCTCTTCTTGTCTCCTTACCATCCTCCTTAGTTGCTTCTGCCTTCTCATTCCTACCCACCTCTCCCTGCTCCTCTTCTTTCTCACCTCCATTCATCTCTTTTGTTTCCTGCTGCTCCTACCTATTCCTCCTTTCACTCTTCTCCTCCACACATGGATTCCGTCCTTCATGCCTGCGATACCCGTCTCCTCCTATAGCAGATTAGATTGCTAGTCTCACCAGTGCAGTGGCATTCACATTGTTCTGCAGCTCCCTGTCAGTATCCATAAATCCAATTTGCTGTGTGTGTTAGTGTGCCTGTATCTTACAGCTCATACAACAGCCACTTTGTGTTTCCTTGAAGCTATATCCATGTTTCTTACATGCATGTGTGTACACTCTTGGTTGCATTTCTTGCACGTACCACAGCATGTCAATGCATGTATTTGTTTTGCATGCAACTGCTTATGTGATTCCTCTTCTCACTTGTGTCTCGTATTGTACACGTGCAGGCATGCATCTTTGTAGTGTTGGCGATAGCTCTGGGCCTAGCTGGCTGTCAGTCTTGATAAGGCCAGCGGTTGGGAGGCGATAGCCGGGGCTGCTACTCGTCTGGCCTCCGCTTGGTGGATCTGCTGAGAGGGAGCTAAACCATTAGACACGCTGCAGTGACTACAGAGAAGGGAGGTGGCGGGGGTGTGGAGGCAGGGATGGAAAAAGAGAGTGAATGAGATGCGGGAATGAGAGAGGTGGGAGGGTGGTGGCGGTGATGAAGAGCGAGATGAGATCGAGGGGGAAATTGGGAGTGACTGAAGAGAGAAAGGAAGATGGGCAGATGGGAGAGCAGGAGGTAAAGAGATGGAGAGGAGAGAGGGTGAGGAGCAAGAGGTAGATGGAGGAGGAGAGAAATTAAGAAAGAGGAAGAAAGACCAGAGGGCGAGAAGTGATAAAGACAGGAAGGGGTGTAACTGCTAATGTCCACCCTCGCTTATTATCCACAGACAAAAGCCTGAGGTGTTTAAATAAACGGCATGTGAAATCTCTAAATCTATCCTCCTCACTTCTTTTCTCCTCTGTTCCTCCTTTTCCCTCAGCAGCATTAACTATTCTGCTGATCATTACTTCTGCCTTTATTCCCTCTACATCTCTGTCCTCTCTGTGGCTGTGCAGCCAGTTATTGTCTCCCTGCATTGTCTTCTTCTCTCTCCATCCTTTACTCAATATGCTTCATGTTTCCTCCTTCTCCTGGGGAACACTTGTCTCTTGCATGTAAAAGAGGTGGTTGGAGTGAATTTGCCACCGGCCCTGTCAACACAATGAATGTGTCCGTATAGTTTCTCACATTGTTGACTCCAGGTTGTCCGTTTGAATTTGTCAGAAGAACTGGAGTCAGACCTGCACACTGAGCTGACTCTTTGTTAAACATGCAAACTATTACTGTTTAATGACCTTGTAGTAAAACCATCCATGTGTGGCGTGATGACAAGAAAAGAGTTAGTCAGTTTAGCCATAGAATTTGCATAATTTGTTGAAGTGTAATACATCGTGCTTATTATGGAGAAGCATTAGGCGGAGCTTCTTCTACAAACACCAAGTGGCTGATAATTTCTGCAATATGGAGCAAAATTCGATGTCACAGAGCTCCTAAATCTCTCAGCAAACTGTTGAAATAGCTGTTGTGATTTGAACATTATTTACGCTTCAGTACATGGCCGTTTTTTCTTGCCTCAAATATGATTAGAAACAGATTTTTTCTGACTTGTGATAATGGTGAGGTGGTGGGAAAAAAATCACACCATGTTTTTCAAGTCTGAAGCCCAGAGACAGCCTCAGGTCTGTTCAGTCGCTGTCAGCTGCAACTTCAAAAAGGACTTCAAGTCAACTTTTGCATGACAAACTTCCCCCACCTACTGCTGCCATAGACACAAAAACTTCCCTCTTTGCCACAGTTCAGAGCTGCTGTATTAATTCATTGTCCATTTAGAGATGGTTGTGGTAAACTCCAACTGAATTTGATATGTTCTTGTACACACAATGGTGACCAAAAAGAAGCAGCATTTAGCTTGACATTTTTTGGATCACATGCTTTGCGTTACCTCCACAGTTATATCAGTTTTCTTCTTGTTGTGAGCAATGACTGAGTCATGTCCTTTCCTACCATGACTCCTGCATCTGGTGTGGAAATCATTAAATGAACACACCTAGAGTCACAGTGGCTGGTATTCGCCTGCAGCACACTCATAAACAGCAGCAACAGGACGAGCCAAATGCTTGTAGACTTTGCAGACTTTGCATTCGGCCGAATTCCCATCAGATTTCTCTGCTCTCTGTGCCATCGTGACTGAGGTAAGAGTGACTCATCTAACAGCTGGAGATTCCAGTTGGGTTAATTTCTCAGAGAAAAGCTACCTCCTACACTTTCTAACCAAAGCAAAAAACAAGGAGATGCACGCGAAGATAAGTAATTTTAAAGCTAAACAACATCTGACAGGAGAGGTTGAAGGTAAAATGATGAGGGGATGACATACATTAAATGTCAAAGAGTCGGCCAGAGGAGTGTTAAAAACATCTGTTTCGCTGACCCTCTGCTTCTTTCTGGCTTTGAACAATTCGCCCACCAGCTGTCTGTGACATTTACCAACAGTGAGGATGTGATGCAACCATCATTGCTGTTAAACTAGGTTAGGCCCTGGCAGTTAGAGGAGGCTGCTCATATCACTGTGGTTATCAAGTGCAGATAAGAGTAACATCAGTACTGCAGGAAGAGAAAGAGCAGGAGAAGGTGGCTAGATGTTTGATTAGAGAGGTGATTTCATGATTAAAACTATCTGATTGTCATATTTACATGCATAGGAAGAGATGACGCAGCCACATCATAGATAACAGTGTGTCTGCTGATGTTGGTACTGTTCATGTTCTGCAGTTAGCAGTCATATTATCTGAACAGGGATACCATCAAACCAGCCTTCATTTCACTCTCAACTACACACATGAGGAGTTTCATAATTACATTAACATGGATTTCATTAACTGTGTAATAATTATGTATTTAAAAAAATGGTTCCTGCTACAGTCAGTGTCTCAAGGACCACATTTGGCCATGATGAAGCAGCAGGTTCTTTCCTGTCCGTTATGAATTACTGTAATACTTATCATCATTACATCATTTCACTTTAACAGCACATGTCACTTTTATACTCTTGGCAGCTTAACAGCATACATATTTTGCACTTTAGTTTTTGTAGATTTTTTTATTTATACTGCATTTTTTGCACTATTCTGCATTTAATATACTTTTTTAAATCTCCTTACTTGTTTATGGCAACTGTTGTGAAATAATTTCCTTTTTGATGAATAAAGTTCTATCTAATCTTATCTTATTATGCTCTGAAAATTTCCTGTAGTTAAGTACACAAGTAAGGTGGTGTGTGAGAGTGTGCTGTAGCAAAACGCTTAAAAATAAATTATGGAATCATAAAATTAATTTCACAGTTTTTAATGTTTAATTTAATTGTCTTATGGAGGCAAATTAACAAATAATTTCAGTGGTTCTATGAATTCTAACAGGCTAAAGTTAGTTTACTCCTTACCCTTCAAATTTACAACAGCATTTTTCACCTGTTTAAAACTCCATGAAAGCTGACATGACTTTTCAAGACTAATCATGTTTGTCACACAAAATAATAATCAGTATAGTTAGCAACAGTTTTGTCCAATTCTTTAGCAATAATAGTAACATGTCTTAATACCACAAAGTACAACCAAAAAACGCATTCAATCAAACTAGATTATGATGAGAAGCGGGCTTTAAGTGAGTGGAGGAGTAGAATAATAGATGCCTCGGTATTTATGTGGTATTGGTACAAATGTGTATATTTTCATACAAACTTAGTCTTAAAACTATATTACCATATTATTTAGAATAGTCTAAGTGTGAATGTCTTAATTGTGATTTGTAATTGAAAATAAATAATAAAAAATATTTAAAAAAAAAAAAAAATTAAAAAAGAAAGCAACACAGATGGATGTCAGATATGACTAAACGTATGAAGTAAAACCGGAAAAACAACACGAACACTTTTCATTTCAGGTTGAGTTGTCATGACAAACTCTCACTTAACACAATGAAGTCTGGTTGAATAGCCGCTGATTGAATGCTCTTCTGATAACTACTAAGTTGTGTGATTTTTCTAATTGTTTCCCTGATATCCAAACTGGTTTTCCTCTCTTGCTGCAGACTTATAATTGCATAACTCTTCTTTTCTTTTCTGTTTTTCTTTCTTCTCCCCCTCCCTGTCGTCTTTCAGGAAACAAAAGATGAATTTTGGCCAGCGTTGGCTCCTCCCCATTCCTGCTCTCTCAAACACACTCTCTTTTTTCTTTTTTTCCTCTACGCTCTCTGCAGCAGGGCTTGCTTTCAGTGTGTGTGTGTGTGTGTGTGTGTTTTAAGTGACAGAGGGAAAGACGGAAAAGACAAGAGAGATTTGTCGTAATAAAAAGTGAGGAGGGGAAGGGAGGGAGGCAGCTATACACGGCAGGGAAGGAAGGAGGGAGGGGTAAGAGAGAGAGAGAGAGAGAGAGAGAGTGAAGGGGAAGGGAAGGGAGAGAGAAAGAGGGGGAGCACATGTGTATGCTTGTCACTAAGGGGCTGGGAGAAGGACTGAGGGAAGCGAGGTAGCTGGCCACAGCCGCCATATGCTGACTGGATTCCTGTTCATGTCTGCTGTGTGAAGACTGTAGGTTTCTGTTGTGTGCTGGCCGGCTGGGAACACACCATGGGAAGCTCACATCTCCTCAACAAAGGCATGCCTCTAGGTAAACAACTAGCACTGCTTTTATGTGGGAGCTGTGTGTGTCTTTCTATATATGTGTGTGTGTGTGTGCCAATATTTATGAACTCAGTGTACATTATTCTGCCTTCCTCTTCCCCTCCCCCTCTTTCTCTCCTTTTTTCCGTTTCCTCCTCCTCTTCTTAATTTTCTCTGTTATCTTCTTTATCGGCCTCAGCCTCTCTTTGAATGGTTAGCCTATTCTGCCTGTGTGTGTGTGTGTGTGTGTGTGAAGAGGCAAGCCTCTGCTATTGAAGGCTGCTTGAGCACCTCCATTTGTGGCGACAGAAATAGATCTCCCTCTCTCTCTCTCTCTCTCTCTCTTCCTCGCTCTCCTTCGAGGGCTAGCAAGGACATGACACATATTTCCCTTTCATTGTGCTTCTTTTTACGGAGAACGGTTGCCTTGACACACACACACACACACACTCAACTGACACACATATTCAAGTGCATACATGCATGCACAGCGCCATCCTCACACGCAGGTGGCAGATGCTGCTCATGGTCGAGGCTGGAAAAGACTATTCAACAAAATGGGATCAAGGTGCTGCTGAGGAGTGAGGAGAGGAGGTGTCTGGAGTGAGGAGCAGGAGGAGGTTGTGAGGGATGAAACACCATCCACCTTAAAGCTGAATTACTGAATTTGTGGTCACCCAAATGTAAATTTGGATCTGCGAAGCCGTTTCTCCCAAAAAGAAATGGTAGAGATTGCAATCTGTGATGTCATCAACAGGCTGCGGGCTGTGTCTCTTGATGACATCAAAGATTAA
Source organism: Synanceia verrucosa (assembly GCA_029721515.1). Taxonomy (NCBI): domain Eukaryota; kingdom Metazoa; phylum Chordata; class Actinopteri; order Perciformes; family Synanceiidae; genus Synanceia; species Synanceia verrucosa. The sequence continues at coordinate 10,285,090 of CM056553.1, read as the reverse complement.
AGTTGCAGCTCTGATCTGTTTTCCTCCTTCCTCCTCCTCCTCGTTTTTCTTTTATTTTCTTCTCCTTGCTTGGGGAGTGATCTCCACATCCGCCCTAACTATGCCCCTAAGAGCTTGAAGGATCCAAGGTCACAGGAATAATGATGATGAGTTACGGCTCAGGGAGGATTACCCCCCTTGTTTTAAAAATGCTTGTGCAGTAATCACTGTCAGTCAATAATGGTTGAAGTCATCTGGTCATTGGATCTGTTTCGGGGCTGATTTAAAGTCCTGTGGTGATTGATAGATGTGCTGATTCATGTTTGCGAAGGCAAGGGTCCTCTGATCGGCGAGTGTTGAGTTGCGTCTAATCTGATTAGAAAGGCCTTGATCACAGACACAAACACGCCAGTATCTCTCCCCTTAATGGCTTGTAAAATATCTGACTTCCTGGATAAAAATACTAAACCACTGTCTCAGCTGGAGATGTGTGTATAATTTGAATTAGTGGACTGGTCTTACGAGCTGGAGTGAATGTGACTGTGCTTGATAGCTGCAGGCAGGTTCCCACCAGGAGCAGACTGACTGCTCATGTTGTGACATGTTACAGGAACCACAACCCCCCCATCACTTTAAAGTACAATTACTTTACAAGTCATGAACCACACCTGTACAATGTAGACTAAATATTATAGTCTGTGACCACAATGGACTTTGTTATTAAAAAGCGTAAACACAGATCTGTTTTGGAAATGCATACATTGGTAGATACAGATTTTTTTATGATATTGCATTGCACACATTTTAACAACACCTCCATTACGACTGAGAATTTTGAGCTGAGCATTTGATTTATGATGAACACTAGTAAAAAACAGACACCTGAGCAGACACAATTGACAGCACTTAGAAATCTATAAAGCATTAAGTGCTCAGCAGAGAGACTGTGTGCAATGACAGCCACTGAAAGGCTGAGTCTATTATATCTAATGCACACAAGAAAAAGCTTTAGCTGTGTGGGAAGCAGCAGTAAAAGATCTACCAGCTGCAACTGAAAGGCCGAGGCATTTAAAGGCCTGATATGGACGATGAGGGCAAGTCGACATTTAACAACCTGGAAACAACTTCTGCATTTTACTATTCAAAAGGAGAAATGTAAATGAGAAGGATGACGGTCTAGACAGGTGGAACCATGCAAAGAAAAAATAGCAGGCCTCCATCCCAAAATAACAATTAGTAAAGGGGCTATAATTCAACCACACGTTGTTACTAGTGTATATGTCAGCAGAGTCGGGTGACATGAACTGGCTCAGTTTTGCTGCTGATGTCAGTTTGAGATCAACACCTTGTTTTTCATCTAAGATCTGCAAAAAAAAGACTAAATGTGTACATGCGCTCCTGAATACTCGACACATGTTCTCAGTACTTAGTGCTCAGTAATAAACAGCCACACTGACTAATAAACTTATGGAACAAGCATGTGAACCCACTTAAAGACCCCCTGTGGGTCCTTGGATGCCAGTTTGGGAACCCTTAATCTATAATAGAATGCCCCATAGCCTTAATAATCCATTAATGGGGCACATTTGTTCCAGAGCCTCAAAACTGACCCCAATCCAATTGAACCTTCAAAGTGATTGTGACTTTCTTCTGCATATGAACAGTTAATCCAATATAATAATCCAACAGGCTGACAGCCATACAATAATCCAGTTAAACCAGCATTTAAATGCAGTAGCTCCTGCAGAGAGAGTATTGTTTAAGACGGTGCTCCTTAACCTTTTATGGCATCTGATGAATCAGCAGTGCCGACTGGTGACACACTGGATATGTCGTGCAGTGAGGACATATTTTCCTCTTTTGCTGAATTCACATCACCTTCTTGAATGTTGAAAATTACATCCAGCCTGAAATGTTTCTTTCTGTGGTCTCTGATTTAATTTAATTAAAGTGGGGGGGGGGGCACAAACTGCAGACTGCAGCTTTCTTAATCCAGACCCACAGTATATAGTACACTACAGAGCTGTATTATTTGTGTTAAACTGTCACAATTAGCATTTAAATCTATATTTCCTGAAAAGCTGAGTTCACAAGAATGGGATGTACATATAGTACATATAGACAGACTCCCCCAACATAATGCCAGCAGCACAGAGCCATAAAAACACATGTAGAACTGCTATAAAACAGAGAGATCAGTAGACACCCACAGCGGTGAATTAACGGTACACCTGGAGCAAAAATCTGCATGTTGAAAATTTGACTCTGACTCAGTCACATCTAAAGATGCTGCCAAACATTGTTCCTGGCATTTGCTCAGCTGTTATCTCCAAAGCTGGTATATTTTAAACCCAAATTTGAGCCAGCAGTGGAACTGTGCTCAGCAATTTTTTTCATAAAAAAGTAAATCTGAAAATGAATGGATAACAACAATAATTTTAGCATTAAGGATATCATTTTGATTAAAGAGATGTATATAAAACCGAGAGGCTCATGGGATGATTATTTTTGTGTGTACAGTAAACACACATCACTCATGTCAGCCTGCATGGGTTAGTATGCTGTATGTGGGTATGAAGAAGGGAGGAGTGCTGAGACAAAAGGGATGAATAAAAGACTGCAGCAATGTCAGACTACCTGACCACTCTGTACCTGGACATTCAGCTGTTTTTTATGCATATCAACAATATAAAAACAAAGCTTTTCTCATCACTAGAGAGAGCTGGATTGGACGAGAGAAAGAAAGGAAATGCAGATAGAGAAAGTCTGAAATGAGAGCTGGAGATCAGAAAGTGAATCAGCCAGAGATGAAGGAGTGGCCAGATCAACAGTGAGCTATACGGGGCTTTTTAACCACGCCATGTTGCTGCATGCCAGAAGAGCCAGTGACATTATAAATCAGCTGCGCTGTGGCTCACTAGTTGGCTGCTACAGTTGCAGGCTGCTGACTGATCACAGGTGCCGACAGCGACGCTCTCCTCTCCTCTCTGAGACTGTGAAAAACATAAACACTAAAAATGTGAATGCGTCACGTTGCCGAGGTTCACCAGAAGAGCTACAGGAAAGAGATTTTTTTTCAGGGAGCTTCATGTGTGTGGCTGTGAAAGTGTTTACAAAATATACAAATAACATTTGTTAATTAATTGGTTATTAAGCAGTTAACTATTATAATGACCAATAGTCCAAAACCCAAAGATATTTTACAATGACATAAAATATGCAGCACCTCTTCAAGCAAAAGCTTGGATAACCGACAACTTGTTTCCTCTTCCACTTCCACCCAGGAACAGGTCGACACCATTGCAAATATGTATTTTTATGGAGACATTATCTAAGAATAAAGTTTTTCTGACTCTAGCAGGCTGAAGTAATCGAAAACTCATTGCCAACAAATTAGACTAGACCTTTTCTCTTTTCTCTGAGCATGTTTTAATAATAAAAAAAAATAATGGCACCTTCCTAAAGCATCAAGAACTGTGTTTAATGAAAATGCATCTTTTCATCAATGAAAACTTCTTAAATAATCATATTGATTAACAAATTGTAGCCAATTGAGTACTCAAATAACTGCTTTAGTGTTATTTTCAACACTGACTAACTGACTAAATGTTTTATGAATCTTTTGATTCATTAAATATCACAAAATAAAATGCCGTCATAAATTCCTGTAGCTGAAGCTCATTGTCTAAAAATTCAGCACAACAAGTTTTGTTTTTTTGTTTTTTTTACAGTTCATTGTTTCTTAAACCAAACTAGACCCACAGATGGTCTGGAAACGAACCTCCTTGTCATCAGAGGGTGCGGTGTGTCATGCTGCTGTTGTGGTTAAAACCAGGAACCCGCAGCTTGTTTTGGCAGATCACTCTTCATCGAGGCTGGCAGACTTCTCTGTGACCTCCACATTTAAAACACATGAAAATCACAGATCTTTCACATTGTTTCTGTTGATTGACAGTCCGAAAACATTGTCTCATTCCGCTGGGACAAAAAAAACAGCTGTTCTCTTGGGCTGGTTAGTGACAGCTGGATACAGGCAGGCTGCAGGGCTTTCCCACTGGCTCACATCAGATGCTTTTTCCATTTCGAACTGTCACTCAAACAGCTTTAGCGTCATTTTGGTCTGATTGCAAATTTTCCGAGAGATGGTGTTTTCATATCTGGGGTGTCATTTAGCATCCCAGGCCCTTAATAAGCAGAGTTAGTCATCACCATAAAAAAAAACATATTTTTTTTTCCATTTTTGATGTTGCCTTGGCTGCAAATCACCACAACTGGATTGCCCCAAAATGTTAACTAATTATAGCATTAAATCTGTATAAAAGTAGCAACCACAATACCGTAAATAGATGGAAAGAGCAGAGATGTTAGCTTCCCTTCTGGCTGTCAAGAGGCCTGTTAAGGTACTGAGGCATTGTGAAAGCTCCCAGCATTCACCCAACCCTGGGGCAGTGTTGGGTAGATAGAGTACTGAATATAATGAGAGAGAGGGTAGAGATAGAATTGAGCTTAGCCACTGAGCTGAGTAAATTCTTAGGTGTTATTTAATATAATGAAGAATTTAATGAGTGTTTAACATGGTGACCAAATAAAATTAAACAAAAGTTTGATTTAGCAACAGAGAGGGTGAATTAATACTTACAGTGTGAGGTTTGTGTGTGTGTTTTATTGTACATTAATACTATTAAGCAGTGCTGGTCCTCCCAAGGTCATGCTCAGTGCTGGAATGAAAGCTATTTCCTCTCTCAAACTGACTGAGAGCAGAAAAAAAAGGTCTGCCACTACAAAAAAAAAAACAACAAAAAAAAAACACCACTCTGCACAAGTGATCAGACTGACCTGACTTCCTTATTTTAAGCAAAGAGAATGCCTATTTGATGCCATCTCTGAATAATGTCTACAGGCAACTTGTGAGTTACGGTTGTGCTGAAGGCCTGAAAGCACTGTGTGCTGCTGTTGAATTCCAATTTCTCAGCTATGCACCATTGATTTTGTATTGATGTTTAAGTGCAATGGCCTCCAGGCAGATCCTATTATGGAAAGCTAATGTTTTACCAGCTCACATAAGGCACTGTGAGCAGGATTTGAGTTTCCCTGCATTGGTCTCACTGCGCTGTGGGGGCTGCTTCATTAGATCAGGTTTCATGCTGTAATCTCATGATTAGGACAAAGAGACAGTACAGATGCTGAGCCATGGACTGGGCTAAGTTACAGTCTGCTTTTGCACCTCAGCACCTTCTGAGTGCCGCAAGAAAATAATTATTTATCATTCTTTAAAGGGCCAGTGTGTAACATGTCAGGGGATCTATTGAGCATAATATTCTGATGTTGTAGTCTGATGTACAATCACCAAGAATTATTAAGAATAGTTGTGTTGTGATCAGCTTTCCTTCGTGTCTACAGAGGAAGTCCATCCTGTGTCGACCAATTTGACGTATATATACAAGTCAACTGCACTCAAATAGTTAACGATGATACGATACAGGCGCTTACAAGAAGTGTTTTCAGATTCTAAGTTGCTTATGTGAGGATAGGGAACCTGTAAATTTCTCCAACCAAAATATATGTAAATATGTAACTCAAAAATCCAACCTGCATGGTTACAGTAACATGGCTCTAAGCACATTCTCCCACACTTTTCTGTTAATTAGCAGTGAGGCATTCGAAAAGTACAAATCTAAATATAGACATGCATCATTTCTGTTCTCTAAATACAGATTGTGTTTCCTTCTGTGCACTGCAGCACACTGGAGCATAAACCAGATATGCATTTTTGCACTTTTTTTCATGCACTCAGACTCACTCTTTTATAAAATCAGCTCATTTGCAAGCCAGAGCTAAATCCTTTTAGATATGAATTCACTTTTCACAAGACAGAGGAAGCTCGTCCATCTATATTTGTCCTGGGAAGTTTACCACGTTTTTTTTTTCCCAGTACTTCCCTTCTTCGTATTCATGTTATTCATGCAGTGATATTCATTCAGTCCTGGGAGCTGCCCAGTACAGCACAGCACTCACCCTCTGGTCATTGAGACCGGGAGTGTATATGAGGAAAAATACCAAACAAAAAACAGCAACTAGTAACTGGCCAAATGTAGATGATGTGGCATTATCTTTAACAACTGTAAAACATGATGCTAAATGTCAGGCCTGCAGGAAGAAATGAATCGACTGATTCAACAACAAAAAGCACCTGAATGACATGGTAATGTGCAAGTGTGAAACAAGCACGCTTTAGGCGTGCCATTTGGTTGTACGCAATGTAGTCTGTACTGACAAAATTCATCCGCATAAGCTGAGGCTGAGGTTCAAGGCCATCAGTTTTTAGTTTTGTAAGTTGCGTTAGTGAAGTGTTTTCTGATCTTATTTTACATTGTTTTCATTCTAATTATACTTAGTTATACTTCAGCAGTGGTCGGAGAGGCCGTAGGCACAGATTGGCTGCCACGTTTCCATCAGTCAGCCATCAACGGTCAGTTAAGTTAAAAGTAGCTCTTACGCCCATATAAGTACAAGTATCTTACCTTGCATTACTCTTGAGTAATGTTACACTCATGCTCACCTAATTTCTTAACTAACAGTGGGGCCTGTTGTCTTTCTGACATTCATCCATTCATCTTATCGAAGGACCAACACTGACAGCCTCCCTTGGCCTTGGTTGCCTAGTCAACCAGAGATAGCCGGCCACCTGTTTTCCTTGAGACGTCGTGCTTCTACTCTGAATTCTGAGGAGAAAAAGGCCTAAAGATTTAGTGCTGTTAAAAGGAACAGTAGCTGACCCTATGGGCCCTTAAATTTAGAAAATTCCATAACAGTATCTTGCTCAAGGACATCACGGCACTGACTGCTGGAGGCAGAAAACAAACCACACACCTTGCTCTACCACTGAGCCACAGCCCTCGGTTAAGGCCAACCAGGATGTTTTTCCTAAACCTCCTAAACTTAGCCCCCTGCTGGTACTGCATCTTCAAACAAACGTTTAATATTTAGGCCTCGTAGAGGAAAAAAACTGACACTGACATGCTATCTACTGGAGAACAGGCAGGTCTATTACATGCTTTGATGTGCCATCAGGTTGTAAAACATGTTACATTTGAAAAAAGGTTTTGAGACGATAATCTCGAAAATCCCTTTGCATTTCTATAATTTTAAATGCTCAATAAATCATGTTAACACCTCCTTACTGAAGACTGTCAAAAGTCACTCTGGGAAACATGAATTCACCAACTAGAGTACAAACACAAAACAGATGGAGCATAAGAAATCTGGTAAAATATGCTTATTAATTATGTTCATTTTAGCGCTTAATGAAAAAAACACACAAGACAGCACTGACAATCATTGATTAATGATACAAACTTGTGGTTTGATTTCCAAAGGGATTTTTCCTTGAATGTGTTTGGCTCAAAGGCCACTTAATGATAGCTGTTGAGAGAAGACTTACTCAGTTTCACTGCCAAGGATTTCCAAATTAATTTGCAGGTTTGGAGCTTCCAAACTTCTTTCCACAAGTCTGATTCTCAGGGATCGTTGGCATGCAAAATAATGTAGAGGCCGTAGAATGCTGATTTCGAAATAACTGGTTTAATGATTCGACAACGTCTCGTGAGGGTAGCCCAATGCAACTGGAAAACAACTTAGATTGAGGGAAAGCCACTGAGCGCTCATCTCTCCAGACAAATTTTCGGTGGAATATTTTGAGAGAAATGACAGCGGTGGTTGCTCATATGAGATGTAAGCCTGCACGTCTGAGAAGGAAAAGTCAGGAATGAGTGATGGGTACAGCCAGCGTCAGCGAGAACAGCCATAACTTATTTCAGCTCCAGTGTTTCAGAAAGCTGTCAAAACTTTGCACGTCAAGGAGACCCAATTACATCTACATCTGCCCGCCTTTCAGATGTCTCTGCTCTCAGTCAGTGATCTGGAACGATTAACCCTTCAGTTACCTGACAGGAGAGACAAACTCCCATCGACCATGACTCTTGTTCAACATGAACAATGGCCCACTAGTGGAGCTGTCAGGCATATCTGCCTTGTTAAATACAGCTTACCCTCCTGAACGGCCTGGCAGCACTCTGAGGGTAATGGTTTCATCTGAAGAGATGATTTAATAAAACATCCTGCAGAATGGCTGAAGGGCTTCACTCTTACTCTGTTTGTGACATATTTCAGTCAGATTTTAAGTACCGGCTGTCTTTCATCATGACACAACTTATGATGTCATGAAGTGCTGTTCCCCCTCAACCACCTGTCTACGGACGTTTATCATTTTCAGTGACATCTCTGATGCCTGTCTGTCTGTCTATTTATCATCTGACACAATGAGACATAATTTACAAGTAAGAGTCACTCTGAGTGGTTCATAGGGGTGAGCACCTATTTTTTCTACCAGCCAATATCAATATAATCCATCTGTCCAATGACTGTGTGATTCAAAGAATCAGCAAACATCATCGAAAAGTAAAGAAAAAATGAAAGTGAAGTGATAATATAGTTGGAAGCAATGAGGAGAAAAACAGTGATGGAACATGACCACTTGCACCTGGAGATCCTCCATCCTGTGCTGTCACAGTTGTCATAGCAACTGCATCAGTCTCAAGCAGAAACATTATGGGATGCAGATGAAGCAATACAGTTGTGCAGGTGCTTCACAGTAACAACAAAAAGTCATGATGACTGAATGCAATTCTACGCTGACGGTATTCACACTTTCTCTTCGTCTTGTGTGTGTTTGCAGGCATCAGGCCACCCATTATGAATGGGCCTATGCACCCACGCCCCTTGGTGGCTCTGCTGGACGGGCGTGACTGCACTGTGGAGATGCCCATCCTGAAAGACGTAGCAACTGTGGCCTTCTGTGACGCCCAGTCCACACAGGAGATCCACGAAAAGGTGACACATTTAACTAGATCATACACACACAAACAGGGCGTAAGATTATATCCTGCACTGTGAATATTTCTCATCTTGATGGAAATGAAACTTTCATATAAATCATTCACACACATTCACACCTATGGGCAATTTAGATTAGCCAGTTGACCTTCCCCATGCATGTTTTTGGATGGTGGGAGGAAGCCGGAGTACCCCGAGAGAACCCACCTTAGTATTGTATAAGTTTGTGTACTCTGCACATGCAATTCTGGATCAATGTGCGCTCCTTCAATATGTCTGTGTGGAACAGATTTAAAGTTCTGCATCAACGACATCTTTCGTTCCTTTTTTTTTCTTGTATTATGCCATTTCGGTTCAGACATGCATCAAATAAATATTGATATATGAGTGTAATAACACACTCATATATCACAGTTGTGTTGGGTCCACTAACATCAGCTTAATCCAAGTTCCGCCTTAGATCTAAAACCAGGTTTGAAAAACATCCCTTTGATGCCACAGATGTTGCATTTGTTGTATTTTTACAACAGTATGTATATTTAACCAGCAACTAACCAAACGGTAGTCCAACTGCACTATTAAAGGCTGCAAGTCCATCTTCTTTTCCCTTGTGCAGCATATTTAACTGTCTTTTTAATAGACGTCTGATCTGGAAATTACCATCTATGCTGCGTGCACATTATTCACACTGTCAATACAAAAAAACAGGTCAGGAAAAAGTTCATGTCAGTCTTTATGAGCAACTCTGAGTCGAACATATTGGGAGAAATTCCTCATCGCAATCATACCAAAATGCAAAACACAATAAAAGAAGCGTATTTATGCTATTTAAATGATGTGACTACAAGGAGAGCAGTGGGGGTAACCACCTTGTAATAATGCATGAATGCTCCTGTCTCAGTCCACTGACTACATGCAGTATTAGCACCTGAGATTTGATTGCAAAAGTATAAGCAGAACTTGCCACATTAGGACACTATTGGCAGTGGATTAGTAGTTGTATCACTACAAATCAAAATGAAGAAAAAGACAAGTAAAACAAAGAGAAGAATAACACAGAGCGCAAAGTGTAAATGTGGGTCAGGCTCGCATCTCGCTACAGCCACTATGGATTGTAAATGGGTTTGTATGTCTGGCAGGGTTACATCTCGTTCTGGGTGTCTGCCAGACTCAGTGAGCACGCTCAGAAACCCACAGCGTGGGAGAAACAGATGGCGCTGCCTCGCTCACGACCTCTCTCTCTCTCTCTCTCTCTCTCTCTCTCTCTCTCTGACTGTTGACTAAGCAGCCACCTCATTGTGTAATTAAAAGGGCTTCTTTATTGTCAATGAACTGCATGTCATTTTCATCCTCTCTCGCACAAATGAGGGTTGGCAACGTTAGAAAAAAAAGACTCTAAGATTAACTGATAACCAATTAAAAGGTGACTGAACACACAGTCACATATTCCCATTCCTTAGGAGATGATCAGTTTTTCAGTAATAATATTTCATTTTTCAATTACAATAATGAGCTGTCGTCCTGATTAGGAGTGGATGAGGCTTTCATGCAAGTAAGATTCCTGCTGATAATGTGTGGCTTAGTTCGATGCAGAGACACCTTATCTTGATTCCTGTGGTTAGGAAGCTTAGTTTCCATGGTAATATTCAGGAAAAGCAGTCATTTCACACTGGCAGGGATATTAAAAACAGGATGTGAGAATGATATAAACAGCATATCCTGAAAGAAAGAAACGGAGATACTGAGTTTATGGAAACACTGTGAACTCTGACACTCAAAGTCATTTCCACGAAGCCACACTGGACACCTACACAAACACATGCGTGGGTGGTTAAGTAAGGCTGTGCAGATCAAGACATTTCACATATACACACACACACATTGCTAGCTAACTTTAATAACTCAAAACTGTCCACAGGTGCTGAACGAAGCTGTAGGAGCTCTGATGTACCACACCATCACTCTGATGAGGGAAGACCTGGAAAAGTTCAAAGCTCTGCGCATCATTGTCCGTATCGGCAGCGGCTATGACAACATTGACATCAAATCTGCCGGGGAACTGGGTAAGAACATGTCAACGCACGCTCACTGCTCCTGAAGTTATAAGCACAAACACACAGGAAGTGGAAGTCATGTGCATCATGTGCTGTTTAACTGTCACAGTGACTATATGTACCATGCACCCACAGTGTTCAGTAAGACAGGTCATTAGTATGATTTCTGTAACAATTTTAGAAGTGAGCAGTCATGAGCTGTTTTTTTATTTCCTCGTATTGCCCACCACAGTTAGTTACCTCCATTATAATAATAAAATCCATGTAACTGGCAGGTTTAGCCACATCATTGTCAATTACTCAGCATTTAATACCAAATCTACTGATAGCACCTCTTTACAACAGTAGCAACAAGTGAAGAACCATATTTCACAAGTCCTGCATTCAATACCTTACCGAAGAAAAAGTGCATCACATTAAGCCTAAAATACCTTAAGTAATTGTTATGCAGAGTGGGCCATGTTGGAATTAAATACATCTATATGTATAACGTATTATAAAATGGAAACACCCATGTTCTGGCTTTCTAGCATCTATCTTCTTCAACCCAGCCACTCTGCAATTTCAAAGTTGCCAGTCGTGTTTGCAGAGAAAATTGCTGACACAACACCTTGAGTCTGCACTTCGGCACCCCCCTCCCAAAAAAAGCAATTACTAATCCTTATCTGTTTTGTGGTCCAACAGGCATAGCTGTGTGTAATATGCCAGCAGCCTCAGTGGAGGAGACGGCGGACTCCACGCTGTGTCATATCCTCACCTTGTACCGACGCACCACCTGGCTGCACCAGGTTTGTGGCCTCATGTGGCTGATAAAAAGGGACTGAAATGAACTGGATTTAAATGAAATGACGCTAAATGTCTTGGGGTGTACGTTCAGTTGTCGCAACTTCAAGTTTGACAAATTGTCAACTGACAAATCAGCAAAATTGAAACGTTTCATTTTCTTTAGAATGTTGCTGTATTTGAAAGATGTTTATGTAAGATGTAGAAGGTACAGTAAAATGCTTTGTTCCTGAAATCAGTTTTAAGTCATAATCATTCAGACTGTACTGTAAAGTAAAATAATTATCTAAAAGCATTTACTTTGGTCAAGTTCAGACATGAAATATACCTGGACAGTGCTGAACACCAATGTGTTTGTGGTCTGTGTGTGATGTTTGCATGTAAAGATTAACTGTTAAGGGCGGCACGGTGGTGTAGTGGTTAGCACTGTCGCCTCACAGCAGGAAGGTACCGGGTTGGAATCCCGGGCCTGGGGCCTTTCTATGTGGAGTTTGCATGTTCTCCCCGTGTCTGTGTGGGATTAGGTTAATTGGCTAATTTAAATTGACCGTAGGTGTGAACGTGAGTGAGTGGTTGTCTGTCTCTGTGCCCTGCGATGAGGTGGCAACTTGTCCAGGGTGTACCCTGCCTTCCGCCCTATGACAGCTGGGATAGGCTCCAGCCCCCCGCGACCCTATGAGGATAAGCGGTCGATGATGGATGGATTAACTGTTATTCATGCCAGGCACTCCGTGAGGGCACGAGGGTCCAGAGCGTGGAGCAGATCCGTGAGGTGGCATCAGGAGCTGCGAGGATCAGAGGAGAGACGCTGGGACTTATCGGGCTCGGTGAGTTACGGCATATACACCGATCAGGCATAACATTATGAGCACCTGTCTAGTATTGTGATGGTCCCAATTTTTCTGCCAAGACAGCCCAAACACAACAAACTCTGCTCTGTGTATCCCGACTCTTTTCTATCAGAAGCAGCATTATCTTCTTTGGTCTGTTTGATCAGACCACCAGGACCACCCTGAATGGTGTACATAACTTAAAGCCACTAAAGTGAGTCAACAGCCACACTAGCAGCTAGGCTCGGGGCACTGAAGTGATTTGAGTTGAATAGCATGTTTACCATCTTAGTTTAGCCTGGTAGCATGCTGACAGAATTACTGCCTTCTAATTGTTGGTTGCCTCCACCAGTCAGTCAAGTTGCAGTTTACATCCACATCTGTCCACATGTCATCACTTCATCATTGTATCCTATTAGACAACTGTGTGAAACTGTCATTATTAACATATACATTCTTGAGTAATAGGCAAAAACATGTGAGGCTATCGTGAGGTCACAGTGAGCTTGACCTTTGGCCTTTAGATTACAGTTGTGCGATAAGGACAAAATTGTACATCTTGATATAACTAATTTTATATCCTGATAATGACATATATACAATATAATATTTTTTTTTCTGATGTAACGTTACTGGTAACATTATTTTCACTTATTTTCCATTGCGCTCTCCTCTGTCTCCTCGACGCTGCTTTACCTCTGTTTACTCCTTAGCTACCAGTGCCATAAACGAGTCCTTGCTGGTGACGTTAACATGCTACCACAGAGCAGCAGCGTTGCTGTAGTTACATTAGCCTTCAGACCATTATGTCCATGTTTCATACAATGAACATGTTTTCAACTCTCATGATACATTTGGATTATCCAGTGGTCATTCTTATGTTGAGTTGTGCTTTACACGGCATATCTAAATCACAACTGGAGTAACGTTAACGTTAGCGTAGTAACAGAGCTAACCAAGTAGCCTACATGTTAAAATTATGATATAAACAATAGAGGCTTATATCGTATGGTCGAAGTTTTTATACCGCACTACGATATCTATCTTAATATCACGCAGCTCTACTGTAACATGGTGGACTTGCTCCTTATATAGATATGAAGGGTTTCTTGCAACGAATGAAAACACAACAAGTCTCTGTATACACCAGAATAAACATAGTTATGAATATTATATCAACTCTCTGCTAATAGAGCCCCAAAATGCTACACACTGTTCCTTTAATAGTTGTTCAGATATTTCAGTTTGGACTAAAATGGTGGACTGACCAACGTCCTTAGAGCTATACTGCTAGCGTGGCTAAAAATGTTTTCATTTTGTCTGATAGAGGGTGGTCACACTGAAGTTTTTAATCAAAGGATTTTTTTTCTCTCTTTTCCATTTTCATTTGTTTGTCCTAAGCTCAGCTGAATTGGCTTGCTAAGGAGTTAATGCCAATAAAATATAAGCGGATTAACCAGCGGCAGAATGCAAATCTCTTCCCTGTACAGTCTGGAGGCCTTTCAGTAATAATGAGCGGACCAGAGAACTGTCATTTTACAAGGCCAATGTCAGAAATGGGGAAAATTAGATGGAAAAAATGCAAACGGTGGTGTTTTTTTGTTCCTTTTTAATGAGTATGTCATTTGTCTAAATGTTCTGCTGTGTGTACCTCCTCATCTGTGTGTGTTCATGTGCTTCTAGGTCGAGTAGGTCAGGCTGTAGCCCTGCGAGCCAAGGCCTTCGGCTTCAATGTGATCTTTTATGACCCGTATTTGGCTGACGGTGTAGAAAGATCCCTGGGACTACAAAGGGTCACCACACTACAGGTGGCGCGCACACACACACACACACACACACACCTATTACTAAACCATAATGCAGACCAAAGTGGAGGGATAGAGGTCCACTGAGTGCCTAAATAAAATTTCACCTTTCATTTCGTTTTTTTCCTTCACTAATTAATGTTTGTAAATATTCGTCTTGTATTTCAAACTTTTATTTACTTACATTTACAATTTACTTTGTGATAATAATAGCAACAATAGAATTAAAGTTATTCTTATTACCCCTTTCAAGAGGATGCTGACAATTTCCATGAGGGAGCTCTGCACAAAACACCATCAGGATTTTAGCCAATGAGATGGAGATTTACTTACATATGTAGACTACATCTTCTTTCTATTGGAGAAAAAATCCAATGTCACCTTTTCTCACAAAACAAGCTGCAAAGGCGTGACAGCCTCTAGTTCTCATAATTAGTCAGTTATTAAAAATCAAAAATATATTTTGTGAATCTATTCCTGTATTTCTCCTCAGGATCTGCTCTTCCACTCTGACTGCGTCTCTCTACACTGCAGCCTCAACGAACACAACCACCACCTGATCAACGACTTCACCATCAAACAGGTGGAGAGACAGCACACACACACACACACACACACACACACACACACACTTGAATGATGTATTGATCCCTGTATCGACTACATCTCCCGGCCATAAATATTAAAGAGGTGGATAAACAGGGAAGCCCACTACCTACATACAAATATCTGTTTGTCCTTCATCTACAGGATTCAGCCTAAACATAATTTTCCTCCCAAGACACAGACTATACTTTTAAGTATTTCTGATCTGGCAGGAGGAGGGCAAGTGAAAAGAAAAATGCTCTACATGGATCAATAAATACTCCATATTTATGTTCATGGTGAGGTTTCAGTGAGAATCTCCGGACTGAGAGTAGAGAATAAGATTTATTGAATAAAACAAGAGCTTTAAGCTTTTTTGGCTGATGGGGAAAATTCATACATTAATAACAAAATATTTCAAACTGACAAGACATTAACCTTAAATGTCCTCCCACCAATTGGCATCAAAATAAAATGTTAATCAGCTAAAGCTTCATCCTATGAGATCAAAGATGGACTGAATGTGTGTTTCATGTTGAAGATGCGCCAGGGGGCGTTCCTGGTGAACACAGCCAGGGGGGGTCTGGTGGATGAGAAGGCCCTGGCTCAGGCCCTTAAGGAGGGGAGGATACGTGGGGCTGCTCTGGATGTTCATGAGACAGAACCGTTCAGGTAACACACATACGTACAAATCAAATCAATATATCTATCTATCTGCTCTATCAGCAGAGGCAGAACAAAATTATGCAGTTTGGATTGGATTTGATTGCAATTTTAGGGAATACAAAATCAAATGTAATACTAATACTAATAATACTAATACTATTGCAAACAATTGTTTCTAATTTCAGAAGGATAGGATGCTCAACCAGGAATGTCTATATTCTTATATTTGTCTCTTTTGCAACTAAACAAATAATGTATTGTAATCAGGTATATATACTAAGTATAGTGAAAGGGTTTCAATATTCTGCGATTTCTGTTCTCTGACAGCAAGTTTACATGATACTGATATTTACATTTTAATAAAAAGTTCAATAAAAAAAAGTTATGCCCTCAATGTTTTCCCCCGTGGTATCAAAAATGGCTTTGATTATCAATACTTTAAGTGTTGTATCAAAGTCAGAACTTTCATTAGTGAGGGAACTGTAATGCAAACATAATGCTATTTATAGAATAAATGAATGAGTTGATTAACAGAAGTTTCATTACATAATTAACATAATCATCAAGCAAAAATGTTAGCAATCAAAACTGTTCTCCCTCTTTTAAAAGTGATGATCTTTTTTGTTTTATATTATTGTTAATTGAGAAAATCTGGGAGTATTGGTCACACATATCAATCAATCTGGAGACATTTGGATGTGTAAAACAGTGTTATGAGCTTCTGCTGCAGCTCTGAGTGCACTCTGTTTGTGCTGGGTGTCAGTTTCAGTCAGGGTCCGCTGAAGGATGCCCCCAATCTGATCTGCACCCCCCACGCTGCCTGGTACAGCGAACAGGCATCGCTGGAGATGAGAGAGGAGGCAGCCAGGGAGATCCGAAGAGCTATCACAGGTAGTGTACAGTCTAAAAGGAGATCACATAAATCACACCTGCTTTGAAATGTAGCGTGATGACACTAACAAGTCCCCCTAGTGTGAACTGTAGAGTATTAATCTGATTTATTTTTCTAGCACGTCATCCCTCTTCTCTTCTTCTAGGTCGGATCCCGGACAGCCTGAAGAACTGTGTGAACAAGGAGTTCCTCTCCCAGAACAACCACTGGGCAGGAGTGGACCCAGCCACCGTCCACCCTGAGCTCAACGGGGCCTATAGGTAATAATTATCAGGATAAAGAAATCTGCAGTGGTCAGTGCAGTTTGATTTTGTTTCCACCCAACTCTGGTAAAATAATAGATTGACACAAGTTTTGCCAAATGTCTTGAAAACTCAGACTATGACAGTAAATAGAGCGTGTTACTGCTGTGTAACAGTGAGTCAACACACTGATCAGGTTAGCACTGTCAGCAGAGATTAACAGAGCTGCTACAGTAACACACTGATCTGTAGGGCTAGTATGAAAGATGATCAAAGCATTATTTGATAGAAATATCAAGGTGGAACCCACTGTTGCCTCTGCCTCATGTCCTGGTTTTGTGAATTACTCTATTATGAGTCTCCAAACTTTATGGAGGTATTACTCCACAAAGTATTCTGTTAATAGTACTGTTAGTAGTTCTGAGTTTTGAATTGAGGCCGACTGCAAAGTGGTCCCCAGGTCAAAACCAGGTCATATAACAGTAAATGTAGTCTCAGTTGTGCTTTGATGACTCAGTTTAGCATGTCTCTCCCTCGCTATTCTCCAGGTATCCTCCAGGAGTGGTGAGCTTGCCAGCCGGCGGCCTTCCGCCACCTGTTGAAGGCATCGTGCCCAGCGCCGTGCCCATCACGCACACCCTTCCGCCCGCCATCACACACCCTCCTCACGCCCCGTCTCCCGGACAGAACACAGTCAAGCCACCAGAGGGCGACAGAGAGCAGCATCCGAATGACCAACTGTAGCTACAAACACACACACACTTGCCTGTGTTGTCTGTTGACCAGAGGAGGTTGGCATGGCAACCGGGATCATAGCGATAAGTTCCCCAGTGACTAGTTGTTATCAAACGGGCTCACAGAGCGTCAGATGGACAGGTTGAAGTCCCAGTAACAATCGATTCATAACTCTCTGGCAAATTAATTCCCAGCAGCCAGTTCACACTCCAAAGAAGAGGATGATGAAGAGGATGATGAAGAGGAGTGGGGAGCTGTCTGATGCTCTGATCAAAGAGCACCACAGTTGTCCTCTGCTCAAACCAAACTGAGAAAGACTGCAAAGATCCACAGGTTGATCTTCACACAACAATTACAGTGTAGTTGAGTTCCTGCCAGAAGTAAAAAAAATATATATAAATAAATAAGATGACAAAAACTGATTTGGGAAGAAAAAAATACTGTCTTAGACTGTAGTGTGTCCAAAGTTAGAGCGGCGGGTTTCATGTCTTTCTCTCTTTTTCTGTGTCCTTTCCTTAGTTTGATGTACAAGCAAAAGTAGTAGGTTATGAAATGAATGTAACCCGTCTGTGTACAGTTTGACTTGCAGCAAGAAGATATTTGTACGCCAGTCTTAACAAAAGACATAACAAGGGTTATGTGATCTCTCTATGTAGCCAAACTGGTTTGACAATACAACATCTGTTTTGTTTCATGTGTCCCCAAATTAACAAGCCCCTAACCCCCAACCCCCCAAAAAGAGGCAGCTTTTTGCACACCATCTCAGGAAATTAAGTTTCCGCAGTTGGTAACATTTTACATTTATTTTGAAAATTCCTTTTTACGCCATTTAGTGCTTTTGTTTTTCTACCTGCTTGCCTTTTCGTGTCCTGCTACATTAGATAAAAAGAACTTTATCGAGAGCAGGTTGACCTGATGTTTGCTTCTGTTTGTTATGTTTAAGGGGCATGATGTGATTTTGCTCTTGGGACTAGTGTAAATGTTTGACCCAAATCGAGGGGGTTGTGGGAGGAAAGACTACAGGGAGGTGGTGTAATGGTATGCTTGGCAGGGACAACTTCATCCCTTCTAAGTATGGAGTGGTTTAGTTAATTACTCTTAAGGGTACATCACTTTGTGGACAAGACAATGTACTGAGAGTGTGTAGCAGCTTGACAAAGTTATCTTTGTCATATTCATTTCTAATGATCCAGTATTTCCAGTATTACAAACATTATTTTTCCTGGCGTCAGTGTTTAACTCCAATCAACCGAACCAAAACTCATTTGTACAGATCTCATGGGAAGGTGTAAAAATAGCACAACATTACAAGGGCATTTCACGTGTTGTCAGACCGCATTTTAGCATTTTCACAGGTTATCTGTTATTAGGATAAACACCATAATTGGGATTAAAATAAGCACGTAAAAATATGCACAGAAACAATATAACAAACATCATTAACTGCTCCTGGTTTGAAGGCCTGTTTGTAGGACCAATCCACCGCCGGTCCTGACCGCCATAAGCGTTTTTTCACACTCTTTATTTTACATCACTAGCTCTGAACGTAGCATATTTAAACAGATGTTTTTATATTGCAGTCAAAACACACCTAAAGCAAGAACAGTGTATTGTTTTCAATGTGAAAACACTTGTGAATTACTGTTATCATCATTCATTCATATGCCTTTTAGACCTGTTAAGATATTTTAAAATACTCTATGGCTTGTCAGTTTGATCAGGACATTTCATGATAGCATGTCCAGTCCAGTCCAGTGTCCCTTTAACATTTCATGATGGGTCCTTCCCGAGTATACCGTTTAGCCACCCTCTGTGGCCTCTGTGTCTATGTGTACATATGGTGTTCTGCCTGCCTGTGTCAATGTGACTTAGTTGTATCTGTGTCTTAAAAAAGCAGCACTGGGAGGAGGGGTGGCAGCTAGTACCCTCCACAAGGCATCATTAGAAATACTGCCATCTGAATACAGAACTCAACACTATGAACTAGGACTAGACTTCAGATCTAAGCCAGCTAACTGACCCAGCAATCAACGTGTTTACTGGATATTTCAAACTGATTCCAGTTCACATGTTGTTGATGTTAGCAGGCCAGCTAAGTGACGGTGCTTTTTGGATCCCCTTCTACCAGCAGCTGAGTAGTAAAAACAGTTCACTGTTGCCTACCTGGTGTTCTCCATGGTGAGGTAGTAAGAGTAGCAATCAGGGATGGACATTTCAGTTCGCACTGGTAAGCATGTCTGAGTTCTCACTGGATACGACCTAAAGGGATGGTACAAAAGGTACTGGGGTGATATTTAAATGTCAGACAAGAGCTGCACAATGCTGGAATAGTCTGAATCTTGCCTCACCAGATGCCTGCCGTCATGAGGGGGTGAAACTCTTTGCTAATATAAACTGTAAGCATTATTCATTCAAACCGAAGGGTGCCATAAGTAAAAACAACAGTCTGACTTTTAAAGTGTCGAGGTGCTGCTTGAAATTCCATCCCTGGTAGTAACAAACAGTCCACTGTTGCCTACCTTAGTCCCCTTTATGGTAAAGTAGTAAGCGTAGCAATATACAGTATACATATTCTATATTCTACAGTAAATATTATTTTTGGTCAAAACTGACAACCTGAAAAAGATATGTTTGTGACTGTATGCATTTGTATGAATTATTTTAAAAGGAAATAAACTGTGGAAAGGTGAAAGTTTGTGTCTTATTAGTGTCTAACCTTAATTTGTTTGTTTTAGGAGATTTAGGAGCTTTAAACAATACAGCCTCAAACGTTAGAAAATCCAGAAATGTTGATAATAAATTTGGGCTTTGGACAACTTTTTTTTTTATAGTTTTCATTATATTCAGTTTTTTTCAACTAAATAACTCATCAATTAGTCTACAAAATAATCAGCTAATCCACAACAAAATAATAATAATCGTTTGTGTTATGGATTATGAATTTACGAAGCACACAGGCTAAATATACCTGACCTTGTCACCTTTGTCTGTGCAAACAGAATTATAAGTACAGAGAAAGGGTATACTGGAGCAACAGCCTTGTTTTCACCCTCTTGTCCTCACTGTTGGCACTGTTTTTTTTTAATAGGTCCTTCATTTATCATTTTTACTCAATCAGTTTGGAAGTTGCATCCATCAACTGAACATCTGAACAGAAAGTTACTGGTTGATTCCAACAGATGTCACTAGAACAGCTGAAACAGTCACTGAGGAGACAGACCAGCTGGAACAGATGGATCTGCAGTGGCTCTGCTGCTTGCATCTGTTTTCCAGTTCAATATATTTATGCAGTAAATCTATACTCATCTTCGGGTGTTCTTTGGGACATATAAAGTGCACCTGTGTCACATTAGGGCAGGAGCTGTCAACACTTCTCACAACAGTTTACAGCCTTCACTGAGTTATTGACTGCTCTAACATAAAATCTGAAGTCACTGGATCAGAGATCATATAATAAGCAGCACATCAAAAATATGAAATATTGATTAATAAGGCATGGAAAGGAATCATAATATATGAAATATAATGAGTGTGTTTCTGTGTGTGCTGTGAACTATCCAGAAGAGCAACGTCACCAGCACTGTTCTGACTGCTGGTGATTTAAAGGCTTCAGGATGAATCAAATGTTGGACTGAGCAAAGATCTCAGGTTTTCTTCCAATCTACGTAGGTAGGTTTTTCTGTAGAAATAAGATATTCAAGAATCGTTTCAACAGTTAAAAGTTCAAAGTTTGCCAGGCCAAGTCTATTCCTCTGCCGTCTTTGTCTATTGGAGAAACAGAAATGGTTGTTAGCTGCATGCTGCCAATCACGTGAGACCTCGTCTTGAACCGACTGTAGCGGACTTCTGACATGGGAGATCGTTTTATCTTTATCTATCTTTCTTCTGCTCCCTGCATGCCCCAGTTCTCTCCATCTTACTCTCTTTAGCTCTTTGTCACTTCCTCTCTGGTTCATCCATTCAAAGTTACAACCACTGGAACAGGCTCTCCAGCAGCTGGAAACTCAAGATGGTTTAATCTAAACCTCAAGAAGCAGGATGGGAACCAGATGCAGTAAAATAGAAAACAGAGGGCAAGTTTTATACAGCCAGCATAGATACCTCCAAAGGGCACTGAGAAATGTTCTGCTGGGACCTTTAGGGAAGGAAATATGCACAAGTGGCTACCACAGGATTTAAATTCAAAGGTCAGAATCACGTCTTCCTTTGTGAAAATGGACTAAGCTTTTAGAGACGCTGGACTAGTAGATGTAGAGGAAAACTTTGTGAAAGGACAGGTGAATGACTAATGCTCTCCACTCCTTCAGGAAATACCACTGAGCTGCCCTTGGGCAAGACACTTAACATTAATCCATGTTATAATACAGGCCGGTTTCACAGGTTCAGGTGGGACAGTGAGGCTTTTTTTGTTAAAGCTCTGGCTGTCAGACAAGACACAACCTTGCAAGTTTAAAGTACCTTTCCAAAATGATAAATTTGGAAGAAATTGATGGATGGTGGAAGAAGTCGGTCGTGGAAAAAATATATTTTTTTGTCCTTTCAAATTTCCATTTCAAACATGAAACACAATGGCTTTGTTTCTACAGATTGGTCCAATTTGTTTCATTGATCTTGCCACTTACAAGAAGCCCAAACATTTGTCTGAGGTTTAGAAACAAATGTTCTTATTATTTGAGCTTGTGAACTAACACAATAAGTCTCAAGCATGATGGTTGAATGAACATATTTTAACAGTCAGGTCTAGACCAAATGCACTACTGGCTCTGCATGGCTCTCAACATGGTGGTGGCTGAGTCTGTGATTCTCTGCTAACGGTGCTAACTGAAAATGGTATCAGCGCTGACAGAGCTAACAGTGTTAAACTGGCGGTAACCAAAGGGTGGCGCTCTGTATGCATCTGCTACCAGTTCAAGTTTCAAACAAAGTCAATCGATAAAAAAGGATGTTAACTTTTAGACCACACACTAGGATCACTTGTGACAAGCTATCTCCTTGCAATGTCAGATTTGTCCGAAAATACTGAAAGCGACAAAGACATAAGTGTGTGTTTGCATGAGGTGGGTCCAGGTGGTAACAGATGAATTGGTCGTTGATGGACATGGAGGAAATGAGTGGGTTCTCACACTTCCTCTTCGCATCTTCCGTTCCTCTCACCCCACTGTGGTTTCTTCATTTTCTCCATTCAGTTTCATACACTGCTCTGCTCTCCCTTCAACTGGGAGAATATTATGCACAAAAATGTGGAATACAGTGGCCGCCCTAACATTCAGAAGGTGAGGCACCCTGCTGAGATGAGTTCCACACCAAATGCAGGATTTCTATTAGCATTTGTTTCAGTGGCGGGTTTCAGTTTCCAGCAGGTCCACAAAACTGTTTCCTCGGACCCTTCCACTCTGCCAAGAAAAATGTCTGGCGCTTAATAAACACCAGACACGTGCTTGTAAATGCTGGCTGCTGCCTGAAAGATGCCAACTCCATTGGCTGCTACGCAGGTTGCCATTGTTTTGTTCATGGCAAGAAAAACTACACTTCCAACTGGCCTGCAAGATTGTCTCAATTTATCAGTTTTCACAAAATATTTTTGACACCACTGTGTGTCACACAGAGAATGTGTTGAGATATTACAGCCAAGCTACATCATTAAAAAGGATTGTACAATGTCAACAAGGGATGGGAGTTAGCTTCAATAGGCACGCTTTTTCTTTGAGCGCATCTGTTAGCAAGATGATGATATGGGGCAGTCCATTCCCAGGGTGTTGAATATTGATGCAATGTAATGGCCCTCAACATGTAACGCCGTACAAGACATACAGGGCTTTCACGTAAGGCACACCCATCCATGCCTATATTAAACAGTCAGAGAAAGAAGTAGGGGAGTGTGGATACATGATTTTAAGAGGGAAAAGGCACACATAGGATGGACTGGAGGTGGATGGGTCCAACAAACACAAGGCCAGGAGACTGCTGCTTGTGTCCCATGCCTTAAGTTTCACTCAATATTTGGCTCCAACTCCTGACCTGGGTCTGTTAAAGTAGATTATATTGTTATCTCTGGCCTGATGGGATTTGTAACTCATACAATGCTGCAAGACGTGGTAGTTATAGTAGTTTATATGAAAAATAAATAGAGCACTGGATGGATGGAGCCTGAGCTGCTGGAGAAAAACCGCAAGGAATCGAATGAGAGGACAAAGATTATGAGAAAGACAGCTAAAGATATAAACAGAGAGGAGGGAGAGGAAGAAATGCCTGTAAATGAGAAAAAGATGGAGAGTGACTGAGACACAAAGGCCTCCTGCATTCACATAAAGTCTTTTGCATAAAAACACATTTTTTCAATTACTTTTTTTTTACTCTAATCAATCTGTTTATATTTTCCAGCAGGGATCCTGGTCACGTTTTCACATTTTATCTCAACGTGTTGTTGTTGTGTGTGTTTGTGTGTGAAGGTGATGACCCAGTTTCTGCAGCCTGGTTTCTGGGGTTTCCTGGGGTTTCGTTTCCTGCCCACATGTGTGAGGTGGGAGAAGTTGACACTTGATACTATGTGCTTCACATAAACACAAACATTGAGAAAAACACATAGAGCACAGTAGGGCTACATGCCTGCTTACATATTTACAAATACAATATTAACAGCTGGTTAACAAAATATTAAAACGCTATCAAGTCCTGTATTGGTGAGAGACACACTAGTGGAGCTTTTCTCTACTTGGGTTTGCAGGTTTCCAATTACGTGAAGGTACCTGGTACCAGGTACTTATTTAGTATCTACTCGGCCAGGGTTGAAGGCCAGCTGAGTAGAGCCAAAATGAGACGTCAGCAGATTGGTTAGTGAGTGACGTCACTGGTTGAGTAACGAGAGCGACTATGTTGGTGTTCTGCTGGTTTATTCCTACACAGTAATCTTTTAGCATTTAATTTATGTCACTAAATCTTGGCAAGCTCCACAAATAAAACGTCTACACAAAAGAGACATATCTGCAAAAAGGTCCAAAAGAGTACTGAGTCATGAATCATAGTGAGATATAATAGGAGTACTTGTGGAGGCACATGACTTGGAAGGCAATAAGAATATTTTAATTATTACACAACAGATACTGCATCAGAGCATCTGGTACATCTCTGCCATTGGTTTCAGTTGAATATGACAGTCCAGTGTTAATTTAGTTGACGAAAATTTTTCGTTATAATGTTTGTCAACTATATTTTTCTTCTGATGACAACGAGATGATAACTAAACAAAAAATAATCTATGATGACAACAACTATGATTAAAAAAAATTGCCACATTCGTTAATGAATAAAAATGAGACAAAACGTTAAGGAGGGACAAATCGGTAAGTGATCCAATGCTTGTGGCGTATCTCAAATTTGGGACCGGGTCAAAATGCCACAACACAACACACTGCGTGAAAATACACGATTTTCACGCAGTGTGAAAGAAGCTTAAGTGCAGCCAGACTGTTCCAGTCACCGCTTACTAATGAGGAGTTCAGGTGGTGACGTAAATCTCGCAATTCTAATCCAGCTCCCCACGGCCACAGCAGGAAACATGCAATTGTGCTAATTATTGATACAAATATTGACAAAAATGATCATTAATGAGCAAATAAACACACACAGCCAGGACATGTTTATTCTTTTTTTCATTTCCAGGACCTCATTGTGGGGAACAAAGAATACAAACAATTTTTAGAGCTCCCCCTGAAGGTCTCAGAGCAGCCTTTCAGGGGAGCTTGAAGCCCTCTCAGGGGAGCTGAGCTCCCCTTAGCTCCCCTGTAATTTAAACACTGAATATATCAGGTATCTACTGTAGGTATTCTAATAACAGGGGTAACTCCACTGGTTGCAAAAAGAAATCCGATTGTATGGAAGTCTAAGAGAAAATAACCCTATTTCTCATTTGCATTATTCTATTAGTTAACATTGCAAACATGAGTTTATAATCTGTTTTGCACTGCTATAGAATTATAGAATTTGAAATTGTCATATCATATCATACTGTTAATCTGTTGTTAACTGCACCTTACTATCTGCACTGTTAATACAGTTCTAATTGTCATATCATATCATACTGTTCATCTCCAGTTCACTACACCTTGCTGTTTATTTCTTTGCACTATTTCTATTCATAACTGTTATTTCCTTACCGATCGTTCATCTCTATTTCACTGCACCTGTTTGTTTATTTGGACTATAAATCAATATGAGTCATAATTATTTATCTGCATACACATTTCATACTTCAAATACAGCCCTTCTGTATTATACTTCACTTGTAAATAGTAATATTTCTCTGTTCTTTAATATTGTTAGTAATATTTCTCTGTTCTTTATATTGCTCTTGCTGCTGGTACAATGTAATTTCCCAGGTTGGGATCAATAACGTAATTCTATTCTATTCTATTCTAAAATGATAAAAGTGTAGGTGGGGAGAAACACATATTGGGGAAAAATTAAGGAGTAGAGTAAGATTTATGCAACTGGGCAAAAATTTCTCCAGCTGGAGGGTTTTTCTGCTCTGTGCTCTTCTAGCGTCTCCTATTTTGATGACTTTGTTAAAGTTTTGTTTAAAATGCAATGCCTGTCGATCAAACCAAAATATAATGTAAAACTCTGGAGGATCCCACCAGTGGCTGGGATGTATTACAACTCTACATGAGGTATAAAGACATTTTGCATTCTTGCAACTTAACCCATGCCTCAAAAAACGAGCCTGGTTTCATATACGCTCTTTGTCTTCCCAAAGTAAAACAACATGAGCTGTTCAACTTAACCTAACCGGGATATTTCCAAGAAACATTTATCCATCTGCAGAAGCATCCAGTATTGTGTTTGAGCAAATCAAGATGAGTCCTTCTTCTAGGAATGAATGGAGAATAAATTCAGGTCACATGGCAGCGCTTCATCCTGTCGTAGATTAATAACAGCCTGTTTTCCAAACGCTGATCCAGGAAGCTTTTTGAGAGAAAACTCCCTCACATGACTTGAAGAGTTGCAGCCAATGCAGATGATCTTACATACAGTATTATGCATACAGGGATTTAGAAAACAGACAGGCAGCCATGTAGCCAAGATAAATGGTAACATGTCAGCAGGATTACGCATTTAACCTGCAAGTGCACTGCAATGACCTCTGCAGCCAGAGTAGTTTTAGTATTTATTTATGCTTCGCTTTAGTATTTATTTATGGTCATTTACCAGCGCACTTAACCTCACTGGTTGGCGTCTTAAACTGTTTTCCACGCAGGGACATAAATCAATGAACTTTAAAAAAAAACATGTTGCAACTAAACTTGTCTTTACTTTAAACATTTCTTTCTTACTAAATCAGGTGTTAAAGCTATGCACAGCCATGACTACAACTATTTCCACCACCAATGCCAAGTTACAGCAAGCCGACAAGTTATGTCCGAGAAATTTTCGCATCAGCTTCTCTAGTCTGTTGAATTTCTTCTGGTTGTTGTCTGTTCAGCAGACTTAAAAACAACGTGACAGGGATGGTCCAGACAACGATGGTATGACATTAACGCTTCATGAGTTATTTCAATCCTAATGAAAAACTACATCTGCAACCACAGCAAACTACAAGCCATCTGGGAATTTCAGAGAAAACTCAATCTGTAAGAAAAAACTGAAGTTGACTTGTTATCGCAGGGACTGAAATAACCTCTGAGTTATGATTCTGTTTCTGGATACTAGGCTGCTCTGTAGGCCAGATGTACACATCTTAATGTACTAAACTGATGATGATATGCAAAAAGAATCTTTTGCCACGTTTTCATCTGGGATACTCTTCTGGTTTTAATGAGTGGCAAATGGAAAACCTCTCTGATTTTTCTCTAACGGGGAGAAGTTATTTAAGATAAGATCCAATGTTGCAGTGATGCAGCAAATACCTTGAATGTCACACGAAAAGGTGTTGAATAAGAACGCTGTAAATATACATATGCTAAGTTCAGAGTGAAAGACTTAAGCGGTCAAACAAAGAGGATTTTCAACCAGGAGACACGTGATTTGTTTGATAATGTTGATGATGTCTTTTTTGAGAGGTTTGTATTTTCTGTACTATTGTTTCTCTATATGTGCTGTACTTATTTAAGTCCAACCATAACGTGATGAAGTGTATATTCACATCTTGGCAAGGCAACACGTGACACTGACATGCTATTTATTCTCTGGACATGTGGCATGACATAGGGTTGGATATGTTGTGAAGAATGAAGATTTATATGAAACTATAATAATGACTGAATCAGGGCTTATGAACTAGATATTGTCACACTGCTGGTGAAGATAAGGTTTATAAATATTTTTGATATAATATGACTCGAGAGGGGTGTGTGCTGCCATGTATATGTGTCATAAAATCTAGTTTCAGTAATTCTTTCTGTAGCTAATGTTGAACACTGAAGAGCACACTTGTCCTTGACAAGGTTATTTGCAGCATTGCGTTGTAAAGATAATTAGGTACTTTGAAAGGAGAGACAGGAGTGATTAATTTGGTCTCCATATCGTACAGATAATGAACACCCAAGGGGAGAAGATTCAAATGAGAGTCTGCAAATGCAACAATACACACACACACACACACACACACACACACACACACACACCAAGGATCAGACATGTTACACTCAAACTACATCCTTTATCAAAATTATAATTATACGATCACAAAATGTGAGCAAACAGCTACAGTTAAAAGATCCCCCTTGAGCCCTCACATTTCTCCGTCGTGGCGCCAGATATGCAATGCAATTTCCCGTCCAATCAGTAGTTACATAGAGGTTCTCATATATTCTTACTTCTTCGGCTAGACGTTCTTTAGTGGGATTCATCTCGAAGTCTTGAATGCTAGTTGGTCTTGTAAAAATGGCACTGGTAGTGTTTATGTTGTGGAGAGAGTAGTCAAACCAGAAAAGTAATTCCAGAAGTGATGTTTTTAGAGGACCAATCACAGCCCTTGCCGTCTCCATTTTCCCTTGACGGAGTGATGGATAGTTAAAAAATATTACATACACCCAGAGAGAAGGTAGAGGCTCTCCAACAGGCTCTCTGTCGACGTAGAGGGCTCTCCATGTCCACGTGCAGCAATTTATGGAGTACTAAAAATTGGCGTTAATACGCTGTATCTTTTATTTCTGCCCTCATTAACCTCCCAGCACGTCTCAGACAGACAAAGAAAATCCAGACAGGTACGGAGACAGAGGTGGTGGTGAACCTTCCTCTCAGTCACCCCCCTCAGCTGTCATTTCTGGTTCTCATATCCGTCGTCATTATTTCATTATAAGAGAAACCTGAGCGTCACACCGGCTGGTGATGCCATTGATGCAGAATATTGTGAGGTAACTACTCACACCTATGAAAACAAAAGTGTGGCCCTTATTACTGTGTTAGGACGTCACAGGAAACCAAGGGTGGGAAGAAACGGATTATGGTGTTACCGTAATCTCATTAAAAAATAATACCTCTTATCTTACAGTAATCTTTCACACATATATAAGAGGAAAAGGACCGCATGTATATGCTATGCGTGGGTAGCAGTACATTTTGTTTTACTTACAGTTACATAACAATTTTATGTATCATTATTGTCAGAAATGCAATATAATCTTACATTATATATACAAAATAAATGCTCAAATAAGTGGTTCTGAAATAGCTGAGTTGTTCAAGTATTAAATATTTGCGTAAGGAAACATTTTTATCTCTTAACAAACAAACTCTTCTGCATTGCTTCAAATGACTGCAAATGTCAGAAGTGAGCAGGTCCAGAGTGCTTATTAGTGCTGATAAAAGCTATAAAGTAAAGACTAAACACAAAAGCTTTTCCTCCATTTTTCCTTGAACTTTCTTCAAATGTCAACATGAAACAAGCCTAATGCTTTTTTTGGCACAAAATGATCTCAGTAATACATAAAAAGGTTACAAAATTGGCAACACTTCACCTGCTGAAATGTGAAAGTAAATTTGCCTCAATTGTTGGAGTTCAGAAAGGAAACATTTTGTTATAAGGTCACATTCTTAAAAAATATTGTCTTTTTGTCTTTTTACAAAGTTGTTGACTTATGAGTGAAAATATTTGGTTTTCAAAATGTTCGAAACTTCAGTACAGCAGTACACTACAACTTACACTACTACTACTAACAATAAATTATATTCCTGTGCATTCGAAGATTATGGCCATATTTTGGACACCACCCAACTATTGACAAATGCTTTGAAAAGTTAAAGCTGTTAGTTTCATGCCAATTGTTACACTAAATTATAAGTATGGTATAAGTATCTCTCTCTTATAGTAGGCGGGGGGCCGAGGCCACGTATCTGCTTTAGTTTTGAAAAATAATGATCCCTAGTGAGGGAGGACCTGGATCTTTTACATTTTAAAGTTTATTTTTTTCTTAATCAGATTGTCTTTGTTGGCACTCGTGATTGTTGCACATTTTTCTATAATCATAGTTTAAAGTTTGTTTACTATATCAGCTAAACCAATAGCACGCACCCGTACAAATCACGTGACGTTGTTCAGCCAATCAGGCGTAGATATGCGAAGAACAGCTGCTGCTCTCAAGATCCAACTCGTAGATACGAAGTGGAGACAGAGATACAGCCATGGAAAAACTACACAAAATATTTTGAGCTAAATAAGCAGCGTCTACGTGTGTAGGTAAGTATTAATGCTAGCTATGGTATTTATTTGATGTATAACCTTTGGCAAGGCAACATTTATAATTTGTAAAGGTAACGCTAACTGTTAGCCTAGCTAAAATCCTACCAAGTGTTAACAACTTGGGCTAACTTAATCAGTCGATTAAGCTCAAGAGACCTGAATCTCTATTTCGATATCGCTAACTATTCTAATCGAATCAATATTACATTATTCATTTAACATGATGTGAATAACCCAACTTAACATTACTAGTTAGTTTATTTACTGTATTTTATCGGTGTTACCGTACTACTTTACTTGCCCCCCGCCAGTCTAAGCGTCGCTCGTAGTCAGTGGTCAGCGTGTGAGCTGAGCTCAGCGCAGCCTTCTGCGAGCTGCGATATTATATTTGGTATAACATGAACCTTGTTGTCTAAGTGTAAGTTGTATTTTAAACAGCTTAGTGGCACATCAATTGTGTGAAATTTTAATTCATTAAGCACTAACAGACTAACTACATTCCAACTAGGTAATACTCCCATGATGGACAAAGAGAAATGGTGGTCAAACCATACACTGTTGGTGAGTTTATTTTATTCTAATAATCAACTGCTAATTCTAATCACCATCAAACATCTGCTAAGGAACACATTGACAGGAACAAATAACATGAACACATAAACACAGTAGTGGTTGATAAGAAGGGTTAGCATCTCATGCTGGCCCTGGAACCCCTCGTCATCTTCAAATGATCTATCGCCACAGTTTGTGCATTGACACAGGTTTGTGCATAGCAGCTCATGCAGTTTGCAGGTGCATCTCCCCTTAACACAGTTTTTTTTTTTTTTTTTTTTTTTACAAGAGCAGTGCACCAGTTCCAGTATTGCCTCTGGAGCTGGGGGAAGTGTCATCCAGTCCACTTCTTCCTTTCTCTTACAATGTTTTTAAAAAGCATGTTCAATCAACAGAGTCGTAACACTTCTCGTCTTTTTAAAAGCCTCTCCTCAATCACAGTCTCGCAGAAATACTTGTACCCAACAAGAAGCAGACAACACATTTAGGCTTTTCTTCATTACATTCTAACAGTTTGAACATGTCATGTTAGTGGCACCATATTGATTGTTATTTTAACTCTCAGGTACACTTCCAAAGATTACAGTTGGGGACAAAAACGTCTGCATGTGCCTTGTATAATAGCTTGCATTCCTGTCCATGTTTTGTCTTTTTTTCAGGAGGTGTATATAATGTTTTTGTTGTTTTCTTGTTTGTATTTCATTTTTTGATCATTGTATTGCCTTGACTATGGGCTAAATCAAATCCAATGGTAATTTCTATTATTTGTCTTAGACTCACAGCTGAAGTTCAAGATTCACGTTGACATGAGTGTTCTGATTTGACACCTACCCTGTTTTTCAGCCTCTTTCTGAAATAAAGGTGCCTTTTCACATCTTCTCTGGGCTTGTTTTATGTTTGTCACGTTCGTAAAGTGGCTGTAGCAGTCTCTGTGATAGCCACTGTTTGCTGGAATTGCAGCAGGTTTCTGAAGTTTGAGGTTTCCAGTTAACTTATTTATAAGCGCTAAACACTACACTACTGTGCCACCCTCAAGTACATCCATCCATCCATCCATTATCTACCGCTTATCCTCACATAGGGTCACGGGGGGGCTGGAGCCTATCCCAGCTGTCTTAGGGCGGAAGGCAGGGTACACCCTGGACAAGTCGCCACCTCATCGCAGGACACATAGAGACAGACAACCACTCACACTCACATTCACGCCTACGGTCAAATTAAATTAGCCAATTAACCTAATCCCCATGCATGTTTTTGGATGGTGGGAGGAAGCCAGAGTACCCGGAGAGAACCCACGCAGACACGGGGAGAACATGCAAACTCCACACAGAAAGGCCCCGGGCCTGGGATTCGAACCCGGTACCTCCTTGCTCAAGTACAATACATTATATTAAAATAAGCTTACTGTTAGTAGCATTTTAAAGCTCCATTAATCTTAATGCAGAGACAAATAAGTTAACACAATTAACTAAAATATATATAAAATAAATAAAATATATAAGGACAGTTAATGAACACATATGTAGTCAAAGCTAACTTCCATGTTTAGTCTCTTGGCAAGCTAAAGCCATCCACACAACACAACGACTATTTAGTATGACAACAAACCTTGGTTTTAAGGTTAAATCTAAGCACTCACTCTTCTGTCACAGTACTCTCTGGTACTAAGTCTTTCCACAGAAACACAACAAAAGTCAAAAATGTCTTCCATCCTGTGTCTGGGGTTACAGGACCATCTTTATCCAAAAGATGCATACAGCACTCCATTTCTGTAGTTTGCTAGCAAACATAGTTTCAAGAGGAGGAGTGTAGTATGTGTGGCTAATTTTTATGACATTAGGCTTATTTTGTCAGAGGTGAAAAAAATAACATCTTACTGGATCTCAGATGTTGGAAATCAGTCAGTTTTATGTTGAAGACATTGTTACAGAAGACTTCAGTTTTCAAAAGAAGGGATGACAGAACTACATCTAAATTATACATTTTCCTGCTTTTATCAAGCTTGATGACGAACTGTCAGTTAACATGATTAATTTCATCTCCTCTTAAAGTGATTGATATTTAAATTTGTTGTTATATTAGCATTGTGTGTAAGCGTGTACTGCGATCTTTAACTTGTTTATGTACTGTACTCCTATAGCGTTAGCTTACAGCCACAGCAGCAGTTTAACAATGTATCCACGGTAACCGGCACATTTCGAGAAGTGTCATTGGACAATAACTACTACTACGTCATGCATGTCGGACCCTGAGCATAGCTGCCCGCGTAGTTAGCCGGAACCGGTAACCCAGACGCCGTTACCGATAAACAAAACATGTGCAAGAGGTAAGAGTGCCAACAATTCTTGTTTCATTTGTTGAAAAATGAAAATGTTGTCCACAAAAAATTAGGTCCTCCCTCGGTGGGGATCATTTAAATACATGAAATCTCCCCTTGGCCCACCGCCTATAGCTACTGAGGTATCATTTAATGTCTCAAGAAAGCTGGTCTGAATCCCTGATGGCAGCAGGTGGTGTACTGGCTGTGCTTCACCTGGATTCACCTGGTCAGCCAGGTTCATGGAAGCAGTGGTGTATCCGCTGCATTTGGTTTGTACGGCTGTGTTCTAAAGAGTCAAAGGATTTCTGGGCAGCGGAACCGCGTTACCTAACGGTTCCTCAGAGAGGAACGGTAAATCCCTGAACAGAGAGGGACACCAGGAACACGAGATCAACTTCCTGGCTGACTTGCTGAAAGCCAAGAGGGTGTGTGAGTGTATGCATTGTGTGTGTTAAAGTCTCTTGTTCTGTTTACGCAGCATAAAGACATGTATGTTTTTATGAAACTTCAGATTGTGTGTGACGGTGTCTACAGTTTTATAAGCAGTACAATTCCCCCTTCACAAAATATCAAAAACAGAAAGTCAGTAAATTCCTCTTTGTGCTCAAATATCAAACCACAGCGTCACTGTATGTTCTTGCACTTTTATTCATCCTGTTCTTTATTCCCAAGTGCAGTCGTGCCACTGTGAGTGCATGAAAAATGTGTGATATCCACTGCTTTGCATGCACAGTAGTTTGCCCATTATGTGTGTCCCAGTTATTTCAACAGCCCGTCAATCAGGCTTTCACTTGCAGAACCAACTGGCCAGATTTTCACACACCACCAGGGGATTTAGGACAAAGCATCGCTGTCCAAGAGGCATTATGTAACGCCCATTTGCATTTCCACTTTTGGCTTTTTGCTTAATTTTCACCTTCACTTTAAAGCTGACATCATCCACCAGCATGCTGAGGGAGTGATATGACCTTCATGTCTGTGGAAACCATCTTAAGCCTATTGTAGAATAAAAAAAAGAATCAGTTGGCGTCACCTGGAAAATGAAAAAGGTCTTCTCTTTCTCCTGCCCTGCAAAATCTATCTATCTTGACAGGTCACTCAGTGTAATGTTGAGTCTTACTAAGGGAGGCACAGTCTGTCAGAGGGGTGAGGTAATCTTAACTAAAGCAAACTGGCTTGTTTAAGTAATTTCCTAGTGATGTTATCTTGATAGCCCTGGAGCAAATACTTCATAATGTCATCACTTTTTTAACGAAATCTCCAAAAAGCACATTGAGAACCATGGAAATTATCTCACACGTTTTCACCTTTTTCAAGGAAGACAAGAGTTTAAGATGGATGTTTTTTGCGGGGTGAAAAGTAGATGTCTTCAGAGATTCAAGGTTTTCTTTAGACTGCAATGATAATTTAATATCCTCCCCTGTCTCTTCATTTCCAAACTATTAGTAACTCATCTGTATCAAAGCCTGGAAGCTGGAGAGACTTCTGTCCAATGCATTTCTCCTCCAAGAATCACAACGTACAGACAACCTCACATCACATATTTTATGTAACTTTACAGTGAAGAAAAATATTACGGAGTTCACATTGTTTGTTAAATGCTTTCAGAGTACACATTTTTATTTCATCTAAGAAAAACGAGTCTGAACATAAGCTGCAGTCGCTACAGTCTGAAGACACGATGAAAGGAAATACATAATTCCACATTGTTTGCGGAATAACATATTTTTATATTCTTCTGAGATGAACTGAGATGATGTGTGTGTGTGTGTGTATATACATATATACATACATGTATGTATATAAATATATATATGAACAGCCTATCCCAGCTGTCTTAGGGCAATGCCAAGGTAAAGGAGAGCCAAGAGGACAGCTCAGCGGGGGGATTTCACCATCACGCCCACAAGCCCCAACAGACAGCCTCAACACAAGAGCTGCTGACCTGAGAAGAACGTGAACCTTGACCTTCCACATCTGTTCCAGCTGTTCTCCAACCCTTGATACTTCTCAGTCTTTTCACGTTCCTTCTTCTTGATGTTGGCGTCAGCTGGTACTGCCACATCTATCACCACTGCCCTCTGCTGCTCTTTGTCCACCACCACTGTGTCCAGTTGGTTAGCCAGGAGCTGTTTGTCAGTCTGGACGCTGAAGTCCCACAGGACCTTAGCCCTGTTGTTCTCAACCACCTTCAGCGGTATGTCCCATTGAGATTTATATATATATATACATATTTATATATGACTCATAAACCATGAATTGATGCTCAGCTTCAACTATAAACCACTACTACAAAATAGTAGAAGACATTTCACCTCTCAACCAAGAGGTACTGAAGAAGCCTCTTGGATGAGGTGAAACATCTTCTACAAACCTTAAGCAAGTCCAGCTGATTCCTTTTTGCTCTGTTTTATTCACGACTATTTATGACTAAACTAGTAATAGAAATTAACTGAATAAATTATTGACCACAAGTTAAGATCGAGGAATGAATTTATGACACTGTCAATGTGACCAGATAGACTTCACTTAAATAACAACAGACTGATGAATTACAGCAGAGTTCATTATTATTAACTTAATTCTACTGTGTTGTTCAAAGCAAAGGTAACAGTAAAATGGATTCAACTTGTGAATACAATGAACATAAACTCTGGATGTGTGGATGTTTGTGTCAGAGTCTGCACACCAGGAATGTAATATGGGCCATAAACATCCTCTGTAGCTCAGCACAGCATTGAGTTCACAGTGTCAGTCTTAGTGGTTGGTCTTCACTCTTTGGGAGGAACCAGATGTCGCAGAATGTGACCTGGATTCATAAACCAGTCAAATACTCAGACAGAGCTATTACTTGCTGTTGCTTGACTTTGTCCAGTCCAGTCATAAACTAAGCCTTTCGCACATAGTTTCTGTAAGAAATTAGAGAAGGCCTTCATTATCAGTTCAGTTCATTATTTTATCATCATCATCTGCTACAGTCAACATATTATTTGATTGATTCATTATTGAATCTCCCAATCCTCAAGTCTCTTGCTAATGTCCCATCATCACATTCAGGGTTGTTGTCCTTTCTGGCTGCTCCCTTGCGGGGTCGCCACAGTGGATGATCCACTTGTAGACTTGGCGTTCATCATCGCATTCAGGGTAAAACGTGGAAATGCCTTGTAACCCCTGATGGTTTCGCAATTCAGGTACATGAGAACATGACAAAATAACAACCTCCCACCCATCTATAGTATACGTGGAAAAATAGAGTGATCCACCATCACTGTGTGTGTGTGGCTCCTCCATATGGCCTGTCACAAGTGACGCCACACTTCCACATAAGAGATGTGCTGTGAAATACAGCTGGTGATTTGCATTAATGTCTTTGACAGAAACATTAATCATACCTGTCTGAAATCATAGACACTGTAAGTAAGACAGGTGTGACTGATGCAGCTAGTTTATCTGAAAAATCATAAATACAAGAAAAAAATGAAGAAAGAATAGTATTATAAGTTTTATCCAAACCCATCCAGAGCAAAGCTGTTCTTGGCATATTAAACATTATCTGGCATTTTTGTTTTGAAATCCAAGTACAGAAATGGAATCCAACTGAATTTGATGTACTTGTACTTATGCCACTTTCTACTTGAACTGTACTACATTCATTGCATTTTTTTTACTTCATTTATCCCATAGCTGTAGTTATCAGCCACACAAAAGAGTGTAACGGTGTATACAAGCACAGCTGAAAGAATTTGTCTACTACTCAATTCAATTCTCAGACTGACAGAAAGTTTATTGTCAACTATTTGAATTGATTGTTTCTCATTTTTTCAAGCTTTTAACTTTCTTTTTTTTTTAATTTTGATATTTGGAATGTTGGACAACCCTGCAAAAGGTGCCACGTTGGGGTCTGGGTAATAGTGACACATTTCTCACTATTTTCAGAACTGTCAAAGTAGGAGTTTTACCAATACTAAACAGTGTGGTATTAGTACTTTCACTTCAGTAAAGAATCTGAACACTTCCTCCACCACTGTCCAAGTACAACTAACAGTTTCCTCCATAAATATGTTAGCATCAAACAGTTATTGACTGTAACATGCAGTGACACACATCTGTAATAGCTCACACTGGAAACATTGCACAACCTAAAAAAACTTTATGACCATATAATTGAGATGCGTATTGAAAATCTTACAATATATGGTCTGGAAATCTCTGTGTAGACTTTGAGTGTTAAACTCATTAGCTGTCTTGTTTAGTGCCACAAACTGACCTTGATGTTAATAATTAGCCTCAATCGTCAAACCAGCTATTAATCATCACATAGAGACAAACTCCAGTCAAGGCCTCAGTGTACAGTACATACAAATCGTTTTACCACATCATATTCAGAGGAAGTGCCATCAGTTTACATCTACTGCAACACTTCTATTATGTAATCAGAATTGATAGGGAAGAAATTACCCAGAATACCATGTAAAAAGAGCAGGTTTGTAATTGTCAGCACAGCCAATTGTAAACCTGTTTATTTGACCTGTAAACTCAGTAAACTACTTTTTTTTTTCTTTTCTACGTCAGTTTTATTGTTGTCTGTAAAAAAACTTGAATTCTCTGCACCAAACAAGATTGAGGAAGATAAATGTTACACTATTTGATAACCGAACTGAGCTTATAAATAGAAAATAACCCAATGGATGAATTCTAGAAAGAAGGCCGGCAGGAGCTTCGCACTCAGTTGTGGTTACGTAAATGTAATAACCGTTATTTATGACTGTTTGGGGTTTGTTTTGACGCTGAAGCACAGATGTACTGGTGTGCATCCAGCGGTGAAATTTATAGTCTGAGTCTGTCGCTGTCTGACAGTGTTTTATTTGAGGAGGAGGGTCTGCCTGTTTGCCGGGGCACTGTTGTGTTCAACTGACAGGAGATATAAGCTGTTGAAACTTCTTATCTTGCAGAGGACATCTTAACTGTTGGGTAACTATGGAAATGAAGGTTCATGCTAATGGATAACCCGAAACTCAGAAGCTTAAAAAATGCAATTAGGTACAGTTGTGATATGATAATGCACGTACTTGTTATTTTCTGTTCCCAACTCAATCACGTCGTGAGGATGGGTGTAACGGTCACCATGGCAGCTGCTGCCCCAGCAGGACAGGTGTTCAGCTTTGATGAAGTAAACCTGATATGGGAACATTCGTAGAAAAAAAGCTCAAAGCACAGTGAACTGCAGCCACCGTTTTGTGGCAGGAGGCGAAATATTAGAACTTAATAAATCAGCATTTAGAAGTCAGATTCTCACTCCATTAATTCACCTCATTAGCCAGTTATATCAAAGTAAAAGTGTTCTTTCAGAGACAACCACCTGGGAGCTTTCCAGTGTAAACACAGTCCTCTCATACTGACTATGGACCTGCTCTACCAGACCAGTTGGGAATAAGAAGTCTCAGTTGCTTTGGGAGTGGAAAGTTTTGTTCATCTTTCTTCTCAACTCTGTCCAGTATGTAAATTAGTGACTTTCCAGCCACAAGCCTGATGCTCTAACCTCCAGACTACTGGGTTTATAGCACTTAGAATCAGGGATAGGCTTAGTCAAACCCCTAACTGAGTCTTTAGTGGAGCATTGGTAGTTTCATATTGCACTTAGAGGTTTTGTATGACCAACTTGAGACTTTGTTTATGCTGGAAAGATCCCAGCTGTAACTTTGTGGAAATAAGATGCAGGTTGTTTCTGAGGCAGACATCAGTCAAAATATCCATCTATGTGCAGAGTATCAGCCCTGGTACTTTGACTTTTTGAGAAATGTTGTTATCCCTATGGTACTTTTTC
Organism: Synanceia verrucosa; assembly: GCA_029721515.1. Lineage (NCBI taxonomy): Eukaryota > Metazoa > Chordata > Actinopteri > Perciformes > Synanceiidae > Synanceia > Synanceia verrucosa. The sequence goes on along the minus strand of CM056553.1, from coordinate 10,246,255 downwards.
ATGTTGACAGAGCTAGTAACATCCCCTCAAATCCAGAGTGTTTTGCAAAGGCTAATTTAAAACAACAGCATTTCTGACGACTGCTTTCCACAACAACACCGTCAGCTTTTCACAATCGAACAAGAGGCTAACAGGTAGGGCTGGGTACTGAACTTTGATTCTTTTGTTGCACCGTTTTCATGGTGCATTCAGGTTGTACATGAATGTCAGAATTTCCAAGCTCCAACTCGGAAAGTCGGATTAATCTCACTAACCACACCAGTGAATTCATGCTATCTACTGCTGACGTAAACAGTAGCTACATGTTTTGTTGTACAACTGTAAGGTTAGAAGCACTAAACTTTGGGGTTACAATGATATGAGCTCCGACTTCCTACTTCCTGTGAACACAACATAAGGCACATTCTCACTTCCCAGGGTCCTTAAGACAGGTAACAGCCTGTGCCTGTTGATCATCATCAGACCATTGTCTAGTATGTCTACTATGATAAAGCCCAAATAACTTATTGAGTTGATAATAATTATAATAATAATAATAAAAAAAAATAATGATGATGACCATAATCAAAGCCTAAATTAGACAAAAAATAATTTTGAGGTATCGAAAAAAGAATCGATCTAGAACTGGTATCGAAATTGTAGATTTAAAAAAAAATAATAATTTTAATGATCCACAGCCCTACTAACAGGATGAAAAAGGCCAACTTTACATCCCAGGCCTTGTTTAAAATCAACACTGCAGCTTTGGGCCTTGACTGTTGCTTCCACTTCCTCCCTCTTTTGGCTCTCCTTGTCTATACATGCAGACGCACCAACAGAACACACAGAGAAAACTGAAACCAGCTTTATCGAGTTTTTCTTCTCGCATGGAATGATATTTTCGTACTTTTGCAACCTCAAAAAATTGGACCACACTGTGTCAAAGCCGGAGCACCATATATCAAGTCAAAATGTTGAAGAGTGAAATCTGCACTGAAGCACAAGGCTACTGTGCTGGAAAACTCAGCTCTCATTTAATGTTTTTTTTTCTTTCCTTTTCCCTTTTTTTTGTTTGCGAAGGGGCCCTGTAAATCATGTCTTTTATACCTCCGGCCGGGGGTTCACCGCCTCACCGCAGGGTGGGAGGAGAGCATGATGGGAAAAACATGATGGGATCTCACTTTAGTGGGTCAGAAAGAAGGAAAAGGACAGAAGAGAGTAAGAGGCTGTGTGAGGGAAGTAGGAAGAGAGACAAACACAGCAGGGGGTAAAATAATGAAATATAGCCTGACTGCGAAAAAAGAAATAAAGACTGAAGACTATGAAGACATAAAACCAAAGTAAAGGTAATAAAAATCAAACTCCCTATATCAAAAGATTTTTAAAAAATGACAAGGTTAAGATCAGATTCCATACAAAACATGAATTAAAAGTCCTTTCAACCCACAACAGAGTTTTTAGATTTAATTTGGACTAATGAGAAGAGGTTGAAAATTGCTGTGCAGAAGCTGGAGATAGAGAGAAAGTAGGCTCGCCCACAAGAAACCCCCGTCAATAAGATGACCTCCTGTACCAGGGATCGTGACACCTGAATACCCAGAGTTAAAATAAATGTTTCCTCTTAACCTGTGACCATGTCTCATTAAAACCAAAAGAGGGCTCCATTTTAAAGGGGCCCATTGGAAAATTGCTGTGACCTATTTGGGGGCTCATCTACTGTTGAAATTGTTCCTTTTTTGTTCCCATTCCACTAATGTTGATGAGAGGTTCACAAACTGTGAGGTGTGTCCAAACAGTTGAAGGGGGATAGTTCAATTAAGATACTTGAAAACAATTAGTGCCTAATTGCTGCAGAATCACTCAGTAATTTTAAGATTGTGTGACTTACACTTTCCGGTGATGCTTGTCTTCAATGTTCAGCAGGAGTAAAAATCCTAAATCTGCTTAAAATTTATACAAAACAGATGCTGCTTGTAACTACGATGTCTTCAGTATTTAAGCAATCTAGTGGTAGTTGGCTGTACATGCATTACAAATAGGAACTGCTCATAGGTATTTTGGCATACTTTAATGGTGCCATTCACCAAAATGTAATCAAATACAGGCTAAAAAATGTGGCCCAAGCTGTAACCTATAGTGTTATTCACTGAATCCAAGGCCACAAGTTCGGTTCTGAGAAGGGCAGAGTGACAGACTTGAAAATCCTTGATCCAGAATAACTTTACTTTAACTATATGACCGAAAACAACAATGTCCTAACAGGCTTTACAGAACCACAGAAGTGTTGGTTCCTGATCCTGTCAGTCTGAGAACAAAAGGACAAATGGGCAAACCTTTTTTTCTGCTCCAGTAGTGAAATCTGGCAATGGTTATGGCCACTGAAGACTAAACTGCAGTGATGGCTCACTCACCATCATTAACTCTTGTGTCTCTCTCCTCCACATGACCCCTCTTGTACCATTTGGAGTTGCCCATGTGCAAATGTGCTTTGTGCAGCTTTTAAAAGCCATGCAATTCAGGTGCCAACTGCTCTGCAACTCCCAGTGAAAGACACAAGAAATACTGTGAGGAAGCATGAACAGCAGGCTCAGCAGCCCTGATTTCCTAAACCTGTGGTCACCGCTCTGTGGTCACCTGATACCCTAGACCAGAGCTGCTCCTCCATAATTCTCAGATATAAACCGCCCTGGTCTCGACATCTGATATTGGCTTGTCTGACTGTGGTGGGTTTTGATGATTGATGGTACAAACATTCAACAAAGCCAGTTATGACACAAACAGTCTTCTTCTGTAGAGTCAAACAGTGGGACTCGGTTACTGTATCATCACAGGGTTGAAGCAGGTCAGACCGTTTATGTGATTAAATTCCTGTACAGCAAATGTGAAAAAAGCCAGCAGCATCTTTACAGCAGAAGTACAACATATTCATTCAACACTGAACAAAGAAATAAGAGCAACCACAGAGATGTTATGCTATACTAGCATAGACATGAGTAAAGGGCCGTCCATACGAAAACGGAATTCTGTAAATCAGACAAACTTTAATACTGATTCCACCTTGCGTACAGATGACTCCGGAATTGTCAGTGACCCACAATGGCATTTCTGACAACAGGTTCCAGAGTGAGAAGATCTCACATCGCTGTCTCGGCGTTGCAGTGTGGACCCGACATTGTTGCTATCAATGACGTCACATCATCACGTGACCAGATGTAGGAGCATAAATTCCAGCGCGCATCAGCCTGTCACAACAAGTTGTTGAACAACGATGGTGGATTACAGAGTAGCATAATGTGATACAGGCGCTGCTACGTTTATTAGCATTTTTGCTTTTTTCTTTGAGGTGTTGTGTTTATGTTTGTTTAAATAACAAGGAATTCATGCCCATGCTAATTGCATTCTTTTGTTCGTTTTTGTGGGTCTCTCTGTATCGGCTTGGCATATGTAATACATCCTTGTCACTCATTATCGAGTTGCTAGATATAGACAGAAATACTTCACAACGTTGCGTGTGTGGACACAAAGACTTTGGAATCCGCCAAGAAAATTTTTTCATGCATAGTGCCATTGTCGTGTGGATGGAGCCTAAAGCCATGGATATGAACAATATCACCACCGGCCTCTGAACTGCAGCTTTAGAGGGGACACACATAGACACACATAACACGGACATACACACCAAACACACACAATTTATCCAGAAACATGCAAATGAACACACATGCACGAAGATTGCTCCCACACAGTGGAGGAAATTATTCCCAGAAAGCAGGGGTGATTATTGCTCTAATAAGACCCCAGGGATACCCTTAGTGGAGGCTAGAGGGGGGTACAATGTGAAAATGGTTGAATGCTAAGACCAGATGTGTGTGTGTGTGTGTGTGTGTGTGTGTGTGAGGAAACATAACAGAAACATGGTAATAATGAATGGCTTGTGACTCTTCTTTGTTGTATTTACTGTGTGAGTTTTCATATGAACCGCTGCATGCATGTGTGTGTGTGTGTGTGTTTGTGCGTGTGTTGTGTACTTTAATTTGCATGACACTGCAAACTGTTTTTTGTGCACGCCAGTTTATCTGTATTTCCAGATCAGTTGTGCTAAACCTCTCTTAAACGAAGCCAGAGAGTCAAAACAATGACCTCACATTCTGTCACCATAGCAATGTTGGCCATCACCCCAACAACAACAAGCTCTGCTATTTTGTTTACAGGCTTTCCGGCCCTCCGGGGCTGACGTATGGTGGTCCCTTGGCGTCCTTCAGCATCTTGACATTCACCCGGTCACTGAAATCAATGTGTTCAGCTTCACTTCCAGTTTCTGTTAGAAAGTTCAACGATGTTAGCTGGCAGCAAAGTCAAATCCAGCTTGTAAACCAGTTTCTGGAGGATATTTCTAGGCAGTGAAAGTTTGTGCCTGCATATAAAAAGGAGTGAATCTGTTTCACAACCGTTATCGATATGAAACACCAGTGAGGTTAGTGGGTTAGGTTAGTTATCAGGTGTATCAATGTCTGGCCATTGCGTCAGTGTGTTTGGGTCATCAGTCTGGTTCTGTTCGTTAACGTCAACTCTTTCAAGCAACACTTGCGGTCCTAGAGAGTAAGTGACTGAACAGCCACAAGCTGACAAAACCTGCTCGCCAGCATTTATGCTCATCCTACAAAAATAAGTCATGTAAGCTAACAGAGGTATGTAAGATGCACCATGACCACCAGCAACACTGCACAGACTTTCATTCCGCAAAAGGTCCAATTCAGACACCTCATCAGTTCACATTGGCTCTGTGCCTTAACAGTGTCACTATTAACTGTACTGCAGGTTACTCAGGGCATTTACTTCACTATTCCCAACCAGATCAGCCAACTAACTGATTAGACTTAACTCTATATTCATGCAATTTATTTGGTCCAAAATTTACAGCTTATGAACTATGTTACTCATATTCAGTAACACTTTGTTGAGAGATTGCCGATCTCTCTCATAATATAGATGAGGTGCAATACTTTCATATACATCTGTTAATGTGCAATACCATTGTTATTTACCTGTTATTTATTCATCTATACCAGTTAATCCACTGTGTTCACTTATGTTGTACATATGATGCCTTGATTATTCACTTATGTTGTATATAAGATGTCTTAGCTTTTCCACTTGGTTGATCTTCTACTGATGTTCTTATCCTTATTTTTTAAATAGGCTCTTCTTGTAATGCGGTACTCTCCACTTTGCTGCTGTAACGCTGCAAATTCCCCTGCTTGTGGGATTAATAAAGGCTTATCTTATCTTATGACATAATGGCATCATTGTTTAAAACTACTCTGTTGTTCATCCTCTACATTAGAGCTAATTCATTCTGTTTAAAAGTTGCATACACAGATATTCAGTAAATTCTATTTGCCAAATCAGAATTTGGTTGCAGGTGTTCTACAGTTTTGTCCCTTGGTAGTAAAATGCCCACAATGCGATGATGATAAAGTCTAATTTCTTAATGCTCCAATAAGATAATGCCAGTGTCTGTATCACATTCTTACAGATAAAACATTTTTCATTTAAGAAGTGTTGGGTCTCAGACAAACACATTATACTGAATGTCAGACTGAACACACCATGAAGCCAGTTTGACAGCCAGATGTAGAGATACAGTATATTCACCCTTCCTGTAGAGATTAATTATATCTTCACATCAGTGTTACTACAAATGAAATGTGTAGGATTTACCACAATATGTCCCTACATCCTCAACGACCGCTGCAGTTACAGCAGACACGTGCCGCAGCAGACTAGTCTCTTTGGCCTGGGCCCCGAGTGGTGTTTCCTGACCTATATTCCTCTCGCCAGATTTTTACAGCTTCCTTCCAAACAACATGCAATTGGTCGTTTTCCTAAACAAACACACCATCATCTCAAACCTGGACTCTCATATCAAGTCATATGCTGAAAATGTAAAGAGAAAATAGGCCATGTGTGTGAAGTTGTGCATCATAAAATGAGGAATAATGAAATAAGTGAGTATTTCATGTGTCTCTGCATAAACAACAATTCCCAAACAATAATGAGGGATAAGTCAGAATACAGTGGTAAAACTTAATGGATATGTTTGCACTGTAACATCAATAGTGCCATATCTTTTGAGAATCTGACCTTGAGACGGGGAAGCGATGTGCAATTCATGATGTCATCAAGATACCCGCTACTACCACAACTTCCACTATGACTATTATTCATTCGGCAGTTCAAGGTTTGGAGATCTGCTATAGATCAGGATTTGGTTCAAATTGAGGGACCAAAAATGAAAACCACTCACTTCAGCAATGTTGCTCTTGTTGCTTCGTTCTCTCAGCTTGCGAGGGAGGTGAGGGTGAACTCTCTCTTTTCAAAAACCACTGACTGAAAGCAGGCTGGACTCTGAAGTCTAAATAATAAATCCTGGAAATTCAGGGAAGTAGATTTAGGGTAACCGGTCTGTGTGTGAGTAGGTGTCAGTTTGTTTTTATAAGAAACGTGACCATATGGAAATCATTAGATGTGGGCTGAATCAGCTTGTTGGCACATTTTGTGTGTGCACGTGAGAAGTGTCGTCTGCCACCTCCAGGTTCAGTCAGTCAAGCGCCTCCACACACAAATAGCCTCTATACACTGGCTCAGAGATTAAAGACGCAACACAAGATCCAGGAGAACACAGCAGCTGTTGTCATGGCCGCCTATAGGTCTGTTAGTCACACATCACACACCATAAAAAACACTGTACAGACACTGTGCCGTTTGTTTTCTGCTGTAAACGTGACCACATACGCTCCATGTTTGTAACGATGTTTGTTTTTGTGAGGTTGTTTACACTACTGTTTGTTTTTATTTGTGGAAAAGGTGTGACGACTGTGAGGTTGATTGTGTGATACTGATTGAACGCATTACGTACTGCATTACTGTGGACATGAGTTATAATAGAGGTTTGCCACTTTTTGCCACTGGTTACAGCTGAATACACCTCAACATGCTGAAGCTCATTGTCACACTGTACAGTGAGCAGCTGAAACAGAATTTGTAATGTAAAAAGTGACCAATTACACATTATACATCGCTCTTCCAGTAACACCCAGCTAAAAGCCCAAGCATACTGCTACTACTCAGTCCTCTCAGCCCAAGTCCCCCAATAAAAAAATAAATATTCTTTATCTTTTAATATTGTGTTCATTATTGTGTCTTTAAGTGCATGTATGATTATACCGTACCATGCACAGCACTTTGGTCAAACAGGTTGTTAAAACAATGCTTAAGAAAAAAAACTTTGACTTGATTTGTTATTCAATAAAAAATATTTTCGAAAGCTTCAGTGATTTCATGCATGTGTGAAATCAAATATCCGAATCACCAAATTGAAAACCGCACACCCAAATACTCAAATATTTAGGTCTTCCCTTGGATTTCCACAACATAATTCAACCAACTGTCAACTCTCAAATGATGGGAGGGTCCACTGCATTGCCACCAAAGAGATTTCTAAATAATTTAAATAAATAAAAGGGTTTTTTTTTGCTATTTGATATCATTGTAAAAATCTCTTTATAATTTAAACCGTTAAACTTCCCTGCGGGCCGCCACGAGGGTTAGGGTTAGGGTTAGAGGGTAGGGTTAGGGGTTAAATAGTTGGCACTTTAAAGGGTTAAAGCTTATTATTCCTTCATATATTTGATGAATGAAGCCTCCACTCTTCTGACTTTATGAGCGTCTAAAAACACATCAAAGCAGTTATGCAAATTGACTGTGACACAGGCAATATAACTTCCGACATGAGTTAAAAAGCAGTACTGGGATTGGACCGAGCAGCTCAGCTGCAATTCCAAAACCTGACTAAGAGACCTTTGGAGAATACATACAGAAATACATTACTAGCCTCATTAGTCATATTTGCAGGTACAGAGACCTACAGTGTCACAGTGTGAAATGACGTTCTACCCACAGTGCTGCACAGGACCCCTGGCAGTGCATCCAGAACTGCTGAACACATTAGCCAGTTAATAGGCTTCTTAAAAAGAGGAGGAAAGAGAGGAGGAGGAGGAGAAAGGAGGAGGCAGAGCCAAAGTCAAAGGGCATGAAGGGGGCAGGGAAGTCACTGACAGGCAGATAGACAGAAATGTGAGGAAGGGAGTGGAGCAAGAGGGGGAAGGAATGGGAGGAGAGGGGAGAAAGGAGGGAAGGAAGGAGAGGTGAACTCCTGAAAGACATAAATAGGCGAAAGAGGACTTGGAGGCTTGCAGTCACTCTCCTCGACAGCCACATCCACCGCTCTCCTCTCCCCTCCACCTCCAGCCCTCCTCTCCACTCATCTGCTGCAGCCCTCCATTCATCAGGAACCCTGAGCAAAACCAGTGAGTAGCTTGGAAGTCACATCTTCTTCCTGACACACAGACCTCTGCACTCAATGAAATGCCAGCTGTGTTACAACTATGCATGTATAATTATTTCTGCATGCAGTTATATCTAAGCAAAAAGAAATTCATCATGACAAGAAAGTGTGGATGTAATAGAGTTTCTGTGTTATAGTTGGGAGGAATTATTGTACTACTGCTCTACATTTGAGATAAAATGTAAACTACAACAGCACCCAGTTTGATTGACTCTAAATACAGTATAACATTATGCCATGAATAAGTCCACACATTTATTAACTATGTATTAAGCAGAATTTGATGCAATAAGTGGTCTACTTGATGATGCAAAGATGAGGTGCTATGATGTGCCTCATAGAAAATGAATGTCCCAAGGGGAACATTTAGCTCTTCATTAATCAGGGACTGTCCTCACAGTTCCATGAAAGTTATACTGTTAAAAGATCCAAACTTGTCACAGAGCCACTGATAGAGTTCAGGGATTTGCAGGATGAGTGCCATGTAGCTGCTCAGGACAATATGATGAGGTATCCAAATTTAGGAAAGTCAGCTGGCGCAGATTTATTCTTTGCGGCAGGAATGTGGGTCTCACCCAACTGTAACTATGGCAACAACAAACACCAAACCTTCACTATTTAATCTAAATTAAAGCAAGACCTCCTTCTGCCAATCCTACACCACTTAACCGAGTTAACAAGTCAAAACAGTGGAAAAACAGCTGAGAACATTTAAGTGAGAAATGTTTCCGTCTGACTCACATGACCCACTTATTGAAACTCAACAGTGACGTTCTGTCCCACCAGTTTTCTTTGTGAGCCTCATCATGTACCAGATCTGACAAGAAAAGATCAAAATGAATAGAACAAACACTAACTAGCTGCAAAGCGTATTTTGTGGCTAGATGACCAAGCTCGACAGAAACATTATTGACTTCTTTCTCTGTCCTACCTTGCTTCCTTCAGGTCCGTCATGGATGCCATCAGGAACATCCCCTCCATGTCTAAGGCCCTCTACCACCTGATCGTCATGATGCTGACGCTGGGCCAAGGCATTCATTCATTGCCTGTTCCTACTGATGTGCCCATGTGCACAGCCACAGAAACCGCCCAGTACAAGCTAACGTTTTCCGGAAAGTGGACCCGAGCAGCTTTCCCAAAACAGTACCCTGTCTACCGCCCCCCTGCACAGTGGTCAAACCTCATTGGTAAGTGCACAACAGCTGTTTTCTTATTGGTCACAGTATTGGCTAGCCTGGATACTGTGACTAGCGTAGTCTGGCCAAGCTGCCTTGTAAACGGAGTTCTCAAAGGGCTGGCTTAACCCGCGTCGATCAAATGCCTCTGCGTGCCACTGGATGAAGAACCCTCTTTCCTCTGACGTATGCGCAGCAACAAAAACTGCTTGATCCACAGAACTAGTGCGTCATTGCTTTAAAGCCTCAATCGAGCTGTGGGAAATGCTAGATTTTCATTGGTCCCCATTCCTGGGGGACTCTGAAATTGAAGAGATAGGCAACTTAGCCAGTCTGACTTGGTCGTGAAATTTTGTGCAACGTCATGGACGGGCCCAAGCTAAGTATTGGCAGCAAATGTATAACACCACACAACCATTAAATGAATAACAGGTAGCTAGTATAGAAAACTACATTTAGAGATGAATGCCCTGATCAGGAGTATACATGAAGTTAATGACAAAAAAAATCTTCAATTTGTTACCAACAGGTACATATAGGATAAGATATATGTGGTATATCTTTGATGATGTTGCAACAACTACCTTCATTCCCCTTTTCTGCGCTATTAGGGGTGACCCACAGCTCTGACTACCACATGTGGCAGCGTAATGCGTTTGCCAGCAACGGAGTGAGGGAGTTTGCAGAGAAAGGCGAGGCCTGGATGCTCATGAAGGAAGTAGAGGCGGCCGGCGAACGCATCCAGAGTGTTTATGGGATCCTCTCTGCTCCTGCTGTTGTGGGAGGCACAGGCCAGATGAACACTGAGTTTGAGGTCTTCGCCAGGCACTCTTACGTAAGTCTGTCAACACCTGGGTTCATTCAGTCTGGGTCAGGGCACTAAATATATCAGAGGCCTTCAATAAGGGTCAATATGTACAGTATGACAAGGTGACGAGATTCTCTTCTTTACCTACGTCAGTGGGATGAAGTATTTCTTAAAAAAAGCTTTTTTTATATATAATAATATTTTATTACCAATGGACACAGCCTTTCAATTGGGTGCACAGATTTCCTGTTTGACCCCGATAAACAGAATATTTAGTGTGGAAATAGGTCTTTGACTTACCCTACTAGTTGAGCAGTATACAAATACTATGGACAATGTATAAATTAAACAGCATATTTGAGCGGTATACAGTTATAAGAGGGATGTAATTCTAATCCTTCCTATATAATTGCAAAAAAGTGGACATACCTAGAATGTAGTGCAATAAGGAGCTAGAGAGGACAGTATCGCGCATAACACACACTTCCCTCCCTTGTTGCTAGACGTTGCAGTTGCAGATGGATGTCATGATATTATTGGTTACGCATGCATCATGGTTTATTTTCCAAGATGACTTGATTTTGATTAAAAAAAATGTGAACCATATTTTGGTATTGCATATGTTGTCACTAGGAGCATAATATGACCAGCATTGCTAAAAGGGTTGAAAATGCATTATTGATTTCATCTCAACTTTAATTTCCAAGTTAGCATTTGAAATACCAGGGCTGAGTGGGATTACCCAATGGACTCTGAGGTGAAATTATTTCATTACACAAATGAGTAATAACAGCCAAAACTATAAAAAATGAGACCAGAGATGTTAATAAAACCTTACAACTTTAAGTTAAAGGTACAGGGTGTGCTGGATTTAGTGACATTGATGTGGTTGCTGATTGCAACCAACCAATTGCAACATCTCACTCATCCATTTCCTAAACTGAGGTAATCTTCCTATGTAGAAAAGAAGGAATCACTGTAAGCTAACAAAAACACAGCAATTCTTAGTTTCAGGTGATTACACATGAATGAAAATGTAGTTATGAAGATTATATTCCATTTCTTTTACTAGATCCCCTAAAGTGTTACACACATTTTGCTCCAAAGTGTCTTTATATCAAAATAATAAGTTGTCACACTGCTGCAAATAGTCGATCATAAAAAGATTATGGGAAAATGCTGGACTGTGCCTTTTTAATTAGGCTGATTCAGCAAACCGTTTAATACCACTATAAAACTAGCCCCATGTGTTTTTTCCATATGCTGCACCCTAAAGAGAGCTTCCGAAATGTAGAGTAACAAGCTTAATTTATGTCTCTATAAATTATGTAAAGGCTCTGCAGGATTTGGCTGCTAATCTTCCTTGTGATGAGTCTCTGGGTAGGTCATTAAGTTGAGGACACGCTGGACCAAACACAATGTTAGGCTTGGACAGGAGATGAGAGAAGGTGAGAGAAATGGGAAAAGGCCAGTTGGAGACAGAAGATGCTCACCAACACGAAACTGCTCAAATAACACCACATTCAGGGAGGTTCCTGGCATAAAGTGAAAGCAGTGATCATCTGGTTATATAAAGCAGCCGTAGGAAGTTGCAGATAAATTGTGAAAAATGGGATGAAATCGGAAGATGCTAACCAGACCTCTGTAAGCCACTACAACAAGAAAGACAATATCGCTGACAGATCGATTTACGTACTGCTTTTTTAAACTCTCCATTATGAGTCCAAATATGTCATAGAAAAACAAAACTATATCAGTGGAGTAATTTAATTTCACATGAGGGACAGAAGAATGTGAGGATGTCTCACAAGCAAAGTCAGGATAGTACAGCCCTCATTTTACTGTCACTTCCAAAGGAATTATTTCTAGCAGTTTTCTGTTGTAACAGTTAAATGAATGCATCAAATACACATCGATACATATTCTATTAGTACGTTACTGAATATAATTAGAGAATGATTTCAAGTCAGCGCACAACAAGAGACTTCTTCCGTTGTAGCTTAAAGCCAACTGACACAACATGAGGTTTAACAGTTACACACTGACAGACCAAATCATATATGGTGACATAAAATAACAATCCTTTTCAATTCTTTCCTCAATCTCTCACTCTGACCCACCACCTCATTTCCTCTTTCGCTTTTTTTTTCTCTCTCTCTACACACTCCATCTCCCTCCCCACGGTCTACTTCTCTCCTCTGTCTGCAGCTGTCGTTTATCGTACGTCTTGTTCCAAGCCCAGACTGGTTTGTGGGTGTGGAGAGCTTAGACCTGTGTGACGGTGACCGCTGGAAAGACAATGTGTCGCTGGACCTTTTCCCATATGACGCAGGAACTGACAGTGGGTTCACCTTCTCTTCTCCCAACTTTGAGACCATCCCACAAGACAAAATCACACAGGTGGGTCAGCCTGAGCCAAGTGCAACATCCACTCACTGATCGCATGAATAGAGACGTGAAGATGGTTAAAGCAGCAAAATAGATAGAGCAACATTGCAATAAGGGCCTATAAACAATAAGAACATCAGTAACAACTGAATATACTGTATTTTATCACACTGTTGCCCACTTTGCCTTCAAACTGCCTTTATTTATCTATTTTTAATCAATTTTTATTGCTAGGCATTCATTTTGGACAGGGAAACAGGTTTCTTTACTGTTCACATGATAATAAACACTGAATCTTGAATGTATGGATGTCTAAATACGCAACAAATCAGGAGAAAAAGTGCTGGCAAGGAAGTGCACGTTATTTTATATCACTTTTTGTCAATAAACAAGAAGCACAATCAAGAAGATAAAATAAATGCCAATAAATGTCCTGTTTAGCACACTGTGTACATAGTGGATAGTACAAACTATTATTATCACCACTGGAAAATCACTGCAAATGAGCAATTTAGCACCCTAAATACTCAACACATATAGAGCTAATGTTACTACAAACTATTATTCCTTATTTCCTCTCCATAGATCACTTCTTCGTACCCTAGTCACCCTGCCAACTCCTTTTTCTACCCCCGCCTGAAGCACCTGCCGCCCATCGCTAAGGTAATGCTGACTAAGATAAAGAAGACCAATCAGATCATCAGCCTCCCCATGGAGCCCACCCAGTCCAACCAACTGCCAACAGGAAACGAGATTGAGGACACACTAATAAGTAAGTCTGAGGAGTATAAGGCACTTACAAATAACATCAGAGTTAGAAATTCTGTTTACTATACATACTGATGGGGGTGAAGCCAAAACACTGCAAAAGAATTTATAATAGTAACAGACAGGACTACGTTCACATTACAAAATAATACAAGAGGAATGTACGCTTGGTTATATGTAATTTGTCAACACAGCATTTTGCCAGCTGATGTTGCATTGCAATTTAAACATAGCAGTGTTTGTTTGCTGTAAAACTAATCTTTTAATCTTTAAACCTTTAAGTCCAACAGAAAAACTCAAATACAAATATTTCATAGGTATAACATAAAAATCTTACAAATAGCCAGCACAGTATGATCAACATCCATCATTCCTAATCTAATCTAATCATTCATCTTGCACTGATTGAATAATATACGCATTTAAAAGAAAATAAATGCCCTAAGATTTCACACAATGCTAGGAGCTTGGGTCTAAGGCTTGTGCTGACTCAAATGAAAGCATTTGGGAACCATTACAGGCCACACACACTCAAACTCAATTACTTCCAACAAGAAACCAGAGAAGCCAAGTAAGGGCAGGGCATCAGAAAATGCCACGGGCACATCTGGCATCCAGTGGGAAACTCATGAAACTCAATGAGAAACAATGCAGAAATTCTGTAGAGTGACATTTTGGTTGTCACCCAAAACAGGATGGAGACGTGTATGTTTGGGCGAGATCTGGATCCATAAGGTGAAGCTGGGTCTATTTCGTGTTCGACTCAAGACTGTTAAAATTTAAAGCGCGCTGTTGCACAGATTAGTGGTCAACAGTAAAAATAAAACTGTGAGTAAGAACAGAACGAGGGCTTGGAAATATGAAGACGAAGAGTGTGTCAAACTAGAAGTAAAGCCAACAATGCAGCAGTCAAACAACCTGTCCATGTGACTGATGCTCTCCTAGGAGGGGAAAAATAATCTTTTATAAAAACATATTTCACCGCAGTAAGTCTAAACAGATGACATGACCTGGAAAGGTTGTGGAGAGAGTGTAGCAGCCGAGCTGACAGCGGTAATCAGATTCAGTGTTCAGGGTGACTGTAAAGGTTTGACTCAGCATCACAAACGATCAGTCCGTTCCCCTGACTACCCATCAACAAACAGCACTGAGGCTCCAGGAGTCTGTTGGGGTTTCCTGCCTCGATCCCAACGCTCCGCCCGACAACCTCCATCCATTTATCTTTCCCTCCCTTCATTAATCTCTTCGTCTTCTTTACAGCTTCTCCCCAGGGCTTTAGCAACAACTTTCATGACAGATTAAGAAACACCTGCTGTAGATTTTATCTGTGAAATAAGAAATGCTTATGACAGCATTGCTTGACCTTCCCTCTGTCCTGAATGGACACAAGGTGAAGGGAGACCAATCCCTCCATCCAACCTGTCCATCCATCCATGCAGCTTCCGCACAGCGCCCATCCTTCTGCTTTTCTACTTTAACAAACAACTCAGTCTGCGATACATATCAGCTGTACGGAAACTCACAACATGATTGGCCGAGGCAGTCCAGCGAGGTCACCATGTTGGGAAAAAAATTAAATTAAAGTGGGAAAGACAGGACAAAATGCAACATTGAGTTCCCTTTCCCCATTTTACAGTTGAGGTACCATTTAATGACACTGAAAATCCTTTTCTGCTGAAGTTTGTAGAATAAACAAGCAGAGCAAATGCGGTCAGCAAAAAACAACAGTAAAAACATTCTGAGTCATAACTAAAAGTACCATCAGCAGCACAACTAACTGCCAAGAATATCTAATGAGAAGCTATGGGTTCATAAAGAGCCACACACACAGCATGCAACCACTTCCCTTTCATTATCCTATTTAATATTCGAAAGACAAATAAGCGTTAAAGAGCAGCGATTTTCTCTCTCATGACTAATTCCTCCCCTTTCCATTCAAACCTATTAAAGGAAACTCACAAATGTCAACCATCTGCCATTTCCGAACAATACAGTATATTGAGAAAACCTTATCAAAGCTGTGAAATTACAAAGCCAGCCTAAATATTAATGTGAATATAATCTGCCTCCTGTCACTGCAGATACGCCTCTGGACTGCGAGGTGTCAGTCTGGTCTCCTTGGGGTCTGTGCAAAAGTAAGTGTGGAGATTCAGGCGTGCAGCACCGCACACGCTACATCATAATGCACCCAGCTAACAACGGATTAGCCTGCCCACTGCTGGAGGAGGAGAGAAAGTGCATCCCAGACAACTGCTTATGACTAGGCCAGGAGAGGAGGGAGAAGAAAGAGAGGAAAGAGAAGAGGGAGAAGAAGGAGAGGAAATCCAGGAAGGGGAGGAAAGGACGAAGACGGCGAAACAACAACAAAAGGTCTGCAGTGTATTCACATGAGGCATAAACATGACGAAGCGGACTCTTTATTTCTTCGAGTTGATTGATTGTCTGAGAGATAAACTGCAGAGGAAGTCTCACTCTCAAGTCATAATAAATAGATCTGACAGCACCAGACAAGTGAAGTTTGGCAAAATATCAATGAGACACCACTAAAGTGTCTGGGGGTAGAAGAGTAATGCTGTTTTAAACATCAACTGAAAACACATTTCTGAAGATCACAGATATTTGTTTGCCCACAGTGGATTTTAACTCCCAGCAGCTTCCATCAAGCAGATTTGCAAATAAGTGCATATAAATGACACTTAAGATCTTAAATCTGTAAATCCAAGGAAACAGAAAATACAAATGTCAGCTCTGGCAATCACATGGAATCTTAATGTACAGTCCTCCCTGCATTGAAAACGTAACGGTCAAAGAGGCATTGTTGTTGTTTTTCTGAAGACAAAGAATATATTTATTGACAGGATTTTAACCTGTAGTGTACAGTATATCAAATCTGAACGTAATAATTTGTATGCCTTTATGATATTGAGATATTAGTTTGAAGTTTTTTTTAAAAAACTTAAAAATGTACAAAAATGTATGTCTTCTGTATGATCAATAAAGTGTAAATATAAAGTGTAAACTAATTGTTTACAACTGTTTCTTTCATACTTTAGCATGTTCAGTCTAACGTCATATAATGACAATAACAATAAAGAGTAAAACGACATGGATTTAAATCCTTCTTTAAATCCGAGCCACTCATTTCATTTTTTGACTTGACTCTCAGGGTCATCTTACCAACACTGGGGCTGCAGGATCAAACTGAATGTAAAGAGAAACTGGATGAACCAGGTTCAAACCCCAGAGTTGGCTAAGGTTCGCCCTGATGAAGTGTTAGTCATAAAATTGATAAACGTGCTCAACTATTTAAAAGAGTTCACCAAATGTTGACTTAGTTCACGGGGCCTGAAATTTCACAGAGTGAGCTTCATGCTGCGACGTCCACTGTAGCACATCCCAGCATGAAGCTGGACTCCCATTTAATAGGCACAACAGACACCAGTTACAGGTAAGGTGACCTATTTCTTCAGGAAAAGGGTTCTTGGCAGGATGATGACAACACAATTTGAAACAGATCAAAAAATTGCTCCTGAACGATATTGGCGTAAATATGTATAACAGATAAAAAAAGGAACACAGAAAGCACAGATGACAGATTGAACAGCAATAACAAGTGAACATCTGGAGTAAAAGGGAGCTCCTTCCGTTTTGAATGACGAGGGAGAGGAAAATTACTGAGACAGAATCAGGAGAAACTGACCTAAAGTGTCTGTGTTTCCTTAACAGTGGTTTCATCAGATAATGAGCTTAAGTGCCAAGTATACACCGAATATACTAGGACTGCTCAATTATGGTGGAATGATAACCATGATTATTTTTGGTCAATACTGAAATCAAAACTTTGTGTGTCAATAAACAATTTAATCATAAAGACATATGAAAGGTAATGTGTGTGTCCCAGATTAATGTCTATAATATAGAACAAATGACAGCTCAATACTCTGTACAGTATGAACTAATGGACTGACAGTAGCACTATGTGGTTCACAAGACAAGAGAAACTTGATAGAAACCCACTGTAGTTTAAAACTGAAACTAATATCTCAATGGCAGCCAGATATATTAAACATGTTGATTTAGTATTCACACTTTCTGTAAAACTACTGAAGTGTGGGAGGGGAAGCTGACTTTGAGGACTAACAGCTTTTGCAGATGCTAAAAATGAGCAGGGTTGACTCTGTGTGTGGGGGTTTACTTTAGCATGTGGCAAATATCGTATGTAATGGTTCAGATTACAATTTCCAAAGATGGGTGAACTCTTTCATACTGTAGTAACAGAAACTGAACTCTCTTAAAAGCAGAGGAACACCATACAGTATTTTAAAACGACTCAATACAGTAAAACCCCAAAAATTAGAAATAAGTCAGTCGGCCAGATGAGAAGCACATTTGTTAATATTAACCATCGCTATACTAGAGTATCGTGTGCTCGTTCATATTCTCAGCTTGGAGGGGCAACCAAAGCAAATAAACACATCATGGCTATGTTACTTGCTCATCTTCATCTTGTTATAGATAGTGATTTATCCCTGATGGCACAGCTCAGCATCTATCACTTTCAATTTAATGTGGCAAATGCAGAGCAGGCCCTGCAGTGGAAACAAGTCTACTGCAGTATTACGATATCTTCATGTTTAATCCCACGTACTAAAGCTTGCATATTATTAAACTAATTTGGAGATACTTTATAGGTATAATAAAGAGTATAATAGCCACAGCAAATACTGCATGTGTGAGTAGGGCTACTGACAAGCCAATCACAGAGGATGGCAAGCAACAAACAGCTTCTCTCTCTTGAATTTCTTGATTAATAAAGTATGTATCTATCTAGTTTTTGAATTCTTTCAATGCATATTTATGCTACAAATGCCAGCAGAGTGATAAAGCTTGAATTTTTCTAGTTTCTGAAAGTGGAAAAATGTTCAATGTTGGGTAAAATCGCTCATCACTGTCACTTCATTACCCAGCTGTCCAAAAAACATGCTGAACAACAACAATGAAGGACAAATTTACAGGACAAACAGTTTTAAAACTGACACTTTTGCTATTTAAAAGCACCAACATAGCGCACTACAGTCTAACAATAAACCACACCTATAATAAACTAAATTCAGAAATAAATTATGTAAAACATACATAAGTAAAAAAAATAAGAAAGATATATTATTCACTGTTGAGCAAATCATTATCACCACAGGGGTATGTTTGAAGGGTCTTTCATGCTACTCCTATTTCCATGTTAGTGTATTTTGAGCACACTGTTGGGTTACCTTGCTTCTGTGGTCAGTCTCAGTCAATCATTGTTTTTAGCAGCTTTGCTATTGGCTCCCAGTTTAACCAGTCAAAAAAACGACTGCAATGTCTCGTCACACAAAGTAGCACCTGTGAGTTTCTCACACTTGAACTGTCTCTCTCACAGCCTTCCACTTTAAATATATGCTTTATCACATTGGGTGTTCAGCTATAGTCGGTGAAAAACACCTCAACATACCTTGAGTTAGAATTTGCAAATTTACAAAAAAAAAAAACAGTGAACTGGAACTAAAGGTCAAACATTTGGTCACCGTCACGTGTACTGAAATTTAATAGCTCATTGTTAACTGAAAATGAGTTTGCGAGGCATTGGCTTCCTCCTCCAGTGTTACCTGGTGTTGGCAGCAGCCATGTATTTTGATCTTGGGGAGCAGGAGGAAAAATGCATCATTGAGGAGGTTCCTGAAGACATGCTGGTCACTGGTGAGTCCTGGAGAGGGAATATTCCTCCTGAGTATCGTTTACCATCTCCACAGAGGCAATAAATGTTGGATTAGATTTTGAAAGCTGTGTTGTAAATTGACACGTGATTGTTGAACCACACAGTAATAATGTTATATGTGCAAAACCCATTCATGAAATTAAGACCTGTTCTTTGTGAAAACTTGTACTCAAAAGTACTTAAGAGTGTGTGTGAACTTGATTTGATTTTGTTTTATCAAGCAATGTATAGATTAAATACTCCATTAAGTAATGTTAAATAATGTTAAATATATATTAAATGCATTTCTATTCTCTCTACATGCTCAATCTAAACCTTATGGCTAAAGTCACAGGCTTTATAATGACCTTGGATACCACTGTGTGTGACTGTATGTGAATGCACTCACAGAAGAGCCTGTTGTTTACCTTCAGGTTATTTCTTGTTGGAGCCGTGGGATTTCAAAATGCTCTCCCACTCCCCTCACCTCGGCGTCACTGTAACAGTCAGAGATCCAAACCATGAGGTACTGCACTCACAGGAGAGGTCTATCATCAAGCCACAGTCACACAAACATGTGTGTTTGATGGTAAAAAAAAACATGAGCTGGCTGGTTCTCCCATTCAAACCAAACCCAAACAACATGAAATGTGTTGAACACAGTGTTAATAAGGATTAGTACTGCGTGGTTTGATTTGATGGACAAGACTTACAGCATAAGCCTTCATATCTGTTGTATAATAATATCCGTCTAACAACTCCAGTCAGCTTTTTTCCAGTGATGGAAGAAGTATTTAAAGCATTTACTCACGTAAAGGTAGTCACACAACACTTTAGAATTACAAGTGAAAGTCCTGCTTTTATTTGTTTTGTTATTTCTTTATAGCAGACCATTTCTATGAATGAAGGCTGAATGCTATGGATGCATTTCTGAACCTCTGGGGGACCATTTTTTGTGTCAAATTGTTGATTTCTTAAATAAGTAGCCATGTAATAAATGAGATAATGTAGACCTAGCAGGTCACTGTGAAATAAATCCCTTCAGGCTGATGTCTGGGTTTACTGCACAACAAAGACAGAAATGAAAATAATCAAATAAAACTAGCATGCAGTGCTTGCACAGATGTACTTAGTTACTTTCCACCACTGTTTTTGGCCACTGATGTGACCCCAATATGAAATAAAACTATCTTCAATTTCATTTCAACAATGTACTTTGCCTGCACTCAAACAAGACAAAACAATCAAAAAAAAACAAAAAAACATAAATTTTGTTGAACAATACACGAGGAATTTTGGCCTAACAGTGTCTTTCCTGTTCTCTAGGTTCTGATGACCAAACGCTATGGTAAATTTGGTAAATTCACCTTCACAGCTCACACGTCTGGTCAGCACTACCTTTGCTTCCAAACCAACTCCACAAGGTTTTCAGTCTTTGCCGGAGAGAGGCTGGTGAGTCCTACGGACACAAACAGAAAATAAACTTGTTCAAATCTGTAAATTGTGTGCAGTAATCATAGATTTGTTTTTTAAATAACACAGAAGCTACATTTGGATGTTCAGATGGGAGAGCACTCCATTGACCCCCACACCGACAAGACAAAAGAGAACATGTCGACTCTGGAGAACAGCCTCAGACACCTCATAGACCAGATGATGTACATCACCAGGCAGCAGGAGTACCAGAGGGTATTAATAAGTATTTTACTGCCCTGGCTGCAAACATAAAATAACAATCCCATGATGTGACAGTAAATGGGAGTACATCAGACAGCAAAACGCTCAGAAGAAAGGGTAGAAGCAGCATTGTGTCTGTTGATGTTAAATCAACAATATCTGGGAATGAGTGAGTTATTACTGTTAGCCACCATAAAGTAACGATTTTAATATTTACTCACGCAAATGATCAGCTATCTGACACGCTACATTTTAATGTTATAAAAGGTAAGGATTTTTTTTCTGAGTGTTTTATTTTCCCTCCTCTCAATCAGGAAAAAGAGGAGGTGTTTCGTCACATGGGTGAGGACACCAACCATAAAGTGCTATGGTGGGCTGTGGTGCAGACCTCTATCCTGCTGTCAGTCGGTTTCTGGCAAATGAAACGACTCAAAGACTTCTTCATCGCCAAGAAGCTTGTGTGATGATGGCTGACCTGTCAGCACCAAGACTGATGACCTTATAGCATGTCCTGTGCCTGTCTGAGAGTATATAATGTAAAGTACACACTGTAAACCTATAAACACACAAGCTCTGTCTTATTTCCAAACAGCTACTGGCAGGAGATATATGTAAATAAATATACATATGTCTAAAATAATGGGATGGAGATGTGAGAAGATTAAATAAAAATCCACTCAAATCTTTAGAATTATGGTTGTGTATGATGGACAATCTTCCCAAAACTACAAGGTTTCTCACGCTTTCTTAACAGAAATAATTTCGAGGACCCCCTAAAAAATGAGATGGTACATCTCAAGGGGTTATCTTGAAATAAATTTAGAAATAAAAAAATCTACTGTTTGTTTATGTTTTTGATTTTGGCCCAATTTACTGTATAAGCAAAACAGCACATGATATTGAGGGAAAATAATGAAAGAAATTTGAATGATTATTTTGTGATCATTTGGGGGAAAAAAGTAAATTTTAAGCATGACTTACCTCATGTTCCAATATAAAACTTTCTCTAACAGAGATATCAGTTAAGCCTAGTAACTTAGCTAGGCTAGCTAACCAGTTAGATAATAACACTATTCTCGGTTAGCTAGCATAAAAAATGATGTCGTTAGGTGCTAGTTACTTTAAATATGAAAGGCATTACTGACTATGTAGACAGTTAACGTTACTTCATATCATTAGTCAACAGACAAGAGCCTTTAACGTTAGCTTTCTCTTCAAAACTCGGCTCCCTCAAAACCGTTACTTGCTAACTGACTGTAAGTTAGCTGTAAGTAAATCGCTTGCCTCAATAGCAGCGGGGTTACCACGGTAACGTATTACATCTACAGGTAACGTTACTTAGCGTTACCGTTACTGCAAGAGTTACAAAGTTGCCTCCGACTTAAAATAAATAAAAAAAAAAGCTGTTTAAAACTTTCAAATAAAGTGACAGCTACAATATGGTTTAGCTAGGCGTGCCAACGCTCGGTCAACAAACGAATCCTTAGCAACAACGAGTTATCAAAGTCAGTGGACGTTAGCTTAATTAACGCGACTCTCCTCTTCTGCCAGCTCTTCAAATGTCTTACTGGATCTGCTGCAACTCCTGCTTCCTTTCCCCCAGGGCTGACAGAAAGCTGGCTGTCACAACCTGTGGACATGTCATCTGCAGTGTCTGCTATCAGAAAGGTAGAAACAGCTTTATGATGCTAGCTGACACTCACAGCACTGTGGCGTTAGAGAGGTTTGAATACTCCTGATCTTAGCAGATCACCTCCATATCTTCTCATCAGTTGTACCAGGCAAATGAACGTGATTAAACAGGGACATCTGTTGGACTTTAAGGGATATTGCAGAGCAAATCTCTGATCCAGTCATGCTCTGTTAGCCTCATATCATCAGATGAATTAAGAGTGAAGCATTGGATATGGGGTCTGTTGACATACTCTTCTCAAAACATGTCAAGGTCCCTGTCCCTGATGGGTTAATTGCTTCCAGGGTTAGACCCAGGAGTTAGGTTTAATTCATTAGGGATCTCAGACAGAAGCACTTTGAGAAAGGGCTGTAGTCCAAACCAAGTCCAGTCTAAAGGCAGTCGAGACCAAGCCCAGAGCAAATCAAATCTCTTTCAAGGCTCCATAGGCTTTTTATAAAATATAGTGATTAAGGAGTTAAGGTGGACAGAACTAATACTTCCATAACAATATTGGTCTATCTTCTTATATCAGACCAATAAAATATAAAATATATAAATTGCTCTGTACATCTGATTTTTTTTTGTCCATATGTAATTGCAAGTTTTCTTTCAGGCAAACCAGACAAGTGTTTGATATGCAGTGCCATATGCCAAGTATCACCTCTCACAGACAAAGTAAGCATCTTCCTTCTCATCTGATGGCCTCCTCGAGTGGCTCCGGGGCTATTTGTGCGGGATAACATCACAGTTTATGACTTGAGAAACACACTGATACTATTTTACAGTCCTACTGTTATTCCAGTCGTGTGAAACATCTTTGTTTCAGAGCAGCTCAGAAGTGAAAGCCTTGTTCTCCGACATCAATGTTGTGGCAAACAAACACTTCATGGAAATCAGCAAAGTTTGATCATTTTCTATCTTATCATGAAATATTAAAAATATTCTTGTTAACTGTTCTTATATCAGTTCAGAATGTAAGTCTGCCTCGGTTTAAAATGGTTTGAGCAATACTGTATATGCAGTCTATGTATTTTAGTGTAGAATTCACATATTGCTGTTAATTCCATTTTCTTAGGTTGTGATGTTCCAGGCAAGACATCAGAAAAGATTGTTGTCTTACTACCAGAAAAGGGTGAGATATATCTGTGTTGGTGTAGTGGATGTTTGCTTGAAATGTGGTGCATCATCAGCCATGTTATCAACTGCAGAATGAGAAACAAGAAGAGGTTTTAGTCAAGATGAAGCAAGAAATGCAGCAGATGTCAAAGTAAGTCCAACCACACATTGGTAATGCATTTTCAAACATAATTCTAATCTGTAGTTTGAGAAAAGTTTCTTATATTTTTATTTTTTTCCCCTTTAAAGGAAGCTGAATGAACAGAGCGCCTACGTAACTAAGCTGGAAAACTCTCTTCGGCAACAGAGGTAGAGCATAGTACAAATTAAAGACAATCATATTATCATGAGATGTGTTTTCCAAAACATTAAAATATATAGCACTATTGAAAATGTTTGTAGGCTAATCAGTTTGTTATGTGTATTAAGTTAATTTGTAGCTGTTCCTACACTAACAGCCAATATTCTAATTAGTCCATCTTTTACTGCTGCACAACCTAACAAATATTTTGTTGTTTTTTTTCCATAATAAAAAGCATTTGGCAGATGTTCATTTTAATTTCCCATTCACACAGGATTTAAACATTAAAGGGCTAAAATTAGACTACATGAGGATCTATGGCGGTTGTAAAACCTGTAATGATTTTTAATTAAATGGCCTCTTTAAGTTTGGCAGCATAGAAAGTAATTTACAATGTCCTGGCTGTTATTCCTCACCTCTCACTAGGTGTCACTCCTGGTACAGCTACTCCTGGAAAGTTATAATCATGATCATCATTGCAAGAGCTGATATTTATTTCTCTTCTATCTCAGTGAGAAAGTTTCCCCAGTGCCTCAGAGGAGCCACAGCTCCTACAATCCACATGGACATAAATCAGGTAAACAACAACCCCATCATTTTATCTTACTAGTGTATTTGGTCATTATAGAATGACTTATATTGTACTTTATCCAAAGAAGGACTGTTGATCATCAGTCAAATTGTTACATAACGTCAATCACTCAATACAGTCTTTGTCAAAATGGAGTGTTATTTCCAAAAATTGTAATCACTGAAAGCAGAGACAGAGATATGGAAACAATAACAGATATTTATATTATAGACCAGACTTCTATCAGAGTGCTACTAATACATTACATCCCCAAAATGATCATGATTCAACAGTCAGAATGGTTCTATATTTTAAAGCTGATCAATCAAAACTACTGCTTGTTTCAAATGTGTCGAGTGTTGTTGTTTTCAAACAGTCCCTGTATGATCATTAATAGTGTGTGCTGGTTATTAATGTTGTGTTTCCTGTTTGGTGTTAGTCCTACAGATCCCATATAACTCCCCCATGTCCCTCTCAAGACACTCCTCAGCCATTAATATGTGAGTATCCTCCCTCCATAACTGTTCACTTTATCTCTTCAGCTCATCTCCATCTCTGTTTCCTTTTACTCTGCCCTTCATTACCTCTCACCATATGACTGAGAGAGTATTTCACAGTGCAAACAAGCTGTATCCTGAGTTCAGCCCCGGTGTCTTATGTTAGCTTTAGAATAGCTTTACCCTGCCCTGCGGTTATCTACACACACACACACACACACACATACACACAAATAAGCTAAGCTAAGGATTCCCTGTTGGGTTTCAGAGACACTGCTCGATTGTCTGCTTGAGTTTAATAGTGTAAACGTTGTTTTATTCAGTGAGACTTCAGATTTTTCTACGGAACTAATAGTTAATGGACCACAGATATTAACTCCATTTACAGCATTACCACCATGCATCCAGAGTCTATTCATTTCCTATACAAAAACTTAATTAGTTATTTGAAAGCTATTTTACAGATCTCTCAATATTTAGCAGTTTTGGAAAATGCATGATGTTTTCTATAAATAAACAACGTGTGATATGGAATAAACAACTATCTAATACCAGTTTAAGAACTGTATCAGAACAATTGGTTTCAATAATTTTCTTCAATCAAATACTACTTATATGATGAACATTATTATGAAGTAAAACTTATCAGAAAGCCTCACCCTGTAATATTTTAATGATCAACTTATGCTGTTTTACATGAATAATTTACAGCAAAGTCTGTGGGGAAATTGGTTTTATATCCTCCTCAGAATTTGATATTTCACATATTTGGAGCGAAACAATAAATACTGCTGTTACATTTGACTTGTTGTAAAAGTGCAGTGCTCAGCCAACTGCACCCAGCAGGACTAATGAAGCGTGCTCTCATGTCTAGCAGCCCTGAAAACATGGACGTGGATGAAAGAAGTCTGTTCAGGAAAGTATGTGTCATTAATTCACCTGCAGTAAGCTTTAGTTTGTGTAAAGTAACGTATGAGTGCCACAAAGCTTGCACAGTACAGCATTTTTACATTTACTTCAAGACTTACTGAAAAACAAGCAAATAAAAAGTGCTGATTTGTGATGTTTCTCTCTGTTTCAGCCCAGCACTGTCCCCAGACTGTCATTAATCAGTCCTCCACAAGATGGACAAATGGGTCAGTGCTTTGCTCTGCCTTTCATGAAACTGTTGTTCATGTCAAGTTAAGCTCGTAATCTTGGATCTGCTTTGGTGATTTCTCCGGGGAGCCAGCACGCTGTTAAGGTTTTATACCAGTAAATTCAGTGTTTGTGGTTTGAAATGTCTCTTTATTTAATATGTATGCAAACACAGCACCAACAAAAGCATGCATGTCCAGATGATAGGAGCTGAACAGGAGGACAGATGATGCAAAAATAAAAAAAAGTCTGTAAAAAAAAGTCTGTAAAGCTCCCATGAACATACAGTATATTGTCATTTAAAATGTGCTGTCATGCTACTGTGGATTCCACATAATTATGTCTCTCTCTCTGTCAGGTGTATACATCTAAAGGTGCATATTTCTATACAACATGTCAGACATAATTGCGCTATAATTATTGACAACCTTGTTTGGTGGTCATGGACTCCATAATTGACCACCCACCATCATCCAGATGTTAGCTGTTGTTATCGTTAGGATTACATCTAATGAGTTCCTCCTGATTATGTAATTTAGACTCTTAAAGGATTTGACCTCCATTGTGGCAGAAAAATGAGGCTGAAATGTTTTGTTAAGTAAATACTGTCTTGATGGAAATCATAATATTTGTCCTGCAGCAGTAGATTTATTGGTCACAGATTATTATATGTATTTTATCACGAGATGACAGTTGGGTTGCCTTGCCTTAGTTTTCTCCTGTTGAGTAACAACATCTATGGTAAATTTATGAGATACAAATTACCCCAGAAAAGGATTTAGCCTTTATCTTGTCTCCCTTGGGGATTTTCCGTGTAAGGTGTAAAAAAAGAAGAGATACATAAGCCTGTAATGACCCAGAAATATCTCTGGCATTTTTAAAATTGTTATGATCCATTATATCTGCGTTCAGGTTTAACACTGAATCTCTCTGATGTTGATGTATAGGCACCGTCCCTCACAGGTCGTCCAATCAGAACATGTTGGCCAACCATTCGACTCGCTCAGCCACAGTCAGGTGACTCATCTCATCTCATTCACTCATTAAAGGCATCATGATGAAATCAGAACAACACAAATTTTACATAGCTGAACTTTCACAAGCAGAACTGAACAACTTGTTTGACTAATTCAATAGAGTGATGTAAAGGATGATCTTGTTATGAACTAGTCCTACGAAAATACCAACAATGAATGTACCCAGCTAACAGATTATCTGCACAGGTAAAGCCTGATCCAGCATATTCTTCTGTGCTACAGAGATCAATTGATGTACAAAAACTATTAAAAAAACATTAAATAAATACTCCCTATTTTTGGCCTGCTGGAGTGACATTGGCTAGTTTTAAAGACCTTTAGTAACAAAAAAAAAAAGATTTTGATGCTGGAAACATTTTGTGGTAGATGACGACAAAAACAACAGAAAGTAAATATAACCTCTCCTCTCCTCTCCTCTCCCAGTCGTTTTCAAAGCTCTCCAATGAGCCCAGATGTTTCATACGACCAGAGTTCTGGATGGAAATCTCCCATCTTCAAGCGTGTCTCCTCCTTCAGACACTCCATGTCCTCACTGGTTCGCCCTCCTCCTTAAAAAAACACACACACAATGACTGACACAATGAAGAGTTTCGAGGAGATACACCTGGTCACTGACATACATATAGAGCCTAAAATGAGTGCTTTAATGAACCTGGATTCACTGGTAAAATAAAATGTATGTAGCTTGTATGTTGCTACTGTATGTTGATGTTAAACTGTCTCACAATCACTTTAAGTGATGAAATGATGGCATGAGTCTGGTTTATTGACATTTGCAAATCTCTAAGTCAATAGTGTGCATCTGAAAATAGATGTGGAAGGTTTTTTTGTACATTAAGTACAAACGCACACAGACATTTGCAGATTCCTGTACACATTCACAAATCTCATTTAGAATCTGATGATGCTCACATGGACTGTTACTCAAATAGTTTTGCTGCACTAATGGCAACATGGTTTGCTTTTAAGTAAAATGTGTGCTGTGTGGTCACAGGTCAGCTTATCCACTAGAGTTCAGGTTGTTTCGCCGTGTTGTTTAGAAAGTTAACTACTTTAACTAATCCAGCACAGAGACCTGCAGGCCTCAGCCCACTTAGAAAGCCGCTCCCGAAGGCACGACTTGACATCATGCTCTCTCTGCTGCACCAGCACCTGTTCATCATACAAAGATGAACTGGGATTACTAAAAATACGACCATTTACTAGATCTTCAAGTTTGACAGGCAAATGCTGCGGTAGCATGAAGAAAGCCCTTCAGGCAACAGCGTAGTTTACCACCCTCAACAATACAGTCTCCGCTGCTTGAGACTTCAGTAACACGACTCGTGATTTCTCCCTTAAATCTTGCTACAAAACAGCTGCAAGTGAAGGCAAAGCAAAAAGTCTAGCTACATAGAAACATGATATCAGCTGAAGGAATCACGGTGGAGAAACTGATGCGTTGAAGCAAGCAGCGAGGACGGGCCAGATGTGTTCAGACAGGCCGATCCTCTCTTTGTCGACCTGCGTTTTTGCCTCCATTGTCCCCGTTGTCAGGGCGTTGAATGGCGTCTATTGAAGAGGGCTCAGGTGTGACTGTGTGTGTGTTCTGGGTTTGTACACGCCATATTCAGGCACTTACTAGCGTGTGTGTGTGTGAAGTTAAAGGGTATTGTACAGAGTCAGTAGGCCTGATCCTCCTCTGCGCTCCACTGGGATTTGAAGTCATTTCCTGTTTTTTAAGGTCCACTTGTAGAGAAATGGCTCCCCAGGGCAGTCTAAGCTGTCATGGTGTCACACTCTGACAAGGAGAAGACTAAATCAGAATAATCTCTCCCTTATGCCCACACACACTGGGTCATCTCTTGTTCTGTTTCTCACTATCACAGTAACATTGGTGCACTTTTTATTCTCCAGATCCTCTCTTAGCTTCCTCTCTCACACACCTCTGCATGGCTCCAGGCTGTACAAATGAGCCCTACCACTTCAGAGAGCTAAAGAAAACTGTTCTGATGTCAGTGGTAATTATTCAGCAGCGTGTTCCCACAGCTTGTCCACCCCTCCCTCGCTTTCTCTCTCCATCACCCATCTTTCTCGGTGCATGAGTGTGAGGGAAGCTTCTCTCTTAATCTGATCCAGATTTCACACTTTGTCACTCAGTTTTTCACTCTTGTACCTTTTGGAGCTGGAAGTGTAATCCCCTCCAGGCAAGACACGACATGAACTAAATGATTTCACACCAGAGCTATTTGTCTTTTTGAGGTGTGCAGCCAGTGTTCCTGTGTCAGCCCACAGTGTTTAATCACATTTATGGGGAAAAAGAATCAGATGCACGTTAATGAAGATTTAAAACATACCCAAAAAAGACATCAGGAAGGATTTATTGTAACGTATTTGTATAGTCTGACAACATTTTTTTTTGCTTAGAATCAAACATATATAGTTTGATACTTTTATCCTTGTTTGAAACAAACTATGCATACCTCAAATACTGTAGATCAGTTAAAAAGAAACAATCTGAGGGGATTATCACTCTTTACATCCTAGCTGTGATTTTTAATGATGTACTGTGAGGCATGCTTCAAATCATTTCTTTTTCCTTTTATTTTGCCAATAAATAATATATAAAATTACCCTAAAAAAAAATCGTCCATATCTCAACAAAAGACACAAAAGCAAAAATGTTGCTTCCATAGTAGCTGAAGTATTTTGGCTTTTGTTTGGTTAGGGCTGCATAACAATTAAACATTTTTCACATATAAAAACATGTATTGACCTTATATCATGTCATAAAAACACATATTCACCTATATTAATGTGAACAAGAGAAAGGGTAAAAATACACAGACCTTTCAGTTAAACTGGACTGTGATAATATGTTAATGTTGTGTTACAAAATACAGTTGTTAATGTGTTATTATATATAAAGCATAATTGGAATTGTTCTGACCCACAGGGTTTCTTTATTGGTCATTTTACACTATAATGTATATAATCAATATAATCATGTTGATGCTGACATCACAAAATCCTATGAAGTTCAGGAATATCACCCAGCCTGATTTATAAATAAATTCAAACTATTCCTTCAGCAGATGCCAGTGTGGCATCAGATCTATTGACCTGTAGGTGGCACTGTCGTCCATCTCAGCCTTTAATATAAATATACTGTATATACATTATAAAAGCATGCATTCCTCTGCTGTGTGTGGACCACAGCTGCCTCTGATAGAGATCGACAGGATGAGGAAGATACGCCCAGGAGGTCTATCTCTCTCTCTCTCTCTCTCTCACACACACACACACACACTCACATCTGTTGCTTCTCCAGAGGGTGAGAAGGATGACATCGAGGATTCACTGGACGCACTAATCAGACAGCTTTGTTGCATTTTAGCGGAAGAGAGCTGAATGGGGTGAGTCAAAGAGGAACAGGTGAGGAGGAGTGACCTGGACCACTTGATTCTTCAACACACACACACACTCATAGAGGCATCCCACATGTGAAAGCAGGCATGCTGTTGCCTTTGAAGGGGCCCGGCCTCCTCCAACTGTCCCATGCATGCTTGAGTGATGTCAGCGCGGCGGTGGAAAGATTCCTTTCCTGTTTTGTGGGGACATTACATTGACTTACATTCATTTCCCAGACACTTCCCTTGACCCTAACCATATCCAGCCTAAAATGTAACAGTTGGCATTATGGGGACCTGCATTTTGTCCCCATAAGGACAGTGAGTCCCCACAATGTGACTGTGTGAACAAATTTATGTCCCCATAACCATAAGTAATACCCATCTCTCTCTCTCTCTCACACACACACACACTGCGTCCTTATCACACAATCTATTTCCACATAACATCTTGCCTTTTTATTATGTTCTCAAATTAATAAGCACACAGTTTCTTGCATAACACACATTGACTTTCCTCCTCTCTTTTTTCTGCCTGTCACACACACACACACACACACACACACTTGGCAGGATGTGCAGGGAGAAAAAGGGGTCGAAAGACAACACCGAGATTAGGAGGCTTTTGTCACGGCTCTGTGGCAGACTTTAAAGGCCTTGGCTCTCTTCCCCTCTGCCAGATTTCTTTCTTTTCTCACCCTGTCTGTCCACATCCCTCTCTTTTCACGGGGGGGAAGGTAAACATTTGGTACAGAGGGACAGAGAGAGGCTGGAAAGGGAGGGATGGGTGGAAGGAGGATGGAAGCCGCCTGTTGCCCCCTTTTAGCCTCTTTTTGTGTGTTTTTGTTTTCCTAGTTTTAATGGCGGCTTTGTGGCTGTGTGGAGGATGAGAGGAGGGAGGGAGAGGTATGCAAACAGAGCAGCGCTTCAATGCCGGCCAGGTGTCTGTGCTCTTCCCATCTGTGTGCATGTGATGCATGCATGCATCTGCGCTTTTGTGGCTGCATCTGTGTGCAAACGACCATGTGAAGCAGTGAGCACATGCTGCTTATGGACTACACGGTGTCACTCTCAGGTGCCTCTGGTGGATTTGGATGAGTAGATGTATGTTTTTTTTCCCCACAGGTGTGTGTCTGTGAGCCCTTCATGGTCACTGACTCCATTCACCTGAGCCGTCCTTTCACAGTGTAAAGGCGGTAGTGGATAAAAAAGCTCTTTGGACAGCTTCTCTTCATCACCAACCACAGCTGCTGTTGACTCAAGCGCCCAGGAATCTCCTCCATGGGTTCACACCCTTTTAACCAGCCAACCGCACACCAGGACCCTCTGAGAGCGAGCGAAGGGCCCCGCAAGAACCTCAAGGTCTGGAGGACTAAACATGGACTAGATTTAGTCAGGCAGCAATAGAGAAGAGCCTTCACTCAAACTGATTTCTTACTTACTCAAAAGTAAAAGTCTCCATGGCGACTACATTCACATCACATTATTTGTGATTATTTGGGTCAAACTATTTCAAAAGTAGTTCATCTCTGCAATATTCCCCTCCGAACAGAACAGTATCAAACTATATCACTAAAAAATTTACATTCCTATGTGAAACACTGACAGAATGTTTGAGTCAAAAGAGAAACAAAACGAAACAGTGACTTTATTCCAACAAAGGGATCCATCCTACATCTCAGCAGCTCAGGAACGTCCTCACACTCGTCTGCCCAGCCAGCTCCAGCACTGTGACACACTGAATCACAAACGAAACCACAGGCTCTGAAAGGTTAAAGGTTTCCTTCACAATACCAAATTAAAAACGAAGAGATGTAAACTGAACACATTATAAAAGTCATTTATGACCTCAAGACCAGTTTGAAAAGCCTGTATTCAATTCATTCTTTGCAGTATTTGTATTAAGAAGAAGAATTCCTTTATTAATCCCTCAGTGAGAGATTTTACTATTTATTTTTTACTATTTATTTCTGGTGCACATAACACACAAGTTATGAAACACACATGCACATGCATTAGAGGAGTGGTGTCAGAGTGAGAGGGCTGCCCCTTATCCAGGCACCCCAAGCTGTTGGGGGTTCAGTGCCTTGATCAAGGGCACCTCAGCAGTGCCCAGGAGGAGGAACTGGCATCTCTCCAGCTCCCAGTCCACTCTCCAGACTTGGTCCGACCTGGACTTGAACTGACGACCCTCCAGTTCCCAGCCCAAACCTTTACACACTGAGTTACTGCCACCCCAACCTTTAATTAACCTCTTATAGTTAGAGGATGATCTTATTTGTGTAAAAGTCTTATCTCATCAACTAGTTGATTCTATAAATATATGGTTTTCTTTTTTTGAATTTCTTAGTTATTTTAGTATTTTTCACATATAGTTATAGTATAGTTTTATATATTTTTGTCTGGATTTACAACACTATTAAACTACTTAATTAGACTACTTATTTTAAACATTAATTTGATTCATGGAACCTAATGACAGATAAAGACGGTTTTCTCCTCCCTTCCTGTTCGGCACATTTCTTTCCCGTCTCATTCGATATTTCCACACTCTTCACTGATCTCCTCTCTGTTTTCTCAACACATCTGTCAGCAGCTCAGATCTATGTCATCCTCCTCCTCCTCCTCCTCCTCGCTTCTCTTCATCTTTTCCTCCTCTGCCTGTCCTCTCCATGTTCCTCCTCCCCCCAGCTCTTCAAGTCAATCATATTCACAGGAGGAACAGACAGAAAGCATGAAAAGCAGAATAATCTCTGAGATATGAGAAAAATGAGAGGTGAATGTCAAGGATGAAGACATCCCAGGAAAGTCAGTGTCTTTTATCAGGCCAGTTTTTTTTTCCTGCTCTGAATGTAATATGTCTGTCACAGCTTTAAATGTTAAATACACTCACGTCTGCTATTTGTTTATCACCAGTAAAGCTTACCAGATCCCAGATTTAGGTCATGTGGTCATGAATAAGTGTTTAACTTTGCAACAATTTCAATTCCTGAGGGGGTTTTGATTCGCTGTGTTTCTTAGACATTTTTTCCTTTTCCTCCTCAAACTCCCTGTTCAATATCCAACATCACAACCCAGAAAGTTATGAAACAGTACACGCATATTAACAATCCTGTTGATCAAAACATCCAAAACATGAGGTGACAATGGCTCATGTCCATTGTATCTGGTGTCTGTTCCAATTCAAAATGAAAAGTGGGCCTGTTTTTTTTTTTTTTTTTCTAGTTTCATAGTTTTGAAAAAATTGCATTTAAGTGAAACTATGGACTCCAGCAAAGTAATTTGGGTATTTATCACAATAGTATTATGATACATACAATATCCTTATACATCTTTTTATTATCTTGTATGAAAAGAATGCAAAGGTGGCCACTTTCAAGAGTAAATCATATAAGTTAGTTATAAGTTTTTCCTGTATCTTTTCTGTCTGGGCTTTTAAAATAATAATGTTAATGTTGTGTTTACGGCTTGTTCTCCTGCCCTCCCAAGTGGCCAAAAAGTAATTTAAACAGCTTAGAAGACAAGTCTAATGATGAAAGCCCGACAGACCAAGAGTCAAGAGCGCCACCTAGTTCATCCAGACTACAGATTGGAAAGAAAGACCCTTCAAGCTGTCCATTATCATCTGATTCTGCTGCCATGTGCTGACCTGTTGCCACCCTCCTGCAGCGCCCCATCCTTTCAACAGAGGTTTTCTTTCATCGTCCTCTTCCTCCTGAATGAGTCAGAGCAGGAGAGAGGGATGCTGGGCCTTCACACCCTCCGTCTGCACGCACCGCTTGTCCATCTGTCATCCCTCCAGACGGACATGCTGACAGACGAAACGCCGGCTGCAACTATTTAGAGGACGTTCACTTAGAGGCAGTCCCCTGGTACTGTGAGCTATTGTGCTGGAATCTGTTTCTGTGATGTGACGCAGGGAGGCAAAATATTGATTGATAGATGCTCAGAGATCAATATATTGTCTTAGAGTCACTATCAAAAAGCTGCTTGGATTAGATAAACCCTTAAGAAACACATTAATACACAGATTTACCTTTTTTAATGGCACCGATAAAATGATTACAAAGGAAGGAAAATACTCTTTAACCTAAATGACAATAAACTGTACAAGATTGTCGATACAAAGATTATCGATAAAATTTTGTATATTCCGTCAGCGCGTATAAATACAGTATCTTACAATGACATGAACATGGTATTTGCTACATAGCTTATTACTAATATAACACAAAATCCACTCATGCAGTATAATGCCCAATTATATGAAAAAAAAACAAACATGTTAAAATAAATTAGAAACCTTTTCTTTTTGAATCTTGAGACAATTTATAACGTTTAGTGGGCCGATGTGTTGCTAGAGCTACTGGATGGTCCAAAGCATCCTCACTAAATCATCGCTAACACTAAAAGTCCAACACTAATGCATACGTACATGCTAGTGGTGAGACACACTCTGTCTCCTGGCAGTCCATCAGCTTTGACACAATACAACTTAACTGCGTTTAACGCGTGAAAAGAGTGAAAATAGGAGAGGAAAAACACAGAAATGTTTCCAGCTCTCTAACGTTAGAGCAAAAAACGTTTAAGTGAAAGAACAAACTCCATTTGTTCGGGGCGGCTTTGTCAACAGATGTTTCAAAACAGAAAAGATGACGTCAGAAGCACAGACAATATGGCAATATTTTAAGACACATCTTCAGGGAAACATGGAGGAAAATAAACGTGTCTCTGTTTGGCAGTATGTCACAATAACTGTGAGAAATGAAAAAATATTTACTGCTTTAATCTTAATTTGTATTTTAATAATAATAACAAAGACAATAGACGTTCTGTTGGCCTTATGACATGCACATATTTGATAATAATTAATTTCATTAAAAAGGTCCTTGTGCAGGTTTTAAGGTGTGGCTTGTCTTATAAGAGGACTTCATATTTTAGAGGCTACTGCTTCTTAAAAGTCTTATTCAGAAAGTGAACTAACACAAAGAACTTCACAGGTTTCAACAAACTAAAGGGGATTCAAAATAAAGAAACAGTCTAGTGTTAGTTTCAAATCGTTTCATGACAAAGATAATAAACCAATCAGTATTACAATAAATGTGCACATATGAATAATCCATATGTGTATATCTGCACCTTTTCCTGCTTGAGTTTTAAGATGTATGTGCAACATTATACGCTGAATAACAACCACATGTGCGACTAAAGTTACCAGGTGATTTCAATATATCATTTCCTGTCACATGGTTTGTTTAAACACCCTTGTAAAGTTCTCACTGTTGTATTTCGTCCCGAAGACGTTCTGCAGAGAGAAACACTCACTCATGCTATCATGAAAAGGTTCAATGTTTTCCATTTTCCACATATATATATATATATACACACACACATTTCTTTTGCTTTTATGTCGAAACGTCTCTGGACAGTCGCCCCTCTGTTTCTAACATACACATGG
The DNA here is from genome assembly GCA_029721515.1 of Synanceia verrucosa. Classification (NCBI taxonomy): domain Eukaryota; kingdom Metazoa; phylum Chordata; class Actinopteri; order Perciformes; family Synanceiidae; genus Synanceia; species Synanceia verrucosa. Next base: position 10,210,138 of record CM056553.1, on the reverse strand, counting down.
CGTGAGTGAGTTGTAATGCAAAACAGCTGATCTTTAGATTTTATGTAGTGGTCGGATTCAAGAGCAGCACAGGAACAACAGGATGGAGACCTGAGAGGAAGAGAGCCAGTGTGACTCTGTTTTAACTGGCTGTGGTTTCTAATGAGGTTTGAGTCACTGTGTAGAGCTAACAGCGATCAAATACATAAACCAGGTAATGAGAGACGGTGGGAAACAGCATGAATCTGTCTAAAACAACTCTAGGGAACAGTTTAGAAGACACTGCAGTTTGAGAGTAAGCTTCATCTTATGCCCTCGAAAACACTTGTGCACATTTTGTGCACCCTTGGTATTGTTCCCAGCTGCATGTGGGTCTTATCATCACCTGGCTCCGAAAACAGCCCACGCCAGGATCATTTATATAGTCTCATAATTAGCTTCACTCACAACAGCTGCTAGTGACCTCCCTGTCTACACATTAGAGGCTCACAGGTGTTTTCAGTTCATCTGGCTGGTTAGATACTTCACCTCAGGATGAAGCCTGGAGCAGCGATGCTGGGAAGTTTGCCAAACTTGATTAGTGTTGTCCCAGAAAGGTGCAACAAACAAGGGAAATATTAATCAAAATGCACATCTAATCAGACAAGAGGAGAAAAAACATCTGTGTGTGTGTGTGGCGTTAACATGAGATCATTGCTCATCATCTTAAAGTGGTTAATATGGTAAGTGGTATTTCTTGAATCCAAACATACAGGCTCACGTATCCTTGTTTCTTTCTCTGAGACGTTATTCTAATTCATTGCCACTGTGCAGCACTAAATGCAGTTCATGTACTTGTACCTGGTCAGTGGTTTCTGCTGAAGTATCAACATAACTTCCTGCAAAATACATTTGTGATACAGCGATGTTTGTGATCTGTTTCTGTTTAAAGCTGTATCCCAGCATTTTGTCTTTTGAGAATTTAAAATGTCGTAACAAACCATGTTTGCAGAACAGAGCACATGCAAACCCTTTCCCGTCATGCTGAGGTCGTACTGTGCGGCGCTTTAAGAAGAAGAGTTGAGGTCTTTACGTTGAAGAGTTTAAGATGAAGTTTCTCTCTTTTAAACCCTCAAAATCTCATGACAGATTAACAAGAATCTGTGACATATCCAATGATCCGACGGTGATCCACGAAATCTGGAAACAATTCTTCCAAGGCACCATTTTACACCGAGGCACCGCGGATGATCCTGTTGGTTTAAGAGGTCGAACGAATGATGAGGAGAACTGCTTTCTTCATCCTTCTCTCCTTAAGTTTGTCAGCATCAAACAACGTTTAGAAGGCAGCAAAAGGGAAATGGCACATTTCTCCGGGAAGTAAAGGGTTGAAGTCACATTGTAGCTCCTGCTAAAATCAGTCCACTAAGAGAGATGCTGTCTGGACTCTGAAGCCCAGTTTGACACACAGTACCCAAATAGCAGCTGGACATTTATCAGAACAGCCAAAGCAAATAAAAAAATAAAATAAAACTTAAAAAATGGCAGCAGCCTCGCTGAGGGTTTGGTTGGATACTGTGGGAGTTTGCCTTGATTTGTGTTTTTTGGCTCAGTTGGGCTGACGCCTGAGATACACTCTGAAATTAAGCTATTACATTACATACATGCTATATTGTTCTTTATAGATTACCCAGGATGAAGTAGCATGCTAAATGCCATATAATCGTATTCCGCTATATACACGAGTAGCTACAGTTGGAGCCTTGTAGCACAGGCGAGCTATTTCTACTGTTACTGAGGAGGTTGTGGTTGTACTGAAAGAAGCAAAAAAAGTAGATTTCAAATATAAACACTTTGAATAAAACATGTTATTGGGTTTTTCTCTCATAGATTTTTGCCTAGAAAATAAGGATCTTTGTCTTTCTTTACATTCTTCATAGTTTGTGTCTTGAGTAAGTCTGTTTAGACCTTGACGTGGCTGCAGAAGAATGAGGAAGAGCTGACCCCATGCTTCTGCAATCTGCTTGTGTGTGGCTTTACTTGCTCTTTGCTCTGTTTGTCAGCAGCTACAGTGGACTGAGTCTGCACGCACAGGGTGCACACATGCTCGTGTAAATGTGAAACACCAAAGCGTGCTAACACTGGTAGTGGATGTGCTGGTGCTGGTGCACTTTCCCGTCCACGTGTGAATGTGTGTGCGTGTGAATATCCGTGTAGATCTTGGGGTAGACCTTGGGAGCCAATCCAGTGCCGCCCTGAGCCAGCAGCAGCTGCTGATGGGCGACATAGTCCTCGTACGAAAGACAATCTTTATCCCCGTTGGCCGGCTGAGGAGGCAGCGTTGGACAGGCTCGGTCACGACTGGCTGCAGGCAGACGCTGGGCAGCGGGAAGAGCAGAGGAGGATGAGGATGAAGAGGAGCAGGTGCGCTTCGATTGGCAGAACCAGAGGAGGGCGGTGCCTAAGATGAAGGCGAGGCCTGCTGGTATTCCGATAATGACGGGCCAGGGGAGGCTCGGCGATGTCGCCGTGGGGACAGCATTGTTTTGGGGTTTGAGATCTGCAAAGAGAGAGAGGAGCAAATGAATGATTAAGAATTATCTGTTCAAACTACACGTTTGTATTCACACTCTGATTAGGTGAGACTTGATTGACTACATTTTCATGTAAAATAAACATTCCTGTTATTGATATTCTGTTCCTAATAATGTTTAAAAGTATGTGTGTTTCCCTGTCTGACTAAAAATGTTTTACGTCTGCAAACTGTTTACTTAAAAATATATTCTGACTATCCTTATTTTTGTCCCCTGAGTGCTCCTAAACCCAATAAATATCATCCTATCCCACGTCTTAACTGCTATATTTCTGAATATTAGCGTGCATGTGATAACACTGTTAGCTCGTCTTTAGTCCTCTGACCTGGCAGCACAGTCAGGTAGGCGCTCCTGAAGCTGTAGCCCATAGTATTGGCTCCCAGGCAGATGTACATGCCGGCGTCCTCCTCCTTGGCTCTGGTTATCAGCAGCTTGTTGAGGTAGGATCCATCAGGACGTGACCACACCTCCCCTGTAGGCAGCACCACGAAGCGGTGGTCTCCAACCTTTGAGGGAAATCATCGCAAATACCAGTTTACAGATCAACTCAGAGAGTGGCGATCACATGCAGCAGTGTGTGTGTCTGTTCGTACCTCTATGGTGGAGTTGAATTTGTTCTCGTCTCCGGGTTCGACTCTTTTAAGCCACTGAATAACCGGCTTCACGTCGCTGCGCACTTTACACTGGAAAGACGTGGTTCCTCCGTAGTCCACGGTGGTGTTGACAGGGTGGGTGCCGGTCAGGATGGGTTTAGAGTTAGTGCGCTCTGAACAAAGAAGCAAACACAGAAAGAGAAATATTTAATGTAAAGTCAGATTTCAGTTGACAGTGCTGACAGGGGAAATGATTTTACTGATTTTGTTAAGAACTAAGAATAAAAGCATCACAGTGAGGAAGGAGCAAAAACTCTTTTCCTTCTATCTATTTGAACTGAGTGAAACTCAACAACCCAGAGGGAATATAATATGGTTTGAAGGCATTATTTGAACAGTCTCATCTGTATTCAGCGCCACATCCTCCCTCTGCTGAAGATACACAAACAGATCCCTTATCTTCAGCTCCTGCCTTTTCTTTCTCAGTTTATACAGCAGGATAAACACAGCTGCCACAGACATTCAATAGTCTCTGTTAGTATCTGTTAATACAATCTCACGAGAACGTAACTCCAGAAAATGAAGCTGCAGGTGTATGTTTTTACTTAAAACTAGAAGAGTTACAGATACAGTCCAAGGCTTTCCTCAAAGCTAAAATTTTAATTATTTAAACTTGGAAAACCACATCCAAACCAAAACTCATTTTACTAACATATAAAAGGAAGAAGGTGACATACATTTAAAGGAATACTTTAAACATAAAATGACCGTCTGTGTCTCTGTTTACTTGAATTCTTGATGACAACTTTTCTCTCGTGCCTCCATGATGAACAGAAAAAGAGACTCAGTTTAATTTAGTTTGACTGTTGTTAAACTAAATTAAACTGTTTTCCTCAACAATTCAAGGTAACACAAAGTATTTGATATATAAATGGTCACTTTGTGGGTGAAACATTTCAGAATTATTTATCCCAGCTTTAAGAAGGAGCTCCGAGTGGAAACCCACACCAGGACAAATGATTGTATTTGTGAATTATGTTCCTGATGTACTAAACGCAGCTGTCTCTTGTGAAAGATTTACTGGTTTTCTGTCCTGGACTCCTTTTTTTCACGTTTTCTTCCTAACAGCTGTGAATGAGTGACAGCCGAGTGAATCTCTACTGATAGAGAAAATGTCACATTTGACATAAGCGAGCAGCGACTTGATTTACTTCCTTCCCGTTCATGTGTGAGCGTCTTTCAGGAAAGACTACAGCTGTACTTTAATGTACAACAGATGTGGTGGGTAAAGTGAGAGGAGCTGCTCTGAGGCTCTCGACAGAGCTATCACATTCAGTGACACACACACAAATTCAACTCCACCGAACAGCTTAACGTTAAATCACGGCGCGTCAAAACAGCTTTTACAGCCGTCCAACACGACCCGATATACATCAGAAAACACTCACAAATCATCACAACACACATTCTGCTCTGAGCAGAAAAACTCAGCTGAAAAACTTGCTGGACTTTCCTCGCTGGCTTCTCTGCTGTTTGCTGACAGGCCTGGTGGCGATCAATGAATGCCACTGAAGTTAAAGGAAGCTTTTAAACACTATTTTAAGCTGCTATACTGGGTGCAACTCATTAACTGGCACACTGGTGCATGTGGGCACCGTGGCTCTACTTTACGATCCATAAAAGACTTAAAGTAGTTTATGGCATTAAAACATTCAGTTTTCGGAGACGTTTTTCTCTCCTAAAATAAAATGGAAATCTGAACTCAGGTCCTTTCCAAACAGAATTTCCTCTGAGAGCAAATACTAATCACCCTTTGACAGCAAATCATCTGAAATCATCTTAATTACGGTGCTCTTGATCATATGATACATCCTACATAATCACAGTATTGTGAGTCAGAATGGAAACCCTGCTATTTAGTCAGACAGGCCTCTCAGTCAAACAGTAATACACACATTGTGTACAGCATAATGTATGCTATTGTTTGGGTGAGACACATTCCTGCTGGTATATCATGTAGTCGCACCACAACTACGAAAACGTGCTTTCAGATGTGCCACGACATGAAATAACACACATGCAGCCATATTTTTTACATATATTAGCATTTTACAGGCACGTTGTTTGGATGTTACGTCTCTCCAAAGTAGTGTTGAGATGATTAACTGATGAATACACTAGTATGTTGTTCATAAATAAAAGGTCAAATGTAAACTGAATATTTTTGGGTTTTAGAGTGCTGGTTTGACAAAAGACAGCTTGTGATGGACAATTTTTCACAACTCTCTGATTATACACAAATCAAAACAATAACTCATTGTCAGTCACAACTCATTGAGTGCCAGTCGTCACGATTGCCTCCACTTCCTGCTTTGATCTCTGTGGCGTCTTTATGCTTTGATCTTTATCTTTGTGTGACTCACGTATGACTTCCACTTTGTAGGTGGCGTTGATCACGCCGGCCCTGTTGGACACGTGGCAGGTGTACTTCCCACTGTGCCTCGGCATCAGGTTCTTCAGACTCAGAGTCCACTTCTTTTTCCTTCCTTCTCCTGCTGCTCCTTCTCCTCCATCTGCTCCACCCTCCTCATCCACCAGCGGCCGACTGTCCTTCAACCAGACGATGTCGGGGCGAGGGTTTCCACTCGCTGTACACTTCAGACGCACCGAGCTGCCCACTGGGCGAGCAATGACGCGTTTCCTCATCTTAGACGGCTGGGTGAAACGTGGACGCACTGCGAGTGGAGAGAGGGAGGAAGGGAGAGTAATTAGAAAGAGTTAGGGTTAAGGTAGTATGGGCTAATGGCTGCCTGCAGAATAAGTGAGCATGATGGAAGGTCACACTGGATGAAACTTTAATCTCACAGAAATTTTCAGGAAAGAACAAGCTGTGTTCTGCTCTTCAAACCAGTGAGAAGATAACAGATTAGTAATTCATCAGAGACTCTTATATGACACTTACATGAAAGGTAAAGAGCGATCAAAGCAGCGTTATCTGAAGAGGCCACGGGAGAGATTTTATTGGCTCCTTTACCTCCTTTTCCTGTTAGATGACTAAAACCCTCATTAGCACGCTGAGGACAAGTTGTTTTCCTTCTGCAAACCTTTCATTCATTTCCATTCCTTTTAAACGTAAGCTTTCTTTGTTTTACGATCAATTTAGAGGAAAAGGCTAACTGGTAATGACATGTACATTTCCTACGGATGTAAGGATGGAGCACATCAAAGGGTTCTCTGTTAAAAACTCTCTGTAATCACACAGAGATTTCATACATGTTTGTCCGCACTGAGCTCTGCTGTTTCCTCATTGCTCAGTCTGTTGTTTTATAGGTTGAACTGTTGTTTATGCATGCAGACATCTGCAGCAACTAATGTGAGAACAAATACTATTTTCCACTCTGCGAATACTCTGCGCTGGTGTGTATCCTTCAACTGCACACCATGAAATCAATCATTTCTTTGAAGTTAATAATAAGCTGTGTCTCCTGCACTCGAGTGCATTCACGGCTACAACATGCAGACACGTTTTGACAAACTTATAAACAACAAAAAAAGGAATCAGGGGCTAATTCACTCGTATCAGTCTGCAGATAATTTTAAGGAGTGCAGTGACTAGCGGTGCACGGAGCGTCGGACAGGCTGAGGTCATCGCCACGGGCCGTTCCAAGAACTCCATGTTGTGCTATAACAACATATGGCAGCGTGCCTCTTGGTATATACAACCCTAATTTGCTGTAATAAACCTAATTGTTTGTTTAAGAAAAATGTTTGAATCATTTCCTCTTCTCCCCGACACAAAAGCCTGAGTCACATGACTGGGAAAACACATGCACACACACACACCTTTATATATCTCCTTATTTTCCACTGATCCAGCACCTGTGGCTCCAGGGTTGTACACCTCTGCTGCTCTTAAAAAGCCACATATTTGGCTTCAAATCATGCATCCATGAGATCCCACCGTAAACCCCTTAGACAGCTATAATGTAACATCACTGTAAATATCCGGTCACATCTGTGCACAAGTCATAAAAAGCCAGACAGTGACTTAGCATCACACCAAACATCCATTCACTCATCCAAATCTTTTCTTACAAAACATAAAATGGCCAGTTAACCCCTCTGCAAACACCCACATCCCTCCATGCTGTTGCATGACTTAACCCCATCCGGCCATTCGAGATATGTATTCCTCCCCAACCAAACCCAAAGCCATGCATCTATTCATCCACAAACATCCCTCTTTATAAAAAAAAACACACAACAATCAGCACACATTGGAGGCAGATCAAAGAGGAAAAAGAAACTATCCAGTAGGGAGGGAGGAGAGGAAATCATTCACAGGAGAGCTTGATTTTACAGCCCTCATGTTCCAGCCACAGCAGATAGCCATCAACCGGTGCGATAAATCACCCTGAAACTACTGCAGTTGCGCCTCTTTGGTTGGAAACAGTTATTATTCTAGCTCCGGGTAAACAAACAAGGAGGAGAGTTATGTGACTGGTTTGAGCGCTGAAATGTGCAGATCTCTCTAGGGCAACATTACTCAGTGGAATATAGTCCTCTGTTGACCGGCAGGAAGCTGGACAGGACGACCGAACAAACAAAGCTCCCCCCTCCTCCGCCGAGTCTCAGAAAAGCTACTACAGCTGAACTGCGACCAGTTACACATTAAATCTAACACAGCGTGGAGGATGCACACAATGCAATGATTAAAAGTTTAATGTTGGCAAAGTCCTGCTTTGATGATTACATAAATGTAGCTGAAATTAACTGTGAAGCAGAGGAAAGAGCCAAAGCAAAGCTGAGCTGGACTGGCTAAAGATGAGAGTGGAGGCTGAACAGGGTACAGTGAAGTGCAACTGAAATGAACTGATTTACTGAATCACCGCAAGAACGAAGTTCAAATTAAGGTTGGCAAATTCAGACTGACGGACAGATGAAACTGGAGAACAAAGAGAAGGAATAAAAACAATAAAAAGAAGTAAAGGTAAGAGAGAGGAAAACTGAGCGAGAGAGCGGCGATAGAGAGAGGCAAGAAGGTGAGAGCCAGATCGGGCAAAAGGGCAGGCTTGTTCTGGGTCTCTGGGGCCACTTCAACGCCACACTTCACAGTGTAAAAATACTGCCGACTCTCCGACTGACCGCCTTTGATCAGAGAGCGAGAGAGAGAGAGAGAGAGAGAGAGGGGGAGAGAGAGAGAGCGAGAGAGAGAGGCTCAGATTGAGGACATTTCTGCTAAAGATGTGGCTTATCCTGACAGGAGAAGTTTTGGTGATGATTTGAGTTTGGATGTATTAGGATTACCTTCATCTTAACACAGTTTAAACATTTAGCTGTAGACTGAAGACTGTCACCACTTTTTCAGTGTCTGTGCATTAACTCACTGAGCGCCAAGCCTTTCATAAAACAGAAAGTGCCTTGTGCCAGCGTTTTTTAGCCATTTTGAGTCATATTTCAAGACCGACAGGACATTTAGTACTATGTCTGTGAAACACTGAGTAGCTCAAATGAAAGAAGAGACTCTCTATTTCATCATGAAAAAAAAAAAGTTTTTACTTCGTTCCTTTCTTGTTTTATCAGAGGTAAAGGCCACTTTCACCAAAATCACTGCTTTTTGTCCAGATTCTTTGTTTTGCTCTCTAATCGCGATCGTCTCCATTTCCTGCTTTGATCTCTGTGGCGTATATCGTCTCTTTATGTCCCAACTACAACTCTCAGAAGCCCCAATATTACTAGTAGGCTGTGAGAGCGCCCTCTTGCGCCTGCTGCCTAAAAAACAAAAAAAAAACCCCACTTTGACGTGTATAATATATACATATATATATATTATATATATGTATATATACACGTCTATGGCACTCAAGTGTTGGATTTCGTAGTCATTTGCAGTCAAAAGGCCTAGCTTACATAAAGACTGGAAGTATGAAGAATAATTTGAATTGAACAAAAGAGGTACCAAGGTGATGACAGGCAGATTTTTGGACTTTTTTGGGCTTTTCACCTCCGCTTCCTGTCTTAGGTCACAAACTCACAGATTTTATGTGGAATTCATTTTCTCATCTCACTCCTGGAAAAACAGTGAATAAGCATATTTTCCAAAATTTAAAACAAAGTTGACACATATAAATATTGCAGATGAAGAACACAGTGTGCATGTCTTGTTGTCTACTTGACTGTCCATTTTGCAGCGCTGGACAGGCCTGAGGTATTTCTCACGCAGGGCTGTGGTTGGTTTAAACGTGGCTTTAAGCTGAAGCACTGAGTGTGTACGTTTGGTTGTGTGTGAGCAGAAATAAGCAAATAAATAAAGAGAAAGAATGTGTGTGGAAAAAAAAGGAATGTTTGTTGACATTAAAGTGTGAGTGTGCTTGGATGTTTCTGACGAAGAGAAAGAGAGGGAGCAGGGGAAGAGAGAGAGTTGGATAAGAGGATAACAAAAAGCAAAGGAAGAAGGGTTAGGTTACATGGCAGGGTGACCGGGGAGACTTTGGACGGGGTGAAAGGAAGGAATGTGTCCCGCCAAATCACACCTCACACAAATAGCCTGCTCTCCACTCTGTCAGAGCCAATTATCTGAGCAAACAGACACCCTGATGTGTGGCTTTGTGTATCTGTGTGTCTGTGTGTGGGCCAGAGAGCGAGGTGTTTACTGCCCATCTGCTACTGTGCTTTTTAAAATGTTACACACTGTCAGCTATCTGAAGTGTCCCTTCCAGGCATCCCTCCCTTCTTTAAATATGTGTATGCCTGTTGTGATGAGACGAGTGCTTACCCAGTTTCCCAGCCAGCTCCGGGGTGTGTTCGCCGTCGCCATTGGCCGTCCCTGCTCCACCTCTTGAGCTGGAGTCGTCTGGTGATGGAGAGAAAATGATAAGACGCATCGTTAGTGATTTCATAACTTCTGAACAGTCATGACTAATAAACTATATGAAGCTCAGACTGTTACCACATACCGTTAGCAGCTCTACATATGATAGTAATGCACTGTTTTGTTTATATTCCACAATATGGATATATATGTAATCCAACGCAGGGCAGAGATGGCCGAGTGGGTCAAAAAATAAAAAAAGTTTTTCACCCAGGAGACTGCTGGTTTTGTGTGAAACCACAAGTCAAGAAAAAAACTGGTGTTTTAGGTGAAACTGGCCTCTACTCAACTTTTATCCATGATGAAATAGAGAGTCTCTTTTTTGCATTTGAGCTATTTTTTTTCAGAGTCATAGCCCAAAATATTCTGTGGGTCTTCACTCAATGAATTAATGAACCTAACCAAGTTAGAAAGTGCCATTTATTCAATTTGTTTACTATGTGTTTGATGAGAGTAAAGAAAATACTGTCGTGAAAATTCAAGGAATACTGTTAGTATTTTATGTGAATTAATTGCACAGCTTCCAAAGATCTGTGACAGGTTAACAGGAAGTACACAAGTTGTGAAGATGGAAGTTTATTTGGAAGAGACTGTATACATGTTGCAGGAAAACTAAAATAAGAAATAACATTTTGTTGAACTACAAGACCTGATGCAGCAAACTCTAACCATCAGTCAATAATAAATATTACTTTCTATTGTCAGAGCTGAATTGTCTTGACAAAGTCATGATTTCTATACCCACTTGCTGCTCTGGGCGGAGTAAAATAAACATTAATCATGTGCACAAAGCTCAGCTGGGTCTATGTGCTACAAACCAAAAGACATCAAGTCTCAAGTGTACGGGAGTTAGGATGGATTATTTCTGTTTTCTATCAGCATCTGACAGTTGCTTTATAAGATGCAGCTGTTTCAGCATGGGGTCTTGATGTATGACGGTTCGTTCATACACACATAAATTCAAGAAATCGGTGATACATTGGTCTGCTCTCACAAATTGGATGCAGATTGTTACAAGTTAGGAATGCAGAAGCTTCCCTGTTATCACTTTAACATTTGAAAATATTTAGAATAAAGTCTGCAACAGTAAAAGCAGGAAAATATTGTGGCCAGAGAAGCAGGCCGATGACACTGGTGGACGGCTTCCCAGAAGTAGCAGGTAAAATCTGGTTGAAAGGTGAGGCTGAAGTGATGCAGCTAACAGGAAAGAAGCCTCTGACTTTCCATCCAGCAGCACACGGCCTTCAACACTATGCATTTCAAACTGCTCCGCAAAGGACCAGCCTCATGTTTCTTGAGAAAAACAAATGACAAATAACACGATATGTCCGTCCTGACTGTGCCAGAGATGTGCCGCTACTGCAGCTCATCGATGATGAAAGCTGTGAAATTAATACCATAAAACTACTGATTCCTGACGTCATGCCATTGAAAGGTCATGATGATCTGTGCCCCAAGCATCTGAAATGAGGACATTATTACCCCAAGCAACCTTTCAGGGCAAATGGCATGGCCCAAAAAGCAAATCCTTCTTTGAATACCTTCATTTTGTACATCATACTCCACCGTGTCATATTGCTTTACTCTCACGCTGCCGTATCAGTTTCCGTCCCTCGGCACATCTTCCCACATTGATTATCAAAACGATACAAACATCTGTCTGAACCTTCACGCTAGGAGCCTCTTCAAGATGAAACCAATGTATGCGAGTACAGTGCAATATCAGGTCTGTCAAAATACGTGGGGGTGAGGTGTGGGCAGTTAACTTAGCTTGAACCTGAAACTTCAACCAGAACCCGATGGTAGTCATGGAAAGACCCCAGACCACCTGCAGTAACTACGTGAAAGTGCGAAATTGTGAATGAATATGTGCATTGTGCACGTTGATACATATGTGAATGTGTGAGTGGATTTTAGGAGAGCACCTGAAAGCTCCGAGTGTTTAATGCAGCGCCAAATGTCTTTAAAGCATCACTGTTGATGGAGCAAAAGATGCATTTGAAATGCAAATACGAGGCATGACCTGCATCCTCGGGGCTCGTATTAATAGCATGCAGGCAGGCCGTGTGTGTGTGATATGGATTCCTGGATGGGTGTGTCAGTGCATGTGCTGGTGCGTGTGCTCTGGCGTTATTTAACTGTGGTAATCTGAGGTGCCGGTATTCCCGTTCCCAGCTCACTCAACCTTCCCTCCCTTCTGCCAACATGCACAGCATGTTCTGAGAAAGGGCAGCGCGTTTGAAGCCTCGCGGCATGGGGGTCTGATCTGATGGGGAGGATGGGGGGGCACACAGTTTAGCGCTCTTAACAGCTACAGTGAATCCTCCCCCAGGCCTGGTGTTAGCCTGTAAACCTCACCTGGCAGACCTCCTACAGACCAACTCACAGAGGAGAGCTGGATCGCTTCCACCATCCCCATAGTGCATCAAAGTATTTCTAAAAATTCAAAACACATAAAGTGCTGTACAACTATATTTGACCACCCTGCCCTGTTTGCCCCAAAGACCGTCAAGCTTCATGAAAACCTTTAATTGAGACTTGAATTGAAGTCACCTTTTTATTTTTGAATTAAATAAATATTTTAGAACAACATCAAAGCACTAAAACATATTTTTCTGTTCAGGAATGGCAGTGAATAACTGGAATTTGGCATCTCAACGAAAAAACAATAGTAGCATTTTTAATAGTATTTTTCAGCTTTTTTATGAAACAGTAAATTTGGTAATTTATGGATAACAACAAAAGTGATAATTTTAGTATTAAATATATCATTTTACTTAAAGAACTTGCACATACTGCTGTATTAACCATTAAAGAAACATAAACAAATATTTTGTTTATCGGCAACACTGTTAATTTAGGGCAGTTGTGGTCGAATAATAAAGCTGACTCCTCCGACCTGAAGAGGAAGTTTTTATCCAGAGATGCTCAGAAGCAAAAAGTGTGATTTTACCAACTATATTGACACCATACTCTTAAACAAGTCACAGAAGACTTAGTTATAAAACCATATAGTATATCTGTATGTTTTTTAAAAACTTCCAGTCCTCTAGTGAGCAAAAATTTAATGGTCTTTCTCCGTCAGCCTCAGAGACAGAGTCAGTTTCACACCTTTCTTCAGTTCTGTGACTCGAGTTTCTGAAGTTAGGGAGGGTCGACTTAATGTTTCTGTTTGGTTGGAGCTGAACACACACAGAGTAGAGAACATATTCCCTCCCTGCTTCAGCTGCTTTTAATAAACAAAATGTTTTCTTCTGATCCCGTTCCACCTTCTAATGTTTGGCCAGATATTTTGGCTTCTGAGTCCAACAACTAATCCACCCAAGCACTTACAATGGCCACAAAGACATGCATAGACACGAATACACCAAGACAATCTGTAAGCGAGCATATACAGAGTGAATAAGATAAAGCCAGTTATATGGTCCCAAGAATCTGTATCGGCTTTGACCCTATGGTTTTACGGTATCTGCTGAAATAAAGTCAATCAGACTGATCTGTTGTTCACCTGAGCCTCCTCATGGTGCAAAGCTGCTTTCTTTTATTAGCAATGAGCTTTAAAGCAGCGTTTAGCTTTATATGTTAAGTGAAAACTGATGTGAAAAAAAATATTTGGGGTGCACCAGTAAGTTTGGACACTGAGGATACACAGACACTCTGACGCTAGTTGAGCAGTGTACAAAACATTTAAGTAGCAGCTTCTCATTTCTTTACTGTACTCAGCCCAAGATCGCTTGTGAGGGACGAAAAGTGATACATTTCCTCAGTAGCTGATCATTTCTGGGGTCACGTTCTCTCACTTCATACTAATAATTTAAGTCTAATAATCAAATATAAATATATAAGTAATACAGTGTCAAACTAATACTTTTGAACCAAGACCTTCAGTATTTGGATCAAATATCCTGCGAAAAAAAATCCAAAATAAACAAAAAAGTGTAGTTTCATGCAAACAACTGAACTGAAGAACTCTGGTGGCAAAAAACAAGCTTTTTTGACCTTTGACAAAACACCCAGAAATACAAAAAACAATATACTATACTGTACTGTGCTATACTATATCATACTAGACTATACAACTATACTATACGATACAACACTACTAGACTATGTACTAGACTATGCTATAGTATACTATACTATACTATACTGTATTATACTACACTAGACTATACTATGCTACATCATACTATACTATACTAGGTTACATTATACCATAGTAGACTATACTATACTGTACTATACTATATCATGCTATACTATACTAGGCTATACTATATGATACTAGACTATACAAGACTTACTATACTATACTCCACTACTACTATATACTGTGGAAACACTTGATACTTCATAGGAATGCTATCCTATAAATACAAACTTTAAAGAGTATTCGTGATTTTGTGAATTTGATATATTGTCACTGTTATTAAAATTACAATTGTTGAAGAGTGTGTTAAGGACTAAAAACTCAAAAAATGAGGACTTTCTTAACATGAGACTTGCAAAGCGATGACTTGGTCTCACCTCTACAGCGGTACACACATCTGCATATGTTTGTTAATCTCTTAATTCTCTCCTATTCCAACTTTCACACACACACACACACTCTCTATGTCTCCTCACACTTTCAGTTTAATTTTGAGCCTCTTTTCTTCTTAGGTTCTTTTCATTCCTGCCTCTTTTCATCTGCAGGGGGGAAATGGATCAACAGTGTGCTACATTTCACACATTCACTGGCGGGGAACCCCTGTGTGAGTGTGAGTGTTTGCATAACCCCTTCTTGTATTTACATTTAGGTCTGTAGAGAAAAGGCAGCAACTGGACATGAGCATGCTCAGAAATATGAGTCCCAACAGTCCAGTGTGTGTGTGTATGTGTGTTTAAGTGTGTGTGTTTGTATGGGTGAGCGTGTCCAGGGGGCCAGTGTTTTCCTAAAGGGTCATGTCCTCCCAGGTTTTAATGTAGAGACACTGGATATGTGGACAGAGGCTGCTTGTTGCAGCATCAGGGCCAAAATCAGCCCGACGCTGAGTTTGTGTATTTGACAATAAACCACTGTTAGTCCTCTCAAACTGACCACGGTCGCAGTTTCAGGCTTTGCACAGGAACAGCTTGCCTCACAGTTCATCCACATTTGATGTTTCACTTCATAATTCTGAGGGAAGCAACCGCAACTGAACGCATTTTACATAACTCTGGAAGAAGAGGCATTGTTCAGTTCAACCAGAGTCCTGGGGGGGGAGGTTATTTTATGCTTCCGCAACAATAGCTTTCTTTAAATAATGCAGAGGGTTACACTTTTGACCAATGTTAAACTCCATGCTGTGTAAGAGATCAGAAATGCTACATTAGTTCCAACTTTATCATGATAAAACGCTTATATGAGGCTTGTTTCAAGCCACTTAACGTATGGTAAACTTCAGTCTTAGTTCATTCTTGACCCGGGAAAGTTTGGAAAACAATCGCACCACAAAGTCTGGTTAGTAGCTGAAGTTTTCTGTCACATCACATTACATGGTCTTCATCAACAGAAAGCATGTTCGACGACTTTAACAATTCATCTTCTTTAAAAAACTTTAGGGACATCTCATCATCTTTTCAATTTTTAATCATTTTGCACCATTTGCAGTTTTTAATGCAAATAAAAGATGCAAAATCAGTCAGTGTCTTGTATAAGCACACACATTTGACCAATAAAGGTGATTTTGATACTAATAAATCAGATTATCAATGCATGACTAAAAAGAGAATGTAAATTTTTTTTTAATTAAATATTTTTACAAATTAAAACTCTTTCCTGATGGCGATTATTGAGTTTAGTCTGCAATAAGTGATTCATTTTATATTTTCAGTTTAAGAACTTGCAAAATGAAACAAAGCCAACATGTCCAAGGACTTCATAATCTGTTTAACAAGTAACCACTTCTTCTTGGATTACTAATACAGCAGGATAACATGATGAATGTTGTATTTCGGCGCCAGACAGATGAACTTTAAGGCTCATTTTGTAGCCGTCTACTGTAACAAGCAGCAGAGTAAACAGCAGTCTGTTGGCCTGTCAGTGCACTGACCCCCTGCTGAAGCACACACTGTCATTATCACTCCATCAAGGTCAGCCATACTCTGGAAACAACGAAACCACGTGTATCTTATGCTGTAAACCTGTTGTTACTGCTGCTGGAATGACATCTTGTTCTGTGAAGGGCTTTGTTAGAGGGTGAAAAAAGAGACATCTAAAGTCTAAACTGATACTGGTGCTGCATTCAGACCCGACGAGCCAAACCTATTTTTCTCTGCGGCCACAGTCATTTTAGGAGCATTCACTTGTATTCAGATGCTGCATGTTGCAACATTAAACATGCTGTCATTGTAATAAATAGTTGGATTTACATGCTGTGGCTCGGGATCCAAAACGTAATGACGTTGTGCGGAAACTTTCTGTCTGCAGCACAGGTCGTGTTTCATACGTAATTAGCGACTCATGTAATCCTCTGCAGACAACAAGTGTTTAGGGAGCGAGCCAAACCACCAGACCATGTTAAACAGACTTAACAGAATTAATAGTTTTTCCTTAATTCATATAGTAAATAAAGGACTAAAAGGGTTTGCTCATGTTTTTCCAGCGAATCAGCCCGGAGTTAAGACGGAACATTTCTTAACAGTGAGGAATATTAATATCAGATTAACTGGCTGTGGAGCTTTCAGTGTTATCAAAAAAAACTCTATAACAGCTAAACAGACGTCCTCCTGATGAAGACAGCCGTGATACAGCCGAAAGCTCAGGAACAAAAGAAAACAGTGAGAGGACCTCGAGTTGGGACTGTTTTCTTACTATTTCCAGTGTCAAGAATGAACTGTTGTGCTGAAGGATAATATTAATTACGCCTGAAATTCTTAGATGAATCACTGAAGGATAACTGGCTGAATTAATCTGCGAGCATTTTGATAATTTATCTTAAATATCTGCAAATATCTGAAAGGTTTGCTACTTCTCTCTGAGTGAAAATTGTATCTATTTGGGTTTTGAACTGAAACAACAAGACTTGAAAATGTGATAAGAATTTTTGTGATATTTTTAAAAAGAGATAAGAAAAGTTAGCACAGTCGCCAGGAAATAAATGTTGGCATTGTGTTTCTGCAAACCACTGATACATTGAATGTGGATTATTTTTTTCACATTTTGTAAAGTGTGAAAAAATTAAAAGAATCGTTCCTCCAGAGGACAAGCAGCATTTATGTCATGTGCTCACAGCATTCAGCATCATTTTCACTGTACAAATATAGTCATTTTAAGCCCAAACATGTAGTTCTTTCCTAATCCTAACTACAGTGGTTTTATTGCATTGTTACAGTTGCTACACTATTATCTGAACACAAACCATGATCATTTTTCTAACCTTTTTCTAACCTCTTCTATGTAATTTTGCTGTCTAAACCTAACCAAACATATCACTCAATGCATTGCTTCTGCCAGCAGTGTATAGAAACATATTTCTGGTTCACAAACGTCAGTGTTCAACGTATCCGTGATTAGCAGAAACACTGCCAACATCATTTCTGGCAACAGGGTTGGATAATAAAAATAATCTGGCTCTATATTATTGATTCATCATTCATTCATTATTATTTCAACTCCCCATAACAAAATAGTCACTTTTTTGTCAGCGTCCCTCTAATCACAAGGCCGTACGATTGTCTTCTTAAAAGCTATTTCAAAACCAAGACATAAAAAAGTCCTTCCATTGTTCTGACACTGCAGTTATCGTCTGTCTGCATAAATTGTTCAGATTCTCAAGAGAAAAACATGTGCGATAGTGCACAGCAGCGTCCACAAACTGTGTACTACAGACAAGAAAAAACACACACACAAGTCACTGTGATTTACACTCCTGCCTGCGGAGAGGCCATGTCGCCTCATGGAAATCATTATAAGCTGGGCTGCTACACAGGCCTCCATTAACAGCATGAGAGAGAGACGCTGAAAGGGGCTGTGATGGAGAAGGAGAGCCAATGAGACAGCAACTGACGGACTTTCAGAGGAGGTCAAGAAGCGTCAGGAGGGAGATGAAAAGAGACGGAGAGAGAGATAGATTTATGAAGTGTAGCCGCATAACAGACAATTGAACACTACGGTTAACTGCTACTCTCTATGAGGGACAACACCGGCTCATATAACACATCAACAGCTCGTGTGTGTGTGTGTGTTTAGTGGGCCGTCATCACCGTGGTGACGTGGTGATGCTATTAGCCAGAAGTTAAATCCTCATACGGTAAAAATTTGCTCTGAAATTCTGGAACATTTGATCTCATCACCACCATCATCATCATCATCATCATCATCCACACACACGAACACCTGACAGGGTGTTCTGCTCCCACCTCCTTACCTCGGCCTCCTCTTGGACCAAGACCACAAGAAAACTTCTTTTTTTGTTTTTACGAGTGCACCTTTACGATGTTATTTACAAATGCGATTACACATCATGCCGTTCTGGGCTCAGGCTCTCTGAAATATGATGAACAAACGCCAAATGTTCGGCTGGGAATTGCTTCCAGCTTTCTGACCAATTTGATAGAAACTTAGTGTATGAGCCAATCACGCACACAGACTCTGCACTTTAACACAGACACTATTTCATATAGTAATCTTGGTATGTGGTTGATTTACAGAGGGGCTTTACTGGCAGGAGTTTATTTGCAGGTTTAGTTTAAGAACTAAAGAGAGGTTGTGGGGGTTCATATGGCTGAATCCACAGGTACACACATTATGTATTGCACACTATGTACACATTATGTACTGAACGTTGAGATTTTGTTTTTTCAACAATGGATAATGCATAATAATCCCTTAAATGACTAAAATGTGCCTTTTAACAGGTTTTTAACACAATCTGCAGCTGTGGTTCACCGTTTTGCTCACGACTTGAAGTCTTGAAACTCGAGCGTTTCAGTTTTTCCAAAGTCACCAGATCCAAAAAGGCTTTCCTCATCGATTCCTATCTGTGCTCAAACTTTTCTAAGTGGAACAAAATATGCAATGTTTAAGTCACAATTGAATTACATTGCGGTGAGATTAACCATGAAGCTTTCTTCTGGTCAGACAGACCCCGAGGCACAGGATTTCACAAGAAGCACTGGAGGTTTGAAGGCATGTTACATCCCTGCAGCTTAGTTAAAATGCAAAAATGCTTCAGTTTCAGATTCAAGGCTGTTCTTCCTCGACCCATGAGCAAACAAACCACCTCGTTTCTTTGACATTTACCAGACAAAAAGACCAAAACAAAACCTCTTCATAACAGCTAACATTTACTGTTCAATCCAAAACTAATCTAATCAAATCATCTTTTTATATGCATGTACTCTGGTCACAGGGTAAAACCAACGCAAAAAGGGTGGATGACATCAAGATGGAGGACAAAAGCAGCATTACAATAAAGAAAAAGAAGGTTATAAGCTCTCAAGTGTTTGGTGAAGAACAGTTTGGACCATCGAGAGGTAAAAATCACGACCAAATTAAACAATATTCATAAAAATGGTGCATTCCTTTGTGTTGAAACACTTCCAGTACTGTCTGTAACAAAGTGGAAGAGTGCAGCACTCAGAGAATATGTCTGTTCACCGATAAGAAGAGCTGACCGCTCAGCGCTGCAGCATTATTATTGCTTTTCTAACCTTGTGCCCAGCTGTGAGTTCTGCTTACTGAGCAGCAGAAAACCAACCGTGTGTATTCTTAAGTCAGACTAAAGAGTGATGTTCAACAGTTGGGGCTTATCTGACCCATAATCCCTTGCTCTCCACCTTCGCCTGCTGCAGGAGTAAACACAGGGTGTGTAAGTTTCTACAGTGAAGTCAAACAGAGCTCAGTCTCAGTTGCAGACTAAACAAAAACAGTTTCAGAGAAACCTTTCGTATGGCAGCGTCACGTTATAAAGAGAGCGAGCCGGAGAAATAAAGGTGCATGAATATGGAGCTGTGTGTGTCTAACTCTAAGCAGAGCTCTGTATTTCCTGAAGCCGAGCGCACCGCAGTTTGATCTGGAGCCATGAATGGGCTCAACACACTAATTACAGCCACCTGTGTGTGTGTGTGTGTGTGTGTGTGGCTGCAGGGGGAGGAGGGTGACTGTATGGTCATGAAAAAACGTTTTTTTCCACTCACACATTTAGAGGAAAAATAACGTAGCGTCATACTTTGAGGAGGCAGAGGGTTAACCTTCACTGTGTGTTTGGTTTGTGTCAGGGCTGTTACCTTCACTTTGGCCTCGGCCATGTCTCATGGCCAAGCAGCAGCATGTCCGAGTCTGTCTGTCCAGCTGTCAGTCACCCAGGACAGACTTTTGGAGTATAATCAAGCAAGAAAACTCAAATCTATTGGGCACAGTCACCATTTTAGAGCAGGAGAAAGACGGAGAGTGAGACAGATTGAGCCAATTGCTTCATTGACCAATCAAACCACTCAGGTTGAAACCACCACAAATTGTCCCAAATGGAAAAAAATACTAAAAAAGATATTAAGTTCCAGACTAGATTGGGACGATATGATGATCAATGATCACATTTAAGAGATTTAAAGCTAAGCTATTATAGTTGTTTTATGGCACGCCCTGTAAAAACTGGGCTACCAAGGCACTCCTATCTTTCAAAAACAGTCTTCTCTATCATCACATAGAATCTTTCCAAAGTGAAATATTTTCCTTCTGCTTGGACATCTCATGAACCTTTATATGTACAGCAGGTGTTTGATCGGGAAGCTTCGAACCTCACACACGCGCTGTTCTTGTAGATAAAACAGACGTTTCTTTATGGAAAAAGTAGTAGATATTAACATGATCGCAGCTCAGAACATCTGCTGGTCTTGTGTTTCTGGAGAGTGAGAGTTTGGCTTCAGATGTGTTCAATAACCAACAACAAAACGAGTTCACAGTTCCTCTTGACACGATCCTCAATAAACTAACGCTTCCAGGTAACTCATTTAAGCCGGGATGCAGACTTTTGGCTCAAACTTCTAGCAATAAAAAGCTGTTCCAGGAAGTAAAATCCACCACCCTACAGACTGAAAATAGATCCAGACCCTGGACACTGCAGCTTTTACAGCTCCACTGTACAGCTGTATTATATTGTACTGCTTTCCCTCCTTCTTAGATTTTAGCACTCTTGCTCGCGCTGACTCAGGATGAATAAACGTGTCAATTGAGATCGACTGCGTGCTTGTTGTGTGGACAGTCTGCACTATTTTTGGCATCTTGCAACATGGGCAGAAGACGAAATGTACGTCTTGCAGAGCGTTTCAGCCATGTGATTCCCATCGTCAGTGGAAATTAAACCCTGGCACTGTTTATTCTTCCTAGCATGAAGGACAATGGAACTTACTTGACAGTCTATAATTAGTTAATATATACTTTTATGAGTCCAGTTTTCCTGTTGCTGTACTGTACTGTGTTCCCCTATCGTTGAATTTGTCATCTTTTATATCCAATACTATTTTCACACTTTCAAAACTAATATTTTTTTGCAACCATGTGACATGAGAGGGTGGAGCTAAGTGCGACCAAATGCATTTTAGCTGACCAAAATTTTACAATCAACTTTCCTGAACTGAAAACACACCAAGAGAAGGTTCATGCTAGGGCTGGGATGGTTGTTGCTATTGCGGGGGGGGTTGTGGCGATCACGGGTACTGCGGAAAATCACATTGATTGGGTGCTGTGTCAGCATGATAATAAAAAATCCATACTGTCTAGTTCAAGCTCTGACATGAAAACACAATCAGAAAGCAGCAGCGTCCTAAAGCATTGTCTGCTTTATGGTCTATTTGATTCCAAATGGGACCATAAATTACCGAATGAACATCATGTTGTCTTGAAGAAGACTTGAAACCAGCGACTGAGACAATAATGTCATTTTTAAAATGTTTATTTCCCAAACCAATGGTTTCCCACTGGAAGAGACTGAAATACTCTCAATGTTTGGAGGATCTTAACCTTTATACCTTTAAATAGTGCAGATGAGCCATCAAAGTCCACTGGAGCTGCTGGAAACATCACCTCTACATCTGGCCAGTTATCCACGAGGTTTCAGCAGAACAAAATTAATCAGCATGAGCTTTTCTTTTTGTTTTTACTCTGTGAAAGTGTTTCACGGTAGTAAGAAACCAAATCCCTGTTCTTTCCTACTGCTGGCCCTCTGACCTCCCTTCAAGCAGCCAAACAATGAGGATATTGTCCCAATAGGGATCAATAAAGTATCACATAATTATGAATCTTTTTGCAACTGCTGCTTATGAGGGGAAGAAAGAGACTTCAACTGTGTTGCTTCCAGCTGACAAAGCACAAATCCTGCCCCATTCAATCTCCATCTGATATCGTGTAAATACACAATATGTGATTAACATGCCACATTTTTATGGCACGTTAACAAGTCCAGATCCATTTCCCAGCAGCATTACTCCTAGATTGAGCTTTGGTATATTTTCAGAGCGCTGTGGCTGCAGGCACGGGTCATTTAGCCTTGGCGGTCAGGTTTAGGTTAACAACGGGGTTCTGGGTTTGGTTATGACAAGAGAAATGTTGAGAAATCCGACAGTGAGGAAATACACGAAGCACCCCGGCCACCGCCAACGCCGAACATGGACTGTGTCAGAGCGTAAAATATCAACAGAGCGATGAAATAACATACAGGCACGAGGCGCAAGTGGTTCCACACACTCACTCATAAACGTCACACAGTGATGGGGTTTATGAGATCTGAAAACATACAGTTAGGGATCAAGTTTTCTGTGTGTTAATATAACGCCTGTGAGTGTGCGTTTGTGCACCAAAAGCATCTGGATAAGTTCATCTCGTTTTTCTGAGCCAGAGAAGGAAAGTCGACTCCTCGTCTTCCTCCTGGTTCTCTCTTATTCTCTTTCCATATGAATGTGTGCTTACTGGCGTGGCTGTTTTACATCACTGTTCACACTTCACTGATGAAGCAGCGGGGTCAAGTGTTGTACACGGACTGAGATTTGCCTATAATGGAGACGATTTGGACGCCACAGAGGAATCTGGCAAACACACAGCTGCAGCTTGAAGCCTCCTTGACCCTCCACCTGAGCAGGACGGCATGACGGAGGAGATCCAGTCAAGGACTGAAATCATTCAGTGGAATTACTGAATTACTTCATGGCTGCTCACAGGGGGGGATATGAGATCACAGAAAGTGAAACGGAGTGTGTGTCGACAAGCAAGGAATCTCAAGCTCCACATAATACAACAGAATTCATTCAAATACGATGAAAAGTTTGTGAGTGGTGACACTGTGCAGGAGTTCACTGCCTTCTTCAGTATGACTTCATCTCCCTCTATGCACCTGTCCACCAGGTGTTTCATCATACAAAGATAAAACAATGATCCCAGATGATTTTTAGGACACTTTCACAAGCAATTGTGGACCAAAGTCGGCCCAATAAAAAAGAATATTTGTGAGGGAATGGTAGACTTAACTATGACTATGTACTTATTTATTTACTATCAATCCTTCCTCCTCCAGTTTATCGTGGATGACTTTATGAACGTGGATTTTATTTAGCATAATTGTTATGCAGCCACTGTCTTCAGTAAACACAGATTGATTTACACCCTCAGTATCCACTCAAGAAATCAAGACAAATATTTGATGTAAATTCATGCCTGTTGTCCCTGAGGTTTTGAAAAGCATTCAGGGAAACGTAGGAAAAAAGACTCAGGGTTGAACGCCAGACACAGAAGTTTCTCGACTCAGTCTGCAAGACAAAAAAACGACAGGAATTAACTCATTGAGTGCCAGCCCTTTTCTTTAAAAACCAAAGTGCCTTGTGCCAGCGTTTTTGCCTATTTTGAGTCATATTTCATGATGCACAGAATATTTTGCACTACGACTCTGAAAACAGAGTAGCTCAAATGAAAGAAGAGACTCTGTTTCATTATGTGTTTACCTTGTTCCATTCTTGTTTTATCTGGAGGACAGCAGAGGCCACTTTCACCAAATTCACCACTTTTTGTCCAGTTTCTGTCTTGCTCTCTAATCGCGATTGTCTCCACTTTCTGCTTTGATCTCTGTGGCATACACAGTGTCTTTATGTCCTGAATACAAATCCCAGAAGCCCCAAAATTGCTGAAAAGAAAAGATGTGTGCCGAACCGAACAGGTGTGTATCGAAACGATACAGTACGTTGAGAAAAAAAGGAATGAAAGATCCTGTTTTGATGTGGAATTTTTAATCCAAGGACATATTGAAGGAGCGCACATTCACACAGAATCTATGACCCGCATGAAATGTGACACTGATTTTAACAGGAAACTACTATCCGGCAGTGCGCTCGACTGTGATGAGTGCAGACATCGCAGCTTTACCATCAAGCTAAAAAACATTTATAATGTCAACCTGAAGGGAAGAGAAGAAGTAAGACTAATGTTTAGAATACATTTAATTGAAGTCATATTTTGTTGATTCATAACAGAATTATATTGTTTCTATTTTCCTATATTCTATTGTCTTAAACAATTGAGGGAAATAGTTCAATAATTCATAATAAATGAATGAAAGACATGTTGAGGGTTTTTCTTTTTTCCCATACCGAACCGAAAAAAAACCAAAAAATATGGCTTTCAAAACCGAAAACGTACTGAACTGAAAATTTTGTGTACCGTTACAGGTTTCTATGTAAGTGAATGTTTGTAAAAGGAAAATCTGAAACCATTTATGTGGATGTCCAATCAGGGTTGATGGTAAATGTAGTCATTTGAAGCAATAAATTCTTAAGTGTGTTCTGTATTGACCCCAAAAGCAGACTTTTCCAGCTTACAGAGCCGTGCTGGCAGTGCCTAAATGTACCAGGAAGCATTATGTTGTTGTAGTTGACTTCACTGTCATGTTGAATGGCCTCACAGGATGCAGGAGAAACAACAGATTGTAGCACACACTGAGGAATTTGTTGCTTCAAACGACTACATTTACCATTGACGCTGATTGGGCGTCCACATAAAAGGTGGCAGAGTTTCCCTTTGAATGAACAAGGATGTGAACATGTGCGTGCAATGTGCATTCATTACTGACTGCTTAAAGTGTGTATTAGTGCATCTGCCAGCATTTATCTACCTGAAAGCGAGGACGAGGACGTGCACCATCTTTCGCATCCAAATACATTTGTGTGTGAGTGTGTGTGTGCTTGTCCAGCTGCTGCTTGTGTAACTCTAGTAAACATCAAGGCAGCTCTTTACTTTGCTGAATTAACGAATCTCTCACATCCATCGCCACGCGCCGCCTTTGAAACACACACCACCGGCCTCGGCTCAGGACTTTGAACTCTCAATCATTCTCCGCCTCGCCCACCCTGCTCTGCTCAGTATCGAATTATATTCCAGTAAAATATCTACTCATTAGTACTTTTAGTAGTTTTCTCCCCATTTCACCTCTTTCTCATCTTACATCCTTTAAATTCAGTTTCATGACTCAGGCTGGAGATCAGTGCTGCTGCGAGGCCAGGCGAGGTGGATGAGACGGAAAAGAGTGTTTCTACTTCTGGTTTCCTTCAAACTGCACAAGTTCTCACCTACTTCACTATTCTCAAAAGAACTGTCTTCTCTTTATTACTGACTCTTCATCCATGATTTCATTTCATGCCTTCTCGGTCAGAGAGCTTTCTAATCTGATGTGTTAAAGCACGACTATTTAATAACCAGAAAACAACAAGTACTTAAAAAAAACATTCAACGGGTAAACTGTTTCAAAATCAGTGCAATTCATTTGTTTAGTGAAGTCAATTTTATTTGTATGGTCCAATATCACAAATTACATATTTTCCTCAGAGGGCTTTACAATCTGTCCAGGATATGACTCTGACCTCTGTGTTTTACAAACGACCCTCACATCGACTAAGGGAAAAAGTCTAGAAAAAACTTTTAACAGGGAAACAGAAATGGTAGAAACCAGGAAGAGCAGTATTACTTTTCTCTTTTTACAGCACAAAGTGCTTTATACTTTTACATGTACATACTGGTGGACTAATTAAGAGTAGTGGAGTATAACAAAGTCCGTTTACTTAAGAACTGATCTTAAGTACTTTGAGAAGAACTTTGGGATACAGGTTCCTGACGACAGCTGGGAGGCAAATATTGTTTTAATCATATGACAACTTAAGTTGGCATATGATTTAGACTATTACAAAGTATAAATAACATCCACGTTGACCAGCTGAACATTAAAGTGATGGAAATGTTACTGCATCACTGATTATAATCCAATGATATAATAATATAATTCTGACACAGGGTATTCTGCATCATGAGTGCTTTTACTTTGGTGATTTATGTATATTTAATGCTTTAGTACTTTTCCTGAAGTAACACTTTCAATGCAAGACATTTCCTTGCAATGTGGTATTTTTACACTTCAGCATCACTACTTTTACAAAAATACCTGCTACGAATATGTCTCTGCCACTATTAAGTGAATTTATTTTAAACTGCAGAGCAAAAACAAGCTGGCACATTGACGTTAGAAGAATCAGACTCACTGGCATTGCATTATTTATTTCGGGCTGTTACCTCCACCCACCCCGTGTTCCCAGTAAAATAATCTACACATTATAAATCATTAGTGGCTTCTATGTGACCCGTGTCTGCCCACCGCTGTGTCAAACTGTGATCCCTGCTGGAATGTTGGAGAGGCCTTAAAACAAGCCACACTTCAAAGCAGCTACTGGACCTCTCAGCTGTGGGTATGTCATGAGCATGTGCACCAGTGTGTGTCAAACTGTTTGCTTTGCACACACCTAAATGTATGAGTGTTTCTGCATGATGCTCACGAACGTGCCAACGTGTGTTTGCATGCCCTTGTGTACGTGTTTCACTGTGTGTGTGGAGACGAAGCGGCCGTCTTGTTTTTAACTTCAAAGACGCTGGCACACTCTACGATGTGAGGCTACACGCTGACAGGCCGTCTTTGATGAACAACTATTTACAACAATGTAAAACTAACCCGCTCATCATGATGCGCCGCCGGGCGGCGTTTCAACATGACTCACGCCGCCGCCTGCTTTGTTCGCCTCTTGTTTGTGTTACTCAGAGCTGTTTGTGGATTAATAATAATGCAACTTTTCATCTGCGCTCAGTGGGATGCTCTCGTGCTACTTAGTCCAACAGTCTGTGTTTTTCAGCGGATGCTTGCATAAGTTTGGCCTTGTAGTGAAGGAGTGTCTGTCTGCTGCATGTTTAGACAACGAAACTTAAAATAAAACCGTAAGTAACCCTTTTATAATAAGCTACAAACATTGTTGCTCTCATGTAAAAATTCTTTTCATCCCCAACATCATTTCTAGGTCGAAGAAAATTAATTCAAGCCTCCTTTCAAATCTGAATTATGAAACATAGAAAGAAACAATGCGACATTTCTTTTGTGACATTTAAAATATGACATGCTGTGGGTTTCAGACAGATGCAGACAACCAGTAGTAAAGCAGGAGGAGCAGGGACTGTGTGGGCGGACAGTGGCTTAACTCTGGAGCTTGTACTCATCATTTAACGACACGCCAAGTAGAGTTACATCCGAGAAATGAAAAAGAACACACTGGGCTCATCATGGCGACTTAAATCTGACAAACTTTGGTACAACGAAGCACTCCGAACGCCCATCATAACAATGCTCGCTTAGGAAGGAAATGTCGAAGGACGTCAGCCTTGAATGAAAGCGTGCATAATCTTTTAATAGCTACAGACCTCTGGAGTTTAAAAGGTGATGATATTAGTGTGCTCAGAATGATTAGAGAAGCACAGAATTGAATCAATATTCTAAAAATGTAGCGTACATGTATGTATACAAATTGAAGAAACTAGAGACAGAGGAATGTAAGGGAATGATTATGTCCATGGCGGTCATGGCGTTCAGGTATCAGTTTTCAGCAAGCTGTCACACTGATCAAACTCCAGGCTGATAGCAGCGGCGCCGCAGAACCATCACTGTGTTTGCCGAAGAACCACGGGGGGGAAAAAAACTGGTCTCACACACACACAACTTATCCAGACAACACAGCGCAAACATATTGTGCATGTTTTTATGTGAAATATAATGCATTGGAATGCAGCGACATTATACAAGTAAGCACATGCAGACAGGCACACCTGACGACTCCGAACAAAACCAGTCTGTTAAAGCTGCTGTCTTTTCAGAGTGACACTGTCCGTTTCAGATTACATGTAATTTAATTTGATATTTCAGTCAGCAGTCGTTTTCTGTAATCAGAATTTTTTTTCTCTGCTTTTTTCCCACCTCAGCTATGTTAATGTTTAAAAATACAAGTGATAAAGGCATTTTATCAGACTTCCTGGAACTGAGATACGCCACGGTGGCAGCTTTAAAAAATAATAAAATAAAAACAGTTTAGTCTACCCGCCTTCTGCAACCACAAGACAAGAACACAGCTTTATCAAATCCAGATTAAACACTGGCTCTGGGATACAAAGCTGATAAACTTCTTGATAACTGGAACAAGTTTTTCCATGCCTGCCTTTTTTTTTTTTTTTTTTTTGTCGCTCTGAATGCGAGCATTTCTTTTTTTTTTTACGTTGCCTGTTTGTTGAGGCGAGGTGGGATTGGAAAAGCCAGATGTAACTGCAGGAATCTGAAGGAGCGCGAGGGGGGGGATCTCTGTGTACGATTTGCTCTTCATGTCGTCATTAAGACATCAAAGCGGCTGCAGAAGATACAGGACTTTTCAGCACGGGCACAAATGCGTTCTCTGGGAGAAGAGTAGCAAAGAACGGGAGAAAAGAAAGGAAAGAGAGGGAAGAGGAGGAGGGATAGTGCGTGCTGAAGAACCAGTCCTTGGCTTTGATGGCGGCGTGAGAGCGAGGCAGCAAAAAGCAGACAAAAGTTTCTAAAACTTCAAAAGAAGGCTTTTTGTAGCGCAGGTCCGCTCTCTCTTTCTGCTTGATTCTTCCTTTCTTTCCTCTCCCTCCTCTCTTCAAACATGTCTTTGCTAATTGCCAGACCCTGTTCTGCCCTTCGCAGGCTCTCCACTCCTCTCAGGTCTATTCAGTGAGGGTGGTGGGGGGGGAGGCGGCAAGCCCTAATAACCCGCTCTGGAGTGGGACAATAGAGCCTGCAGGGCCAGCGACCCTAATGAGAAAAGACTCCTTCAGCAGAACAAGCAGGTCTGTCAATAGACGGCCTGTGATTGAGTTACAGGGTGGGGGGCAGCGACACATCATCAATGTGTGTTTTTCTGCATTTAAGCCATCGGCGCATCATCATCAATATATGACATCAAGAAATAAAGTAAACTCGAATATGAACTTCAAGTACATCAAAGTAAGAAAGAGGAAGAGAGAGTGTGTTGATGTCTGCATTAGTGTGTGTGTGTGTGTGTGTGTGTGCTGCTACCTCCTGAGAGTAACAATAGTGAACAGGACAAATCCTCCAGACCGCATAATGGCCGCTAAGCTGTCTATTCAGAAGTACACAGCTCCCCTGCTAACTGCTCTGATCGGACATGAATACCAGCACTCATCCATTCACACCGCTCTCCCTCCTCCCTCCCAATGTTTTCTGAATCTTTCTCATTCTTTTCCTCCTTATCAATCCCTCCATCATGGCAATATCATCCAAGCATAAGTGTCAGGAACTTTGGTAATTTTCAACAGTAAAAGATCCTGCCTAGCAGCTTTCTTTGTCTCAACAGTAATTTATAAACTTTAGGGATCTAAATAGAAAACTTGGATTGTGTTCATTTAAGTTTAAAAAAATTAAACTATTTATGGATGCAAATGATTTGAGCATAGGCCTGTCACAGCTGTCATTAATGCACAAAGTAAAAGCATTTGATAAGAGTGCTCTTGCTTACGGTATGTTGTTTTATGGTCATGTAGTGCATGCTACGCTCAGAGCTAGTGACGTAGAATAAAAACTAGGCAGGAAAGAGGGTGTTTTGTATGTTAGTGACCTTTGTGATGTGTTTCCTGTCCTTTGTCATGTAGTTACTGTGCAAATTTATTTTTAAGCACATATTTAACATCAACCACAGCTTTCTCCAAAACCTAAGTAGCTCTGTGGTTTTGTTGCCCCCTGCTGGTGGCAGGTAGATTCCAGACTCTTGATTTTTTCCACTGTCACTGTCAAATAAAGGCATGAAATGATCTGAAAATATTTTAAAATAACTATTAATGACTAATATATGGTGTATCACACATGTATTCACCTTTCAATGATTGGTATTGACTCTAAATTCTGTCTCAGAGTTGAACTCCATCTGCTGCGCTCTCCCTCCTCTTTCTTAATCCCTCTTCCTCTCCTCTGTCCTCCCATCTCCTCCTTCTCCTCCTCCTCCTCCTCCCAATCATGTTTGCACTGATGAGGTTTTGGAGAGGTTAACCCCTCTGCCGTGAGAATGCAGGGTCGTTGCTATTGCGTGTGAGGAGCCGGGAGTTATGCAGCGAAGGGCGCTGAAGCACCTCCTTTCAGTTGGAGGTGGGGTGGGGTTTTGGGCCGGTGGTGGGTGGATGTTAAGTGGGGTGGGGGAGCAGGATGAGTGTCTCCTTGAGAGGATACCGAGGATGATGATGTCTGAACTCTGCCTGCTTCATTATCACCTCATGTTCACACTCTACCTTCTCTACTGAAATTAATAAGTTTGCTAAACATTTAATTTTGGTAATTGACAGTTTTTTTCATAAACCAATACTCTGAAAACACAACCTCATCTCACTGAAGAGAAGAAACACTTTGTTGGTTGGTTCGTCTGTCTGCAGGATGATGGAAACATTTTGGATCTGAATCATGGGGCTGATAAAAGCATTATTTTCCACTGAAGGAAATGGCCTTGGCAGGGGGGTTTGTGCCGTTTTAGGTTTGCTCAGTTTTCTTTTTTTGTTTTACATTTAATTCATATTTAAGATGGTACATATAATCCTCATTTGTTTTCCATTTTATGGCTACTAAACACATTTTAAGATCTACT
Organism: Synanceia verrucosa; assembly: GCA_029721515.1. Lineage (NCBI taxonomy): Eukaryota > Metazoa > Chordata > Actinopteri > Perciformes > Synanceiidae > Synanceia > Synanceia verrucosa. The sequence goes on along the minus strand of CM056553.1, from coordinate 10,179,152 downwards.
TTGTCTTGAGGTAACACAGGTTGTCTTTGGATGAATCAAATTTATTCAGTAAAACTAGAGTACGATCTCTACAAATTCCTTTTCGAAAATATCAAAGAGTGTCTAAACAGCGGTACAAAGTGTTGAAAAATGGCAAAAGTTTGATTTAAATCAGGAACTGAGACCAGAAACTTTTCATTCAGTCTCAACCAAAAAAAGGATCAATGTCTAACCATACTGACTGATCAGCGTTTGCCACTAATATGGTATATATACAGTATATATGTATGTACTTCAAGCTCACTTTTGAATGTCTTAAGTGTTTGGCTTCTCCACTCCTTCACACACCCACTCTGCTCCCTTCCTCTGATTAACACCAATATTTCCCTCTTACCTCCCATCTTTTGTTACTGTTGGAATTACAGTGAGGACTTTGGGCATAATTACGTTAAACAAACTGGGATCCGTTAAAGCAGACCACATCCTCAAACACTCACTTTCCAAATACTTTCACTTGTATTTGGGGACAAAATGTGCTTCGTGAAATGAGTAATAGTGAACCAAGCGACCTGTGTTAAATTCTGCAACATTTGTTACTTATTATACTTTTATTTTGTACTCAAGAGGATGCCCAATATGCCAAAACACACATAGGGAAGTAAAGTTACACCTCATATTAGCTATGGGAGAGTTGCTGTGGAAACCCAGAGTGAAAACACGTTTGCTTCAGACTTTAAGAGCAGCTGGTGGATGAAAAAGGTGAAGTCCACCCGAAAACAGAATTTAGAGAGAAGAGGGGTTGGTAGAGGGTCTGCAGAGGATAATATGAAAAACACTGACGCATACATACATATCAGTGCTTTTTGCTTGTTTATGTCTATTTTTTGGTTGATTAATTCAAAATCAACAAACAAAGTAGCGGTAAGTGGGGAAAAGTAGAAGAGGATGTTCACAACAAATCTGTCATTTGTGAAGCATCAGAGCTGGAAGATTTGAGAGAAGGAATGAAAATCTGGGAGGTGAAGTGTAAAAAGTGTGAAAGTGAAAGTGTGAAAAAGTGTGCTTACTTCTGTTTTAGGGTGGATTTCTTCTTCAGAATGACTCGCTGCTTGAGGCCTGCTGACTGACAGATGGCATCTCGTATGGAGAATTGAAGTTAAAGCTAGCAGAGGGTATTTAAGACCCATTAGGGGTCTAAGGGAGCTCGACTTGGCACACAATCAGTAGATGCAAGCCATAGTCACTTACACACACACACACACACACACACACACACACACACACACACACACACGGAAATGCACATACAGAAATGTAAATGGGGCATGAAGGCAAACAGAAAGGGGGATGAATGAGGAGCTGAAAGACGCTAAAAAAGGCAGGAAAATGACCACAGAAAGAGAGTAGAAGTAGGTAAAAGGAAGGCCTGAAGGAAACGAGGAGCAACAGAAGAAACAGTGAAATGCTGGATATATCATGTATCAGTCAGTGTGAAGACACTGTACAGCAGGTACAAATCTCAACCTGTTTGAACCAAAACTTCCATCGTTATCACTTTCTGTCCTCCAGACTGGTTGACGTCTCCACACCAAATGCCAGTAAGAAATAACACAAGCTTTATTCTTTTCTCTCTCTCTCTGTGTCTCCGTCCTGTCCATCGTCTTTCCGTCTCTTTGTTGGAGGTGAAACGAGGCAGAACGAGTGGATGTGGGACAGACAGCCATGAAATGGAGACCAGCAATGTGTTTTTTGCTCACATCTGTTTGAGATGTGGAGAAAAATAAAATCTGTCCTGTCTTGTTGATACACAGACAGATACAGAACATAAATATCTTGGAACATCTGGACTCAACAGCAAGGAGGAAATCAGATTTTGAACTCAACTCCATTCATTGTGCCCCCGTCTATGACTCCACACACCCCCCCGTGCTCTTTCATATGAGCACACCAGCATGTTTACATCTCTGTGCCACCCTGATTTCCTGAGAATCAGCTTTGTCTAACTTGCTGTACGGACGACAGGAAGTGCTGCAGAGCAGCGAGAAGTGAGAAACAGAGGCGTTTAAACTCTCTCACTTCTGTTATATATTTCTGCAACTCTTCACAAACTATGTATTTGACAAACTCTGAGCCTTCAAAAGTTGAAGTTTTGAGGCATCTCTGTCGAGCTCCTGGTCTAAAATGTTTAGCAGACTTTCCTCACCCTCAGTTTCTCTTATTTCCTACTTGCAGGGATCAAATTACAGGTAGATTTGGAGAGTCTGGCCCCCCTAATTAAGACTTTTATATCCCCCAAAAGAGGTAAAAGCAACGGTTCAAGCATTTATAACCTTCTTATGTGTAACTGTAATTAAATATTCCACTACATTTCCCCTTTTCACACCTAGCAGAATCTTGTGACATGATTCCACCCTGACACTGCCATCACTTTAGTGACTCTGTGTCTATAGATGAATGATAACAGCCAGTTTCTAAATGCAGCCTTAAATTACAGATCTGATTGAGTATCATATTATCATACAAATGTTAGGTTGAACATTTGACCCCTAATTTCCACTGGATGCGGAATGAAGCCGATGTCCGTTTTCCGTCGATACCCACCAGATCAGCCAGCTGCTGGAAGGCTGTAATTGCGAGAATAAGATCTCGCTGATTAACGAGATCTCGCTGATTAACGAGATCTCGCTGATTAACGAGATCTGACAAATTCATGGACAATTACGCGATATAGCGACTTGTAGCGGAGCGTCAGTGAAAGAGAGCCACCCTGTGTCCACTGAGTAGGAAATTGGTCTCTACACGACTTCCCGCCCCACGTGATCTGCTCTGCGCTAAATTCGTGCGCTCTGTCGATTTGTTTCAGCAGGCGTCGGCAAAAGTTGACCCCTAACCAATCATCATTGTATTCACACTTTTTCTCTGAACTCTGCTGATGTAGAACCGTTGCCACTTCCTTTCCTTATTTTTTTGTACATTTATAACAACGACAACAACTTGTGCATTAACTGTTTTACCAGCATTTCTAACATTTGACGTCTCCTGAAAAGTATCATTTAATCAATCATTTAGTTAAGAATTCTTCATGTTAAATGAAAAAAAGGAAAGGAAGCTGCCCGTTAACCTTCAGTATATTTTATCCAGGCAGAAGGAAAGAAACTCCTACATGGGAACGGATTCAAGGGCAACAACATGGTTAAAGGAGAGGGGGGTAAACCGCTCGATGATTTCTTTTTCATGTTCTGTAAATCATGATTGAGACCCCCCAAAAAAATCCCCTATGAGGCCTCAAACCCTCAACTGAACACCAAACTGAGCTGCAAACCAGCGGGCTTCAGGTTCACTCGATGCATTTTTCTGCTATTAGTGAGAAAGTGCTGCATGTAACCTGAGCAGAAAAATCTGGTGGTTTTAAAAAAAAAAAATGAATCCACAATACACACACACACACACACACACACACATTCAGAAAAATACAGCGAGACTGACACAGCTGCACCGGTGTGTTTGTAAGGTGGGTCAGAGAGAGAGAGAGAGACTGGATTATTGAAGATTGTTTTAGGCACTGTGAAATTACACGCACTCATACATCTTTGTGTGTGTGTGTGTGTGTGTGTGTGTGTGTGACTCATAGCAATTAGGCTGCAAACCTTGGCCACCTCTACATCCTCTCCAGACGAGGCACCAGATATCTAAATTAAAAACTACGTAATGTGAGAAGACAAAAACAGAGGAGGTATCAGGACGGAGGAACTGAGGGAGAGAAGGATGATGTTGGTCTGCAACCTGATCTGATGTGTTCGTTTCAGGGCAGGAAGACAGCTGCAGCCCCACACATGCGACGTAGAGCCAGAATAAACCTGCATGAAGTAAATCTGCACCTAACCAACCACTCTGAAGATTATTTTATTTAACATAGATATAAGTTTCATCATGATACAATGTCATATTAATTCTTGGGACAACATATCATAAGGCCGCCGCAATACAGTTTGGATTTGATTCACTTCAGGGTTCTGCAGTTAATAACCATTTAAAACCAAATGTTCATGTAAATATCAATACACAGAAAGTAACTATGATAAATATGATCTGACACATTAATGATTGTGCACTTTTTGCATCAATGATATAGAATAAATTTATCTAGATTGATTACGTCGAGGAATCGCCCTGGAATGAAGAAGTGTGATAATAATAATAATAATAATTCAGTTTGCATGTATCACATTGAATTGTTCTGGCATACAGGACTGAGCAGCCAGACGTCAGGATGTCGGAGCGTATTAAGTGAGCATTTTTGAAGCGCTCGTGGTCTCATCCTAGCATAAAACCACAGAGTTTAACTTGAGTTGATGTAGAACAGAGCCACTTTCCTCAAACAGTCCTCCACCAAGTCCTGTGTTGTGTATATTTTCCATTCGTCACGTTTAATTTTGCGCTTCCATTTTTCTCATTTTCAACATTCATTATGCATTTCGCTGCTTCACAAACATGAAACTCATAAAAGGTCATTTATTCAAACATACGGTGAGTCTACCTTTAATATCTTTCTCTGCCTCTTTTCCTCTTTGTTCTCAAATTATGACCAGATGTCAGCAGCGACGGCTGAGCTCTTAAATCATCACAAATCATCACACAGGTCACTTATGAGTGGACCTGCATACACGCATATTAACACACACAGTTGATAAATAGTTTCAATAAAACTGAAAACTGCATTTTCTTTAAAAACATGCACATAACTTCAAACTGCTTCCTTCCTTGTTTCTTTGTCATCGCATCTTTTATAACTCTACATTTTTCTATCATTCACTCTTCGGGGAGGAGGAAAGAATTTCAAAATTTCATACAAAAACTTTGAAAGACAGACAGCAGAGATGAAGATGAGAGATCAAGAAAAAGAGAGGGGGAGGAATAAATGAGAGCTCTCCTGGTGTTCCTCTTTGTGACGAACACTGAGGTTTGTTGAGCAGAAAAAAATAGTTTCCCACAAATCTGCGTACACCAACGCTCAGATACATAACCCCTCAGATAAACAAGCATACTATTTACTCGTGCAAACATTTGCCAACCTACATACAATAAAAGAGCAAACACTTCAAGGAATCTTCTAATTTCCCCTGCCAACAAAAAAAGAAAAGAAAAAAAAACACCTCTCCATCACTTCCAACCACTGGCAGCACTGTTTTACGGTAATCATATGCTATTGCGTCCGGGAAAAAATGGGAAACTGCGAAAATATTGATACAAATTAAAGCGTGGTCGGTAGAAAAAAAAAAATGAGCCGACTGAGGAAGGGGAATGAGGGCTGAGATTGAGTGTTAATAGGAAAAAGGTGTTAAAGATACTTTGGGTTAGAAACTGAGAGGGAAAGACAATAAGGCACAGGTGTGGGCTCATTACTGTGAAGCACAACGGCCAGAGAATAATTATCAGAGGACCACACAGGAGAGGAGATGAAAGCAGGAGGAGGAGGTGAAGCAGAGCAGCCCAGAGAGAAACTACAACACAGTCTTTCAGCTCTCAGTGATGCTCTGAACATCATTACTGATGCAGATTGTTCCAGCTATGAAAACATGGCTAACTGGCTCTCTGAGGAGATGCTGTGGCATGGCTCCTGGCTTTAATTACAGCAGGGGGGGTCATCTTTGAAGGTTAACCTGTTGGAGCGCAAAGTATCTCCGAGTACCGTGATCTGCAAACATGTGGTGATGTAGCCTCTTATTCCTGTATGGCATGTGACCTGGTGACAGCTGTCTGCACGACATGAGGCCACGTAATGTACAAGTTTGAAGAATTCAAACTGGAGTTTTCCAAGGGCAGAATTTGTTTGTTTTCATGATATTAAGTAAATTAGGGGTGGGCATTGGCAAGGACTTCACGATACGATACATACTTGAGTCATGATACATTATTGCAATATTGTGATATTACGATGTATTGTGATATTCGATATAGATCACTGAGAAATTTATAATGCAGCTTAAAATATTTGAAATACAAGTTTTTATATATATATATATATATATATATTTATATTAGGGATGTCAAAGTTACCGCGTTAATGTGGATTTTTTGTACTTTATGTTTTATTTCAACGTGCAGAAGTTGCTCTATATTTCGAAAATTGATATTAAGAAATTAAAAATCAATATTATATCAGAAGAAAAAGTAAAACAATATAGTGCCATATTTTCCCACCCCTAAAGTAAATCATTAAATGGTTTTGGGTTCTTTATCAAACATGTATCCCTACATGTATGTTGGTCCTTGAAAGAGCAGTTAAACATAATTAAAGTCTATTTAGTAGCTGTGGTGGTGAAGATAGTTCATCATACCAGAGCTCAGCTTCCACAGCAGGTGGAGTTCACTCAGTTTCCATTGAACTGTGTGATTTTAAGGATGGGAACTGCTGGAAACTGTTGACAAAAGTTCACTTTATTTGATGCTGAGGAAACTCCACATGCTAAGGAAGATGAGACTGAAGTGTCCAGAGCAGCTGGATGGACTTTAATATGAGTATTTCTGTCAAATACACCTCTGGTTTGAGGTGCATAAAAATTCCAACAATCACATCTAAGTTACATTTAAATCTATAAATGTAGGAAACATTAACTAGGTGGTCTTTGAATAAAAATGTGGCAACGTATTGATTCTCGGTGTCCATTGAGACCAAATCCAAAGTCTTGTGTGTGGTTTCACTCTGTGTGTGTGAATATTTGAAAGTGAATGAAAGGGACGGTGAATGAGCGTGAGTGATGGAGGGAGGGGGAAAGGGAGAAAGAGAGGGAGGCAGCAGCTGTCTGCCTGGATGACCTCAGTGGCAGCTGCTGCCCCCCCCCGCCCTGCTGCCCTCTGTGTGCCAGCTCGCCTTTGAAGTTCAGGTCAAGACCGATACAGCTTTGGATCGCGTACCGATAATGATCACTGGAGAAAAAAAGCACATTATTTACCATCACAGTGTGCCAACTAGAATAAAATATATTAGTGCACCTACAAGTGACATGCAAACATGAAGAGATGTTTCATTATATAGATTTAAAAAATATTGTTGATATTAGACTTCTACAAGTGTATGTTTATTGACTGATCTAATGTCACAAATTATGAACTGCCAATTGTCAAAGACTGCAAGAAAATGCACAACATTATTGTTTAAACCTGGCTCACTTATTTCCTCCTTTCAAGATTTAGTTTTTGGTACAAAAAGTCTTGTTTGTGATCATTAAGATGAAGAAAACATCGGCTGGTCATATCTGTGTCGGAGGGTTTTACTAGGCCATCTTTGAAGTGCCGCCGCCGAGAGGAGAGAGACGCTTCAGCAGGACTCTGTGGAACGCTGGAATCTGACACACACACGCAAACACGCTTGCGTGTGTGTGTAAATGTGAACTGGTACGCCGTCTTCCCTCCACATATTTAGTTTACATGGACAAGAGTCGAGGGAAGCAGCGATTTGAGTCCCAGTATAGACAGAAACACCTGTATTTGAGCAGAACGGCCACCAGGTAGAGAAACACTAACACACACTCTGACTGATTATGTAGAAAAAACAGAACAAGGAACAACAATGTGCCTTTCATAGAGACACCTTGACATTTCATACACTGACAAAGTGTCTTCAAAGACAAAATCATCTCCTTTGACAGATGTCTCCTTCATAATCGTACAAGAACACACAAGCTCAACAACTGTGGTCACACTTTGACAAAAGCAGTGCTTCATTGTCTGGGGAAGTACACAGACTTGATTACTCTACACCGGTACCGCCCACCAAACCTGGCTAATTATATCCTAGAAAGTCACACAGCAAAGTCAGTGGAGGCGTAGCAAGCATGAAAAAATAACAGAGACACAAAGAGACAGAAAAATCATGTGTAGTGGAAGAAAAGAAGATGTGAGTGGAGTAAGTATACAAAATGCAAACTTAAATTAATAGGAAGAAATGAAAGAACAAAGTCTGCTCATATATCAAGTCTGTAAATGTGTTGTAGTGCAGTTTGAGCACAGAAACAGGTTTTAAATAAACTTCTTACCTATAACGATGAGAGTGTAGTTGATGTTCACGCTGCCGAACCCGTTGGTGGCCTTACAGATGTAAGTCCCTGCATCTTCAGTCTCCACCTCTTTGATTCGTAGAGCGTGCTGTAAAACACGGAAGCGCGTCCAGCCGCTGTGGATGTTACGGCTGTCTTTGGTCCACATGATGAGCGGCGGGGGGTCGCCCTCCACGGGGCACGGCAGCTTCATGGTGCGACCCAGACGGATGCTCTGCCGGTGGGCAACTCGCTCTGACACCCTGGGTGGACCTGAAGGAAAAGGAACGTAATTGAGATTATGAAACTCTATTACTATTATTATTATTATTATTAAACACTGACATTTCACTCTCTTTGGACTAACTACTCAAAGTTACAACCAGGTTACTTGAGTGCAAAATATTAATGAAAGTTATTTGCTTACAGAAAATATCTGGGTTTTTGTTGGTGTCCACACTGTACGATTACACCAACAAATCCTTCCCATAAAAGGTCAACTATAAAATGTCAAAGAATAATTCACTGAACCTAAAATCACCTCTATTAATATTTTGTTTTTCAGCACTAAATCCTACATTTATAATTATTTTTGACAAAAAAGAAGCAAAACCTCGATTGAAAAATGACTGCAACAATTAACAATTATCAATTAATTTTATACTTAGAATTGACAATGCATTGATGGATAACTGTGCAAAATGTATGGTTTTAGTAGATATGGATGACTGGATCCCACAGTTATCAGTGTGATGAGGGATGGAGGCCTTTTAAGAGAAGTAGATGTGTCAACAGGTTTGCAGCCACACAGTCTCTCATTTTCAACAAATATGGCATTTAACACAGGAATTACTGTTTGACCTTTAAGAAATTTATAATAGTTTGGCTAATACGCTGACATTTAATCACAGACAACAATAGAGTCTCCAGGGAGCAAACACAAAGAAAAGCTAATATCAACTGAGATGTCGTGTCGAGATGTAAAATCAGGCGTGACCTTGACCGCTCAGTAGCCGGTCTACTGTGAAACTGCACACTAGAAAAACACAGGGAGGTGAAGGAGACGGCTGATTGACTGGGAGAGGTGGGAGGAAACAGTGGGGAGAAGTGGGGGTGATGGAGAGAACAAATGGGGGAGAGGAGGAGGAGGAGAAAGAGAGGAAGGAAGGAAGGGAGAGAGGAATTTAAGGGAGTAAGTCTGAGGAGACAAAGGGGGTGAAATATGGCAGAATAGAGAGCAACACAAAGAAAGACAAACATGAAGATAGAGAGATAGAGGAGCAGAGGAGGAGGAGTCTCTTTTCATTACTCCTTCTGGCTTAAAACAATACCCTCCAAATATAGCACTAAAACATAGTGGGCCACCATGCAGCGAACAAAGTGTCCTAACAGACCACCAGAAAACAATCCAGGCCAGGTCACATCCTGCAGTTCAACAGAGATTTAAAGGAAGGACAAAGCCAGGCTTGATCTGAACAATGTGGCTGATAGCTTATCTGGAAGAATACACATGGTCTGATAAAGATTAGAAACATATCACCTCAAATATAAACATCAGAGCTGTTTCATTTATTACCCCTGTCCTCTGATACCTTCTTATCACAGGGGTTAACAGCCTGATACATTTAGTTTGCCCTTGTGAATGAAATGGGTTTAATGAATAGTTTTTTTTTGTAGCATCTGGATGTGGTCACAATAGAGGAGGACTGAGAAATCTCAAAATATTTGAGCTAAAACAGCCAGTCTGTATCCTCCTCCAGCCTGAGACATCTTTCCATATTTTATACCATTTTTAAAAAGTAGCCTAATTTGGATGTGGAAACATCGCTTCATCATACTAGGGGTCAGATGATGAGACAGGCTGTGAAGCAGCAGTTTGGATTTAAAACAATAAATTTCGAGGTAAAGCCAAAGGTGCACTCAAAATGTCATAAATGATCCCTGATTGCACAGAAAAGCAACTGTGAGCAGAACTATAGTATGATCGAGGGCAAAGTTCAACCCGGATGTTGGTCTATAAATGTGACCTAAGCATTTACGGTATTATTACGGTATTACACCGTTATTTACGGTATTTATTTAGAATTAATCAGGAACAAACATCGATGAGATTAAACATCTCCTTTACAAGTGCCCTTGTAGAAAATAATGGATTTAATTTTTGCTTATCTCAAAAGTTTGTTTGAAACCAGTCGTCCATTCTTGCGTAAAATAAACTGTTATTAACAACAAGAATGATGACTTCAATGTTTCCTGTTTTAGGTACAAGTGGAAAAATGTATTTTCACATGAAAAATTATCCGCTGCACGGATCATTGTGTATATATTTTCACGTTTTTGAACTGCCTTCACACTGGCTCTCACACTTCAGAAAATGAACAAGGTTGTCAACTGTCACTAAAACAAAACGAGGACCTTGATTTATTTCTGTGGGAGATGGACGAGGTTAAAGAAGTGGAGTTGTATACATGCTGGTTATAGAAAAGAAGAACAGTTTGGGTAGGCTGCTGTTTTAACAGCAGAGCAGGAGGTGGACACAATGATGGATGGACAGAGGTGAAATGTGTGAAAAAGACATTAGTCACACAGCGAGGTATTCAGGGGAGCCTCTCCTCCTCTCTGCTCCTCTCTGCTCCCTCCATCCTCCTCATTCCTTCAGCTGTATGGCTTTCTCATCAGGGGCCTCCCTCCTTCTCCTCCACCTATATTTCTTTCTCTTTCCTCTCCATTTGTTATTTCCTTTTACATGCTCTCCATCTATAATTCTCCTTTTCTGACGTTATTTCTGTCCCACTTTCCCTCTCTTACTCCTTCCTTTCTCTATATGTCCATTTAGCGTTCCTATTTTTTTTCTCTCTCTCTCTCAGTATTTATTTCATCTTCTCTTTTCTTCCTCCTCCAGCAGATTGAAATCTCATTCCCCTGAACTCTCACTACTCCCCTGCTACCTCTCTCTTTCTTGCCCTTAACCCCTCACCTCCCATTACTACCTCCTCTTGTCCTCTCTTTTCCCCCCTCTCTTATTTTGCTCTCTCTTTTCTCTTTCATCGCTCTCATTCACACCATCCTCTTCGTTCGATGCAGAGATCCCTTCTTCCTCTCCAGTGTGATTTACTGCTCTCCTGCCTTTTTTGGACACACATAACTTCCTCAGTTTCGTCCCCAGAGGATCCCAGGAGCAGGACCTCGACGTGAACCTCTCAGCTTTCGACAGTTAACCTCTCCTACATCTACTTTTCATCCTCTCCTCTCTCTCTGGCCGATGAAGGGAACACAGACCAGCAGCCTCCTTTCCTCCTTTTCTACCCCTCCTCCTCCTCCTCCTTCATGGTCCATGACCGAACTAGAGTCTTTTTAAATCTGTCTCTGGGGTCGAAACTGAAGAAAGTAAAAAAAACTACTCTTCTCTTTCACAAGACAAAAGGTCAGTGTGTGTCTTGGGTCATTTTTAACATATATGTGCAGCTAAATGTTAGGTTAAAAATCAAATAATGCTAATTACAGTTGTGTACATCTGTTTAGGAGGCCTGTGTCTTTCTGCGTCTGCATGCCTGTGGAGGAGAAAATAAAATTGCTAGCCTTTAAAACTTTGGTCTGTTTAGTCCATTTGGGGTTTTTACGGCACTCGCAGAGACAATTGAAAGCACCGTGAAGACGGTTTATCGGCCTCCAGACACACACAAACACCCTCCCTCTCTTTCTGAGCAGGGAGTGTGTAGGTAGGTGAGGCGTGCACATCTGCTGCCTAATGACAGGAAAACACAGCCCACGTCAGAAACACTCGACTCCCACAGAGGCAGAGCCTTCCAGCTCAGAGTGGCACATCCTCTGCATGGATGCTAGCTGGAGGTCAAATAATGCAGAGCATTCATCAGTTCATACAGTCTGTTCTTTCACCGGCTACTCCCCAAACAACTGCAAATGCACTGCTTTCATTCCATCGATAGAAAAGTTTGACTCTTTAGGAGATACGTTTATTCACCAGGCATCACTGGATGGATCCCACTGTTATATACTGTACAAGGGCTGCAATGATTTATCCATTAGTCAGTCATTGATTAACTGAGAAAACAGATTAATCAACAATGAAATAGCAATTGAGAAATTCATAAATAAATAATTAGTTCCATCCCTGGGGCCCGTTGCACAAAATTAGAATAAGGGATTAAGCCGGGATATCTTGGTTATCCTGGCTCAACTTATCCGTTGCACCAAAGAGGGATATGTTATGGCATAAGTTACCATGATTTATTCTGTGGAGCTAGCCTGCTCCAGACCAGGCTATGTTCCAGGATCTATTTAATCTAATCCCTTATCTCAGTCAGCAGACAATTAATTCACTGTCCACTGTACAAAGTTATCACATTCAAACTACGGGTTTTTTAATCTGGCCTACCAAACTTGTGCAAATTATATTATTTAATTCAATGAGATTATATTTACTGCTGCATTAACACGATCCTCAGCGGAATGCTCTACGGTAAGTCTAACTGGACACCTGCCCCAAATGTGAAACAATTAAAGAAGATTAAAGCAGGTCATGAAGCAGAACTCCGTTCAAAAAATCAAGGAAAGTAAAAATGCAGTCGTACTTACAGATTAAAAATGCTGATAAAATGTGTGCAACGAGCCCCTGGTCTGTTCAGTATGGTATTATTTGTCTGACTTCACCTTGACAGGTGATCATCCATTAAGTTTGGGAACTACAGTTCCTAAAATTTGGTGGTTTTGGGACAGGAACTGTCTTGTGCTTTGTATTTTTGGCAAATTGGCATTATTAAAAGTATCCTGAATTCTCTATTAGCAGTTGCTGTTTGTAAAGTAAACCCAACTATCACTGGATTACTCAGATACTGAAGAAAACCTAAAAACACAATGATTCTCAGGCAAGTGTTTGGAGTTATAAGGAGCGTCTATTTCAGATTTCCAAGCACATATAGAGATTGGAGTTAATGACCTGGAAAGTATCAGTATCTAAAATATGTGCACCATATATGGTTGTTAACAGAAGAGATAGCATTTGACTTAAATCCTCCTCACTCTGTATCTTTCCCCTCGTTCGTCTGGCTCTGTCTCATCTAGATTAATGAACAGACATCAAATCTTTTATTAGTCGTCATGCTCAAGTGCAGCCAGACTGTTTTTCTTGCTTCGCCAACAAATACTAGGAGTGCACCTTTGCATTTTCACACGCTAACATTAGCAGACATAGCACGGCAGAGTTAAGCACGGAGTCAGTTTGTTTTCTTTGGTTCCCTTTTCTGCATACTTTATAATTCAAAGATCATTGCTAGATCACACTCACAAATTATTTTCACAGACATTTCCAATGTTCTTCCATGAAAAAAAATAATCTATGTCATAACTGGCTGACAAAGTAGGATTTGTAACGTATTTCATTATAACTATAAGACCTCTCCGTGAAAGCCAAACATCCAAATTACTTTGTTGTTTTTCTGAAGTGCTGCAAAAATACCTGCTACTTTTTTTGAGCTGCATATTTTGGCAGTGTGTGACGACCAGGACTGCCCTTTATGTTCTGGATCTAGAGTTGGCTTTTTAATGCCCAAAACGATCCGCTGGTCTTAGAGTCAGATGGGTCTGCAGAGTCCAACACAACGTTGTTGTTGGCAAGGAAGTGAGACTGGAGCGAGAGGGGAGAGCCGAGGAATGCTTTTGATGGAGAGCACTGAACAGCAGGACACAGTTGATGTACTGCACAAGGTAGAGGTGTGTGTACTGTATGTGCACTGTGTGTGTACTGTGTGTACACTGAGCTATGAAACACTGGAGAGACAACTGGGTCCACAAGAGGTCATCATTATTATCAGATTAGTTGAATTCTCTCTTGTACTTTTAAATAAGCTCAGAGTTATCCCTCCGCAATGTGCTTCAGTGAGAATGTGTGTTATTACCCAAATACCCTTAAGTCGTCTATTTACGCAACACTTTTGGTGGAACCCAATAATCCTGTAAAGCTGTTGTGTTTTTTCTGTCTGACTTCTCTTTACGAGCCTGGATCCTGTTACCACGTCAACACTAAATTGGTTATGACAGAAGGGATTGCTTGTTGCGTGACGACACATTAGTTGATTCAGATGTAAGTGTAATTTTTATTATATATTTATACATTTTTTCTGAATGTAGGTCAGACATTATCCAATTTTAGGTGTGTCCTGAACAACTTTTTCACTTATGATACAATACCAATATTGAGTTTTGGCCCATATGTACCCAATATGATATCAGTACCAATCATACATATTGTTATTACTGATTTGTAGTACTGAATGTTAGAACAGGCTTGATCAAGTGATATTACTCAAACAGAGAACAATAGTCAGCAACAGATGAGGATGGTTGTATTAAACTTCCTGGTTCTGTGCGACTACAGGTAACTTGTGCACTTTGTACTCAGCTGCAATGTCTTTTTCAGACTTTAACTAAAAATCCTGCCACACAGACAACATCACTCCTACTCCTTGCTCCTTTGTTAGCACCTTAGCACAGCTGTTGTGATCACTGGGCTCGGCTGCTGGACAGAAGAGCTGGACCTGATGGACTGATGGTATCAGAGATTTTAGATGCGGGCCTATATAATCAGATTTTTTTTTTTTTTTTCCTGATATCAGACCGATATCCGTTATCAATATTGGATCACGACACCCCTATCCAATTTCGCTGCAATAAAAATGACTGAAAACTATATGTTATTAGATAAAACTGATATTGACAAACTGCATAATTGTATCGTCACTTAAAGCGATGATCCGCATGCTTTCAGTTCTGGTTAGTTTGGTAACCCCCTTTATAGGTGTTAACTGCAAATGAGGAAAAACCAAACTAGTGTTTTAAAAAAAACAAGTCCACTGAGCAACTGAGGTCTAGTTTTATGCTGCTGAAAAAGGAAAGTGAAATTCTTACTTTAAGCATCATGATAATGTTGCATCATGAGGCCTCTGGTGATTACACATTTCCTGTCATTCCTGACAGATTTATCCCAACAAAAACTGTCTGTTCATCACACTGATCATCTTCCCTTCTCTTTCAGGTCTTTCTCCGGCCCGAGGCGACACATTAAGTTGTCTTACACTCTTTCTGACCCAGTCGCTTCCGCCTCAGCAGCAGGTCAACTGTTGCTTGTTGCTCCGTCTGACAGTTAACAGCAGGCCTGAGGCTGGGGAGGACACACCGACACCACTGGAGGACTAGGTGACACACACGTACACACACTTACAAACTAATGCTCACAATTGTCACACAAAAACTTTGAGGAATCTGCTGAGTGGTTGTCACGACAACCTAATATCCTGGAGACTCACATCATCAGGTTTCTAAGAGTGTGAGAAATGCCAGAAATTTGTCTTAATGAGATATTTTATGACTTGATAATAAAAATCTCACACATTTCCTATTCATGTGATTTATTCTCCTTCTCCTCCTCCTCCTCTCTGCTCCTTTCAGCTTCTCTAATAGCTGGTTATATTGTTTCTCCTCTTCTGGCTGCAGCACCTGCCTGCTTTTCACTGCAGAAAAAAAAACTCTCCACAATCTAGAATAACCCTAAAGCTCAGATGAGAAGATTTAAGCCCACACATTTCCTTAAACCTCATTTAGAAACAACACCTCACACACATACTGCATGCCAACACCCAAAACCTGATATAACATTACCATATAGTCATGCTGGTCTTTCCAAAAAACAGTGTTTAAATTTCGTGTTAATGTTCAGAAACCAGCGGGGTAAGGTGCAAAATCTACCACAGACCATTTCCTGTTGAGTTTATACTTGGCAAGAGCAACACATCTGCTCGGTTTAAACCCAATGGATCACTTTAATGACATTCCCCACCTAAATGAATACAGAGGGAAAGATTTATGGAGATGATTAACATAACAAACTGAGAGGAAAGGAAATTATAAGAATGAGCTGAGCAATTTTTCAACTTTAAAATGTCTTATGTTTGCAAATATGGGCAAATTGGTGATATTTGCTATGTAAACAAATACAGAGACTTACAGCTAGTCTTTTCGTAATATATTGCAGCAGTACAACCTACGTCTGCATGCATTTTAATGGAAAACATTAAAAAAGTTACACTGAAATGAAGATTTATTTCATTCCTTCTGGAAGAATGTTATTGTTGAATTGAAATTGGATGGTCTTGCTTGATAAAGGCGTTAAAATAGCTGCACTTATGACTCAGTATCCTTCATGGGAGAGTAGTAACCACAGAGAAACTACATTTTTCAGTTTGCTGCAGTGCAAATTCAGTGATTTTACAGAGAATATATTGGCCAAGCAGACAGTTATTACTACTTGTGTAGTATAATCCAAATCTTCAGTAAAACGTCACTATTTAAAACAATTCTGCATGTCCAAAGTGTTTTAAAAAGAAGGCAAATGTTTGGGAAATCTGGAAGAAGATTAAAATGCACAAGATTTTTCAGTTTGCTGTTGTTAAATGTAGCCATTTACTTCAGTTCAAGACTTTTCTCCATTTCTTGATTCAACGTAAAGTAATACAACATAAGTAACATTTTCTTCAGGAATTCACAGTAAAACAGGGGTTGTAAACATAGAAGAACATGTTAATCGTCCCTCATGCTTGCGTCCAGATCGAGTATTCTGCATCAAGAAAAACATACATACTTGAAACATACTTTAAATATTTTTAGTTTCAAAAGTCAAATTGATAAAAACACATTAATCTGTGAGAACTGCAGCCCCCCACCCCCAAAATAATCAGTGTGGTAGTTTCACCTGATAAGGGGAACACAGAGGATACCTGAAAATGGGAATAGTGGGAATGAAGCTTCTGAGAAAACAGAGCCCGGGAAAATAAAGGTCTGCAAACAACGGAGAACCTGAGGGCGGTCTGAACCTAGAACATTCCTTTAAAGCTTATAAAAGGCTTTACAGAAACCACATTATGCACAGTTTGCACTTGTGAGTGTGTGTGAAAGTACAGTAAGGAAGGAGGAAGAAGGGATGGAGTCACGAAGGGATAAAGAAAGAGGAATTAATCCTCACAAACAACTACCTGCTTAAATTTAAGGACTGAACTGCAGACCGGACAAGAAACTGACACATTAATGAGCACCTGAACAGAATGTACTTATCTTTCTATAACATTACGTTACATTTACATCCTGTGAGACGGAAAGAAGAAAAACAAACCAGACTGAGCTGGAGACGTCCTCAATGGTCCATTAATAACTCTCAGTCATGACTTGTTGAAAACTGATCTGGTCGGGGCTCACAAACTAAGACGCAAAATGTTGTTTTCTCTGTTACTTCCATCTTTCACGGTGAGAGTGAGGATATTAAAATGCCACACCTGTCTGCTGTGATAAGAGTGTTTCCCAAACATCCACAAGGTTTGTTTCACATAACATAAAGGTGAGCATGAAGTAAAAGAGGTCTACAGCTTCATGCTGGAAGTAGGTCAAAGGCCACAAATACTATTCTAGTTCAGTGTGGAGGCTGAGGACTGGGTTACATTTTAGGGTAAACTAGGACCTGAGATAGACAGGAAGCAGACACTCTGAACCAGAGCCAGTTACCAAGGAGCACCACAGCATACTCTGCTCACCTTCATCCTCAATCACCAACATTTCAGTACAAAATATTTCCTAGATACAAGTAAAATAATGTGTATATTCTGTGTGTGTAGCTCTAACAGACACATTTAAACTACCAGCTGCAGGATTTGGAGGGTTCAGAAAAATAAGATTTCAAACTGTTGTTTTCATCATAAAAACTTTCACACTGAACAGGAATATTTCCCACTAGTGCCGTGCGATACGGACAAAATTTTATATCTTGATATGGCTAATTTTATATCCCGATATAGTATTTTTCTTAAAATTATACATATAACATTATTTTCACTTTCCACTGCTCTGTCCTCCACCTCATCCATCCTCCAGTTCAGACCAGATCCAGTTCTTACCGTTCACAATAAAAGCTCTAGACATGTAATATTCGCAGGCGAATACTTCACATTTCTGTGTTGTTTATTTGTCATGCCCCCCAAGGCCTAACAAAGACGCAACATCTATTTCAACTAATACACAAGCATTAAAATATGAACAGTAATTATATTTAGATAAGGACAAAATCATTCAGACATGATAGCAGCTTGGATCCAGTCTTCACCAGAGGCTGTGTCCATCGACTCTCCCAGCAGTGCAGCAGTGGCAGGTGTGCTGGTTGAATGTGAAGAATCTGAGGTCGGGGTCAATTTACTTATCCTGTCAATGTCAGACTGCAGTCACGTCACGCAAAGACCCTCTCAACCACGGTCTAATCAAACACACCTTTAGTGGTGAACAACTACATTTAGCTACAAAAGGCCACCGTTAATACATCTGCTTGTATAGTAGAGTATACTGTGAGTGTGCAGGGCACCTCGTGCCTGAAAGATAAGACAATACATAGCTGGCACAAGATAAGAAACAGTTAACACTCTTGAGTGTGTGTGATTGTTTGTGTGTGTGTGGAGCAAACGCCGTCCTCGACCTGACTTTTATCAGCATTTTGGAGGCAGACATGGTTAATAATTAACAGCAGTGATAACACACACACACACACACACACAGCCTTTCATATTGACATAACATATATAAAGAAGGAGACAGAGTACGATGGAGAGAGAGAGAGAGGTTAGATAAACAGCTCAATAGGTAGATTTGCCATCTGGCAGTTCAATGATATGAGAAATGGTATAAAAATGTTGTGTGGTGACCTGGAAGGCCAAAACAACAGACACTGTGTTTATTCAGTTTCAAAAACCCACTTTAATCTCATCTTTATTGCAGGTAACTGGTGCAGTGCCTGCCCTGGGCTCCTTGTGTTGCTGCTTATAGTGATATGTTTGGGATTTTTGGCCCCCATTGCCCAACAGCTCTTTGCCTCCATGGAGGAGAAAAAGAGTTTGGTTGTGATGTAAAACCAATAGAAAAAATGAACTGCAGCCAATGGGCCTGTAAAGTTCCACTTTTAACCTGCAACCTACTAAATCAATACTCAGTGAATAAGCACTGTTTCTATCTGTCCTCAGCTTCCATTTAAATAAATGACTGCACCAAAAGAAAGGCAAGCTGGCCTTGCTCCTCCAGTGTTTCCTCCTCCTCCACCTCCTCTTTTCTGCTTCACTGGGTGGAGAGTCAGACATTCCAAATATGCACATAACACACACACACACACACACACACACACACACACACACATACATACATACCACACCAATCCTCAGCCGTGACTAAGTCCATTTGTTGAGCTCAGGTCTCTGTCTCATTTTAGGCTACTGTGTGTGTGTGTGTGTGTGTGTGTGTGTGTGAGGAGGGATAATGTGTGCAATTGCTTTTTCTTCACCTACACCTCTTCATTTCTGATTTTCTGTCTTAAAAGGAAACTGCTAAATAAAAAGATGGAATGCCCAGATGACGGACATCTCAAATGAACCTCAAAGTTCTGACCTTTGACCTCATAGCAGTTTTTCGAGTCCATCTTTGTATTCAAGCTGACGTTTTTTCAGCTGGGACTGAGTCATGTGCATGCCAGTAAAAGAGGCAGAAACAATACAAGTGATGTTTAATGGAAGCTGGTGACATGAGGCTCCAACACTTCAACAGTAACTGGATGACAATGTAGCTGGTCACGCTTGGCAGTTTAGTCACCTTTGTCTTTATACAGTTGAGAGGTACATTAATGGTTAATGGCTGCCTACTGTGATGCAAAAAAAAATACTTGTAGAATATTGAAATATCATGTTTCCCTTCACTTTTACTGAAGTAGATGATAAGCTGGGCCTGTTTTTCAAAAGCATCCTCAGACTAAAAGCCAGGTTATGCTCAAAATGATGGTAGTATTTTCTGCCTTTCTGTCAATAACACAAATACATACTGTACATACAGCTGTCATGTACCACCCCACTAGACCACCAGACCACCAGTGATGCTTTGGGGAAGCACAGCCCAGTTCAATAAAAAAAAAACCCAGCTCTTACTCACCACTATATGTGAAGAAGTAAGAATATCCACTGGTTGAATCATTCCTTTTACAAACGAAGCAAGCGAATGTGTTCCCAGTATTTGGCATGACGCACAGGGCGAGTCAGGACCAGAGCCAGAGAAGTGTTGATTGATAGTGGACACTCCACCACACACACACACACACACACACGCCTGAAATCAATCAGTCATCATGTCGCTTATAGCTGTCAGTGTGGACTAATCTCTGTCTGCCTCACTCCTGCACTCCTGCTTTCTTCATCTGTTATTTTTGTTTCCCTCTCATCATTCTGTGTATATGAGCGTGTCAGGAACTGGAAGAAACCTACATTATCCACCTCTATGCTCCAGTGACACTGAAGTAACTAACACACAGTGGAAAACCATTTATATCCATTAAAATCCAAAGTAAAGACAGCAGTGCAAAAGTAATCAAGTATTGTGAATGTCTGGCACACAAATGTCTTGCACTCTCACCCAGGTGTTTTTAATTAGTCTCGTTAATTAGCTCACGTCATGTTGGGCAGAGCTACGATGACCAGTGGCACAAGATCTCGCAAGATTAAATTGTGACGATATTTCTGGTTTAAGTGAAAAGATGTCTCGCGAGCACAGGACAGAATGAAACCAGTCAGACTTTGAGCTATCTAAGCTTCTATTTTTGACCTGTGGGTGACAGTAAAAAGATGGATGGAAAGGATGATTGTTGCCGTGCAGCAAGGCGAGCAGTGGGACACGAGATTGTAGCTCCTGGACAAGCTGAAACTCTCCCAACTAAACTCCTCAGCATAAATAAAGTCAGGGCTTTACGCTCGATCCGTAGCCTAGCAACTTGGTCGTGGTGTGCCCTAACCTGTGCAGCGCCCCACACTTTCCGGGTTTGGTGTGAAACCAGCTATAAGATATTGGCAGATTTGAATTTCCTGGTTCAATACATCAAATGATGAATGATTTTACCGAAATGATGAGTCCCCCGGTGCATTTCTCCTAATGAGCACGGGCCGTTGTGGAGACAGCGTTGCTCAGACGGATCTCACTGAAAGTACAACCCTGACTTTGACTATAAGTGATTTAATGTAATTTTTATGAATTATTGTTTGATGTTTATGGGACTCACATTCAATAACTTATACATTATGACCTGTAGCATCCCCAAATTCAGCTCAGACATATCGAACCTCATGCTGCTGACACTACAATACTAATTTTGACAAAAAAGTGATTTAATTTACTTTTTTTTATGAATTATTTAGGGGGTAAAGTTAGATAAACTCTGTTTACCCCTAATGAACAATAATAAAAGGTCTAAATTGTCAAAACTTTACTAACAGGAGGCTGAAGAAGACATCCAATCAGTCCAGTCTGTCCTGAGAGGAGGTCCAATCAGGGACAAACACCTGCTCTTTCAGTACAAGTATAGTATATTGTTATATCATTCTTAAAATATAAGCAGTGTTTGTAGGTGGAGCTAAACTGAACCCACCTTATATTCAATATAGCAACATGTCTCATAACTTGTATTTCTAATGTGCTGAAGTGTAGAAGTTGTCCAGTGAAAATTTGGTGATTTTACTTTTCTCTCACAAACTTAAGGATTATGTATTCTTTTACAACTGCTTCTTCAGCTAAATAAACCACAAACTGGATTAATAAAAATAAATGAATGAAAAAAGGTCTAAGAATTGAACTTAGCTTCAACCACAGTGAGCTGCACAGAGCAGACAGGACTCAACTCATACTTGATGTGTGACGACAGCTACACTCCTTCTCCTCCTTCTCCTCCTCCACCTCCTCCATCTTCCCTTAAAGCTGCAACAACACAACAGTTAAATCCCAGAAAGCGACTCATAAGTACCTTTGTTAATTACGCGTGGAAGAATAGGCCTGTTGTGTCCCCCGTGTGATAACGGTGCCAGCACAACAGAGGGATTACCTCCGGATAATAAGTGTGCTGAGCTGACCAGTGTGATGAAGGGCCATGTAGTGGGAAATAATTAACACAGTTAACTAGTCTGCAGGCCTTTCAGCTGGACATCAGCACTGTGTGGCTGCTGGCAGGGGATTAACGTCCACTGGCTGAAACTAATATCTGGAGATTTTTATTCTTATAGCGATCTGGTCAAATATTTCGTCTGCGACTTTGGAGAAAAAAATGCAAAAAATGCCACTCATGCTATTCTCTGCTGTTTTTTGAACTTATTAATAATAACCAACACAGGATGCACTGTCTACTTTGGCTGTGTGTAAAGTCCTGAAATAGTTGTACCACATTGTGTCTGAACCCACCATCTTGGGGTTATGAAGTTTTTGTTTTTTTTCTGTGAGCAGGAGTTCTGGCTTAATGTAGTAATGTATATTTATATAAATATAAAACAGCCAGTGTTTTTGCCTATTTTGAGTCATATTTCAAGACCCATAGAATATTTTGATCTATGACTCTGAAAACACAGAATAGCTCAAATGAAAGAAAAGACTCTATTTCATCGTGGAAAAAAAACCCATTTGTTTTTACCTTGTTCTGTTCTTGTTTTATCAGAGGTAGAGTAGAGACCACTTTCACCAAAATCACCACTTTTTGTCCAGATTCTTTGTTTTACTCTCTAATCGCGATAGACTCCACTTCCTGCTTTGACCTCCGTGGAGTATACCGTCTCTTTTTGCTCCAGAAGCCCCAACATTACTCACAGGCTGTGTGAGACTCTAATCTGCGACCCGCTGCTTAAGAACTACTTTAACGTATTTTTCCGTCAATGGCACTCAAAGAGTTAATCAAAACAAAACTCACAAAATTACTTCACAATACTCTCTAGCTTTAGATTTAGACTTCATTCAGGTGAGTAATAACTCCAAAAATAAACCATTTAAAATTATAAAAAAAAAGAAGAAACCTCAGAAAGCCCAACAGTAGAGGGCTCTGTCTTCCAGGATGGACAGACATGCAACGTAAGACATGTACAAACCAACAACAAAGACTAGCCTAATCCACAGTGTTAATAAAGCCTGGTCCACTATGTTCATTACTGTAGATTCAAAGCCAAGAGCAGAAGCTTCATACATGGTAGATTTGAAACAGAACCTATAGCTTTTAAATCCCAAAATACTTCTTTTGCAGACAGAATCCTCGCTCAAGTTGAAGGCCAAGCCGCACATTGAGAGCCAGGTTCACACAGAGCTTCCAGTGAAATCCAACTGATGTAAACTTAAATCCACAAATCATAAAAGTAGACTAAAAGGCGTCAGTATATTTCATCAGAGGACCCCGTCCTCCTCCTCCTGCACCTTCCCCACACTGGAATTTGGGGGGATTGGTCTGACAATTTCTGCAGCTTTTCCAAAACCGACAATCTGACATTCAAACTGCCTTCACGCTGTGATCAGTGAGCTGTGAGTGTTTTTACTTTCTCTGCAGTTCATTCAATGCCCAACTATTTCTGTCACTTTTTTTGCACCACTACTGTACTTATACTTTCTAGGAAAGGCTGTTTTTTTTGTTTTGTTTTTTTTTAATGTTCACAATATGTTCCCAGATTTTTATTCCATCTTTGTGCATATTTCCCAACTTCGAGATGTCGAAAATGGGGAGGATTGCAAACCTTTCTTCTTTCTTTCCTGATTCTGGTGACTTATAAAGAATGATTTTAACAAAATAATAATTACACATTTTTCTGTTAAATACTTGCAGTAGGCATCACATGACCGATCTCAGCCCTAGCTCCTGTTTGAGCACTTCTTTCTCTTCATACTCTCTGTCTGAAGGCTAGGTCCTTTCAGAAATGACCATTATATCCACCGTGCCATGCTTTAACTTTGGCATGAGCATCCCAAACAACATTTGGTATTTGTGTTGTCGTTCAGGTTGAACCAGTGGACTTTTATAGGGCCTGCCAGAGACAGGTTGTGATAATGAAAAGTAGGAAATAGGCGTGAAAAAACAGTCTCCTGGGAAAATTGAGAGGGTTGGCAAGTGTGCCTTGCAGCTACAGACTAGAAATGGTCAGACAACACCATGTAGAAACTAATTATTCTGCTGCAGAATTTAACTTAATGTGACCAGGGTACGTCAACCATTGGTGGGGACAAAAAAAAAAAACAGTAAATCTGGGACCAACATGTCCCCTCCAGAGGTCCCACCCCCACACCTCTCACACTCCTCTCACATTCCCCCTGCAGTATGGATTCCACATCGACAGCTGCCACCGCCAAAAGACGAGTGCGCCTGTGTCCCTTCATGCGTGGTGCTTCTCAACTTTGTGCCATGTTTTAGTCTTCTAGTGTTTTAGTCTTCTGGTACTCTGGTTTTCGCACAGCACACATTACAACAAGAAAAAAACATCTCAGTGCTGTTTCCTGCTTTTGCAGGAGCGAAAAAAACAAGAAACAGACGTGATGTTATTGACGTTTCATATTCAAAATTGACGTGAATAAGAGCTCAGTATGCCAACACTAGAGTCTAAAGCAACAGCTTACAAAAAGCATTTCCTAAAGCTGTCTGCTTTAACATCCTGCCCCTGATCAGCCTCCACTTCCTGGGGTCAAAGGTCACTTGCATGTCTGATAAACAACCAATGGGAGAGAGCGTGGCGTGACTGTCCATAACATGTCAATCACAGCTGAGACTCCGGGTGAGGTATTTTTGGTTTAGTGTAGCCTTTGTGTTTATGTCCTTCTGTCTATAGCACAGTCAATAACACACAAAAATAACACACACACACACACACACACACACATACACACAGCTGCCATGATGGGCGCTACATCGCCCCCCCACCAGACCTAATCTGACAGACCGAAGCCCAAAGAAAACAAGGGTCTGTGTCTCCTGTCCCAGCGATCACCTTTCAACGTCTCATTTGTAACACCATCAGGAATAACAGCTGGAGACTGTGTGTGTGTGTGTGTGTGTGTGGGGGGGGGGGTCTAAAGGGGTTGGAAAGGGTCTGACTGAAAGGTAGACAAGGGAGAGAGCCAAACCAGCAGAGACAAAGAAAGTGGTAGAGGAATTAAAATGTCAGAGGGCGAGATAGAAAGTGACAGAGAGAACAGACAGAGACGATGTAACAGCAGCAGAGCAACATTTAGCTGAGTGACACTCATTCAGACATCCGTCGGGTCAGTTTTTACTATTCTGCTTTAAAAGATAACAGCTGGAAACCACAGACTGAAAAGTAGGAATATCACAAGAACTGACACTTTGGGACCAAGTCAACTGAAAAATTCTGAAAAAGTGCGTACATACAATCGCTCTGGGGCAGACTGAACATATCGTCAGGATGGTAATGGAGGATGCACTGAGTTACAGTAGGATGTGTTCAAACTCATTCATTAGAAATGGATATATGGGTGAGGGTCATTTACTGTGACATTATGATGTGTTCAAATGCAATTTGGTATATGTATGGGATTTATTACTTTGTCTTGACACGGTCCAATCTATATCACCACAGGTATCACCAGGGAAAGTTGTTTTTTGTCCCTTTAATAAAAATACTGTAAACGTAGCTTTGTGTTTTCTCATGGTGTTTTCTTAGAAAGTCACAAATTAATTAATTCATCATTTCAATCATTTTGTGCCTCTACTGCCCAGACTAAACCTCATTAGGGTTAATTACTGGGAAATTACTGAATAAATGTTAAAGGACTGAAAGTTTCCCACAGTAAAATGTGTCGAACCATAAAAAACTGCCGGAGATGGTGCACAACACACCGCCAAATGTCACAAACACAAGTGAAAACATATTTGGTGCTTTGCATTTGGGAACTTTTTCTGCATTTTCTGCAAATTTAGGAATATTATATTATATTAGGACACACAAAACCCCACTGATTCTTATATATATCTTAAACAAATAAAAAGCATGAAAAAATTGCATTTTTCACCCTAAAAACTGATACATTCCCAGGGGATGACACTTAAAATCTACGCTACATTTGGGTAGAAGCAAAAATATAGAGAAAAACAACGTGAGTATCGTCTTAATAGTTTGAATGCTGGTACTGACTTCCACGTCAGTGAGGTTTCTCAGAGAGAGGAGATAACGGAGTGAAAGCAGAGTGTGTGTGTTGTCCTGTGGGGCTCCTGGTGTGTTATTACAGTCTCCTCTGGTGCTGGCATGAGCTTTCTCTGACCCTACCTCACACACACGCTCCCTGACCCCTCCCTGATCCACTGGCTGACCTTTGACCTGCAGAGCTGCAGCGCTGACCAAACATACCCCAACCCCACTGAGACCACAATGCTGCACTGTGGCGCCACGACCCACACAATACTGCAGTATGTAGGAGAAGAAAACAGAAAAGAGAGAGGAATTTTAAATATGCATAATGTCACATTAAAGAAAAAAATCATCCTCAACTAGCTAAGCCAAAAAATATAACTGCAACGCCACCATTTCAGCAAGAGCCGGCATTACTTAGTGATGCAACAGTAATAAAACACAGATATGGATATCACAGCTATTCAAACATCATTTCCTCTATTCCGCCTTTATATCTTTCTACTCTCCTGCAGACAAAACTTCAAAATATGTCAATAAAATGTCAGAGAATTATCAAAACTTTAATAATATGATGTCCTCAAATGTCTTGCTGTTTCCCCCCAACTCACAGACTTTCAGTTTACTGTCAAAGAAGAGTAGGAAAGAAACCAGAAAATATTTACATTCAACAAGCTGAAATCACAGAATCTTGACTTTTGATTAATCAAATATCCAAACAGTTGCAGATAACTTTAATAGTTGTAGCTCTACTGTGTATACCTACTGTAGTATGTCTAAGCAACTGTTTATCCCAATCTGTCATTTATTAAACTTCCCTTTAACTTTGTGAACATCCTAAACTCCGTACACTATTAGTATAAACTCATACTGTGCAGCCAAACACAGTTTAAACATAAATAATGTTATTTATTTATATCATACCAATATATCAGGCTGAAACTTGGGGATATGCATGCATTTATACGCAGGACATAATGAATTTTCCCATTTGAATGAACGGTGCAGCCATTAAAACACTTGCGTTTCAGTATTTCACTCAGCTTAAATGAAGAAATTACACAAATATGTGACAGTGATAGATTATGTGGCTATTTAATGCTGTAAATGACCCTTAAGTCATTGTTCTTAAACATTTCTTTGTCTCTTCTACCATCTTATCTCCTCCCTGCTGCTCCCCCTCCACAAACATCACATCAGTGTGACACACCATCATCCCCCACAGAGAGCGTCCAGACAGCCCCATTACCTCCCCACCATTAGCAAAGTCAAAGCAAACATTGACTTTATCTAAATGTGGGCTAATAGCCTTTAAAATTAACAGGCCCTGTAAAACGCTGAGATGGAGAGCAGTGAGTCTGGACCTTAAGGTCCCTTCAAATGGCTTCATGTTGTGTTTTTGTTCATCCACTTATCAAGCAAATATTGAGCAAAAATTGGAAATGTTGCAAAAATATAATAAAAAAAATATTAATTGCCAATAGAAACTGAACATAGAAGAGGAACATCTCCTCCAAACTTAAGATAGATAAATCTGTCTGTTCTACTTCATGACGCTTCAGTCCCTCCAACAGCCACAGCTCTGCTTGTCCAAACAGACGACATTTGGCCCTGACATTAGGATTTAACAAGAGGAACTGAAAGAGTCATTTGTGCCCTTTGAAGCCTCCCTTTGTCTGTTAATCACCATGTAATCAACAAAAACACTCATTTGGGACAAAATGAATGCAGTGAGCGATAGGCTAAGACATAAGAAATTAAGCTGCATAACAGAAACACCTGAGAGACGTGTTGTTATTTTAGTATTTTAGTTCATCCCTCTGGATCCAGATCTTCCCCTGCAAACACGGCTGCTGGCAGGCAGATGCCCGCCATCAGGCTGTATAACGCTTATCAGCATGTCAAATGGTATTTACGATCGCTAACTGTGACTTAGGACGCGTTGCATGCTTAAGAAACAGGAATGGGTGGTGGAGGGGATTCACAGGTACGAGTCCATAGAGAGAGAGTGTGTGTGTGTGTGTGTGTGTGTGTGTGTGTGTGAGATATGCAGCTGTTTACTCTGTGAGGAATCCGTCCTCCTCATGAAGAGACAGACAGACGCACACCACCGCGAACACAATGTGGTCCTTGTGTCAGAACAGTGTGGGAAAACACGTATCAGTGTGGGAGTAGCTCAGACGATTCATTACAAATTAACTCCTCTGATTCATTGGTCGCCTAGGACGCCTTGTTAGATGGTGGCAACAGTTTAGCTTGAAGTTGAGCCAGCAGGTAGATTATGCTATAGATCCATAAGATTTTTCAATTAATCCATCAACAGGAAATTAATCTGCCACTATTTTCACAATTGATTTCCAGCTTATTCAAGGGTGATAAATAATACATTTCTTAAACATGTGCCAAACAGTAAGAGGGACATCGTTACCTACAATTCAAGATGAACGTCAGGTCCAGTCCTACAACCTGACATCTATTCTGTCTGTCTGTCCTCACAGTCGTCACAAACTTTTCTACAAAGCTCTAGACATCCACTGGTTTTCCTCCAGCCCTCTGTACTTAACCACAGTTCTCCACTACTCATCATTGTTAGCGTTAGCATGCTAATTACATTCCTCAGTAATGAGAGCGTGGGGTTAACTGACTGTGGGCTATGTGTGTCTCATATTTATAGCTTCTTCTAGTTGTATACGTCTTCGGCATCTGTGTGTGTGCTTGTTTACAGGCTGCGCTGCCTGCAGCGTCGATGCTTTCTCTGATGCTGCATGTGCGCCTCCGTTTCAGCAGCTTCAACACGATGAAGATGCATTTTTAATGTGTTTTTACACTGAGCGGAACAACAAATGAACCGTCACATCCCTGTCGCTTTTTCTCCATCCTCCCTCTGGCTAATGGCTAATCTGTGCACCACAATCACCGGGAAATCATTACTTTGTTTACACAAAGCTTTGCATCAGGAAGCGATGTACACAAACCGTCACTATTCATCTCCGTTCTTGGTGTACTCTTTGCATACGTCTGAATCTACTTGAAAATCCCTGCTCTGGACCAACTTCAGTAATCACATTATCGTCCTCCTCTTCGCCCTGCTCCATTTGTTTGACCGTGAAACAGCTGGCTTACACAAATACCATCCGACATGCTGATAACCATCTGACACACACGTGGCATTTCACATCACATGAACAATAAACGTGTGTGGAGGCCAGCAGAAACACCGGCATGCACTCACCAATGAACAAACTTGTTCCTCAATGATTAAACTCTTCAAATGTGTTTCTGTATTCTTCCTCGTCATCATCTCTGAGAAAGCAACAGTTTTTCTATTAGAGATGAAGTCAAGAGAATAATGAAGCTGTGGCTTTTGTACTTGTAGCTGCAGTGAAGTATTAACATAGTATTACTTCATCTACATTTAACAATACGGACAGGAATTTAACATCTTGTTGCTTTAAAAGGAATATTTTAGGGACAGGTTTTAAGTTTGACACCACTCTCACAACTGTCCATCCAATGTGAAACAGCCAAGTTAGCTTAGCATAGCATAAAGAAAAAGAGGGAAACAGTAAGCTCAGGATTTTGGCCTCATGGAAAGAAATGTTACTTACCCCCCTCAGCAGAAAATTTTGATACTGTTTTACATAAACAATGCATTTTAATGATATTTTTACTTTTATTGCCATATAAGGTAAAAAAAAAATACTTTGACAGCTACTTGGTAGAGGAAGCACTGAATGAATAAATCCAGAGTTTTCTTCAGAAAAGTGAGCTAGCTTAAAAACTATGGACAAAGCTAGGAATAGCCAACAGGCTAATGTTCCAGAACTTTCCATCACATGAACCATTAACAGACCCACCTTACCGATGAAAGAACTGAAGAAGAAGACCCTTCACTTCTGAGCTTTTTTGAGCTTTTTTCTTTTCTTTTTTTGCTCACTGACTTTTGAGGCATCCTGCCGCCTCCTCCTCAACTCGCTAAGTCACACTGTCTGTTAGCGTTCTGCAGCCTGTCTGATGGAGCAGGTGGACTGAACCATTTTACGTGAATAGAGGGGGGAGCGCGTTGAGATATGTTTCCAAAACAAATAAACTTAGTGTTACCAATACATTGTAAATAAAATATAGGTGTTACTGTGACTTTATCACTGATCGTCATATTATTTTGTCAGTATTATAATTGTATTAGGGGCCTCTCTGGGCCCCTGTCAATCATGGACCCCTAGAATCCATGCTGACACACATCTTTGCTCATTTATAGTGGTTATACAGTAATTTGTGACGTTTTCTAGTGGGTATACAGCGTATACCTGCTTATCACGTAGACTAAACCACTGATTAGGATGGACTTCCTTTCCTCTGGTCACATTTGATCCTGATGCCTCAGCTGAACGTCATAGCAACGTCACCTGAAACTGCTGTGACATCATCGTCAACACACACACACACACACACATTAGTAATACTAATAGAGTAATAAAAGGCATAAATATTGCATCTTCATCTCTTCCTGTCTCTATCTGGAGGCTTATCTCCATCTGCCTCCTGTTCTTTGTCTTCTCCTTTTCCCCATCTCTTCCCCTCTATCTCTTCCACTCATCCATCATCACAGTTGAAAACTTCAGTGTCATCTGATGCTCAGCCTTCACCACAGACACCCAAGGACAAGCAGCAACCTTTAAATCTATTTGGCCTTTCTGGTATCTATTCATTTATCATTCATCAAGGAATCTTACATTCAATACATTCAGATATTTATTTAAAACAATAAGCCACATTGTTCTTTGCAGTCAGTTTAGAGTTGTTATATACCAGCTATTGGCTGTAGCTTCCTGGATACAATGGCTACAAAAGAGTTCATGTTTTCAATTTGAAATCAAGTCCCGATGTGTCTTATGATACTTTGCATTTTATTGTTCATTGTTTATACAGTTGTCCTGAGTAACCCACCTCTGGTATGCATATTTCTCTGGGACATCTCAGTAGTCACCAAGTCACTAATGAAAATTCTGCTTTACGTCAGTTCTTAGTGCAAGTGCAACCAGGGAGGACCGAGGGGAAGCTTTTCTACAATCGTCTCTATTGAAATTCTCAACTATTTAATGGAATTTTGTACTTGGGGGGATCATAATTATAAGTATGTTTTGCTTTTCATTGCCATTTAACATAGAAAATTGCTCGGCTGTACGACCCTGTTTCAAACGGTCAAACACAGATCAATTCAGCATTCAGGAGGGAAGGTCAGGTAAAATATAAAATTATCTACTCCAGTTTTGATTCATTCTTTCTGCACAGTCCCACCAGCTCCAAATCCTGCTGAGGGACAGTAGTGTTCAACAAGCGAGCATTTTGGACTGTACAAATCAATATCTGTGTTTGCTTGACCTTGGTACTTAAAACACTGGTGAAAGTGGGGTAACGCTGCAGGTAAATCTGTCAGAAAATGATTGAGTTCACAAACTGTTGCTTTTAAAAAAAAAAACATTTCCTTACATTCTTTCAGTCCACATTTCTTCTGTTGTGTTGAACTTCTACTTTAAAGACGAGATAAAGACAGAGAACAGATGGCGTGCTGCATTATTCAAAACCACAAATTGACAATTACACAGTATGAACCTCAGACCACAAGGCCACCAAAACCCAGTGTCCCTCTCATCACTTAGACCCAGAACTATGTGTTCAGCTGCCTCTTCAGTCACTGATAATAATTTAATTTATTTCTCATTTCACAGCAACTTCAGTTAGACGTCTCCGGTGAGAAAACTGTGTTTTAACCAAGAGGAACGATCTGTGCTGCAGCTCAAGTTCAGCCCATCAGAAGATAAGAGATAACTAATAGGTCCATTATGGTATTTCTCCTCCTCTGTCCTCTTCATGCCCTCCTGCCCTCTTTCTCAAACCCTTCCCTATAATTAGTTTCCTTCCCTTGTCCCCTTCCTTCCTCACTATCTCCTCTCTAGTGCCTCTTCTCCTTCTTCCTCTCTATCATATATTTGAACTCTGTTTTTCTCTCCTTCACCCTCTTTTGTCTCCTCTTCCATCCTCACCCCTGTCCATCTGTTTCTCTGCTGCCCTGGTTTCACTGACACACTGCAGGCGGTGAAGGGGGGAAATGCTGCAGCATTGCACAGCAAACATCCCTAATAGGCTAATCTAATCTCATCTCTTTGCGGTCTTCGGCCCTGTGTTTACTTTCGGCCCCGTGTCTGCACGCTGCCTCGGCCTCGCCTCGCTGAATGCTGCTTTGTTCCCGCTGAAAACTCATCGCTGGTGTGATCTCGGGAACGGGCGCCAACTTCACGACCGTCTGCCCATAATGCCTGCATGCATGCTGGGGATTGTTCTCATTTATGAGCAGCTTCTGTAGCTGTTGTTTGGAATAAACAAGGTAGCGTGCCAAGAACTGAGGGTACTTCTCTATATCTGAGCCTGACCGTTGACCTCCCTCAGCAGCCAACAAGGTAGCATCTTAGCAAAATAAGGTATCAACAAAATCACACAAAAAATGAGCGAGAAAACAGTAACTGAATAACCAGTCAAAGTCAAAGTTTCACTGACGATTGAAAGAGCAAAAGTATTAAGAGAAGTTCAGCTGAGGACAAATGTCTGCTGATGGTCCAAAATCTGAGTAAAGGTATCAGAGCAGAACGAGCCAATGAAGGAAAATAAAGATGTTTACAAGACACAAACAGTTATCACAAACAGCAGAACTTGCAGCAGCAGGGGGAAATAAAAACACTTAGGTTTAGGTAAAATGTCATAGATGGCCTGATATGAATCCAATACGTCACAAATGTAAACACAGCACAACGGTCATTAACATGACAAAGAAAACAAATCACCCATCCTGATCTGTCACCTGCCATTTTCCTCACTTTTTATTTTTCTGTGCCTAGCTCTGAGCGCAGCATTTTTAAGTGACTGCTTTACATTGCAGTCTGTACAGACCACATGCCGTAAAATTTCACGCCAAAACCAAGAACATCGTTTTGCCATGTGCTTTAAGGAGTCATCTGCGTGTCTGAAACCAAAGTCAAAACAATCGTACCACACGTTTCAAACAATTCCTCCTTAGGTTGGAACAGCAAGAAAGCAAAAATAGGACAATTCTGTACAGTAATCTGCTCGACACCAGGCAAACTACCACTGAAGTACAGCCGTAAAATGATGTCAGCTGTTACTGCTGGCTTTGATGACTGTAACGCTGCGAGTCCCTGTTCCTCACCTCTGGCAGCAGTGGACATCAGGACCACCTTCAGCAGCAGAAACACCCAGAGAAGCTCCATTTAGGGTCCGGGAAGAAGAATCCTCTATGATCTGAAAGGAAATGAAAGAAAAAAAGTGACTTATCAGAGGATAACAGGTGATATGACTCTATTTACAAGATATTGAGTGATGATTTCACACCTTGGAGGTTTATTTTAATCTGTGTATAAATCATCAGTTTGTCTAAACGTCTGTCTCGTCCTCTACCAGCATCCTAATTTATCCCAACGTCCACCAGCCACATTCATCATTTCACCATCTGATTTATTTTAATTCATTGCTACCTAAGCACGAAGGAATTAAAACATAATTTAGGACAAACTAGCTGGCAGCTGAAGAGCATCTATGTGAAAACCTGCCTCAGGAGGAACAAATCAGTCAAATGATTCCTATATAAAGAAAAGTAAGCACAAAAAAATGTAATTTCACTCAACTATTCAGTGTATTTTCTCTTCTAAACTTTATCTGGGTCCACTGCAGCCAGAACAAACAGTGTCCATCAGTGGCTGGACAGCAGCAAGAATCCATCCATACTATAGCGCAGGAGAAGGAGATTTTCTAAAAGTCAAACTATTTTCCTTGCAGATTTATTCCATCCACCTGTCCACACGTCTCCCCTTACAGTGGTTTTAATCTTCCCGCCACATAAATTCTTCCCTGAACCTTTTGAGATCTTATTTCAATGCTTCACATGCTGCATCTTTGATCAGCATCTGTCAGCCTCCACCTCCCAGCTCACCAGAAACTGCTTGAAAAGTGCAGGATGACTGATTTGATTTGTGGCAGAGTGGCCAGCCTGAGTCACATTTATATTTGAATTAGTAATAGTGCAGTCATAATTTCATAATAACCTTCATACTTAGCAGCTGACGTTGGCTGGAAATTAAAAAGTGAAAAAATCTGGTACTTTCTACTTAATCAGGGCAAGTCAAAACTCGTAAGGAAAAGATGCACGACTTAAAAAGGTGATTAGTAGATTGTAAAAGTTTAAAACTTCAGTAAACTTTGTGTAAAGTCTGACAGATCAGCATAATGACACATTATATAGCTACTGCAATGACTTATTAGTGGTAGTGAGTCGGACTTACTGTAAAAAGTGCTGAGATATATCCACGGTGAGTTACCCTCTGGTGACCCGCAGGTATACCCTGGCTTTCTGCAGGAACCAGTCGTTCAGCTCCTCTCCACTTAATCCGTGATTCAAACCAAGAATAATTTACTCACGTTCAGAGACTCGTAACACCAACTTGCAGTGAATGAAGTCGACTTTGACAAAGTTTACAATGTGAACTGTGTGTAACGGAGCGAAAACTGCGTTACTAAGTACAGAAACATACATATATATGCATATATATACGCTAAGGTCAGACACGTGAGGCTGTAGTATTTCTGAATGACAGTCCGCATGTAAAACAGCCGAGCGACACAGAGGGGAGAAAAGACAAACTTTATCTGCCTTTATCCCGCCTCTTTCCGCGACTCTTCACACACTTGTCTGTGAAATAAAATGAAAAATCTGAAAACTAAGTCCACTTCGCCTCCAGCAGCGACTCTCCGTCCCAAAAAAACCAGCCGCAGGCGAGAAAACAAGCTGTGGCTGAAGAGAGCTGTGAGCCAATCAGAGGCCAGGCCAATCAGAGAGCGGACCAATCAGAGAGCAGGACCGGGCTGGACAAATTTGGAGCGGCTTGGAGGGGGAAAGTACAGTAGCAGTAGTGGTAGTAGTAGTAGTAGAAATAGTATTCTATTCATGACGTGTAGTGCATGTACAGTACCAGTAGTAGTAGTAGTAGTAGTAGTATTCTATTCATGAAGTGCAGTGAATGTACAGTACCAGTAGTGGTAGTAGTAGAAGTAGTATTCTATATATTAACTGTAGTGCATGTACAGTACCAGTAGTAGTAGTAGTAGAAGTAGTATTCTATTCATGAAGTGTAGTGCATGTACAGTACCAGTAGTAGTAGTAGTAGTAGTATTCTATTCATGAAGTGTAGTGCATGTACAGTACCAGTAGTAGTAGTAGTAGAAGTAGTATTCTATTCATGAAGTGCAGTGCATGTACAGCACCAGTAGTAGTAGTAGTAGAAGTAGTATTCTATTCATGAAGTGTAGTGCATGTACAGTACCAGTAGTAGTAGTAGTAGTAGTATTCTATTCATGAAGTGTAGTGCATGTACAGTACCAGTAGTAGTAGTAGTAGTAGTATTCTATTCATGAAGTGCAGTGAATGTACAGTACCAGTAGTAGTAGTAGTAGAAGTAGTATTCTATTCATGAAGTGCAGTGCATGTACAGCACCAGTAGTAGTAGTAGTAGAAGTAGTATTCTATTCATGAAGTGTAGTGCATGTACAGTACCAGTAGTAGTAGTAGTAGTAGTATTCTATTCATGAAGTGTAGTGCATGTACAGTACCAGTAGTAGTAGTAGTAGTAGTAGTAGTATTCTATTCATGAAGTGTAGTGCATGTACAGTACCAGTAGTGGTAGTAGTAGTAGTAGTAGTATTCTATATATTAACTGTAGTGCATGTACAGTACCAGTAGTAGTAGTAGAAGTAGTAGCAGTAGTATTCTATATATTAACTGTAGTGCATGTACAGTACCAGTAGTAGTAGTAGAAGTAGTAGCAGTAGTATTCTATATATTAACTGTAGTGCATGTACAGTACCAGTAGTAGTAGTAGAAGTAGTAGCAGTAGTATTCTATATATTAACTGTAGTGCATGTACTATACAGTACCAGTAGTGGCAGTAGAAGTAGTAATGGTGAAGTGTAGTGCATGTACAGCACCAGTAGTAGTAGTTGTAGTAGTATTCTATTCATGAAGTGTAGTACATGTACAGTACCAGTAGTAGTAGTAGTAGTAGTAGTAGTAGCACTCTAAGCATGAAGTGTAGAGCTTGTACAGCACCAGTAGTGGTAATGGTAGTAATAGTATTAGTGGTAGGAGTATTAGTAGCAGCAGTATTATTGTGTTCATTGAGTGTAGTACATGTACAGTACTAGTAGTAGTAGTAGTATATAATAGTAGAATTCTGTTCATTAAGTGTAGTAAAAGTACAGTACCAGTAGTAATAGTACTAGTAGCAATAGTAGTAGTAGTAGTAGTAGTAATTGTAGAATTCTGTTCATTGAATGTAGTGCATGTACAGTACTAGTGGTAGTAGTAGTAGTATATAACACTGCCATCTCCTGGCAGTTAGCTGTTATTACATCAAAATGCTTTAAAAGAAAAAGCTTTATTAATATACTAAGATATTAAGAACAAGGATTAATACCACACAAGTAGCTATGGATCTAAATCTTAACCAAATGTATGTTTGTATTTTTAACAACAATGTAATCAAATTCTGAAAAATACAATGTTCCCTGTCAGTATTTAAGAAGAAGAAGAATTCCCTTATTAATCCCTCAGAGAGGGAAATTTCAATTTACACTCTAGTATTTTATTCAGTTGCACATTACACACAGGTTATGAAACACACATGCACATGCATCGATGAAGACGTGTCAGCGTAAGGGGGCTGCCCCATATCCAGGCAACCTGAGCAGTTGGGGGTTCGGTACCTTGCTCAAGGGCACCTCGGCAGTGCCCAGGAAGAAGAACATATTAATGTGTATGCTGTATTTTACTGCAGTACTTCAATGTACAACAAAGCATCATATTCTTTGAGATGATCATGTGTTTGGAGCATCACTGTGGGAACTTTCAACTTTTACAGATTTGTGATGATGCATTTTTCCAGTTCATTCATTGAATTATTTAATTAGCTTCACTTCACAAATATTTCAAATCACCAGATCTGGAGATACATGATTTTCACTGGATATGAATTAATTATACATAGATGTCAAACAATATCTACTTCTGAGATGTAGAGGTGGGATAGAGGTATAAAATAACATTACATTAAAATACTTGAGTAAAGTAGTACCTCGAAGTTGTACAATATTTGTAAAGTAGTGAATGTTCTTAGTTACATTCCACCACTGTGCAGCTCATAATAGCTCAAGTGGTTCCTGTAGGAGTCCTGAAGCATCAGTGGCATGGAAAGGTAACAGACAAATATAAATGATTGAATTGAACCCTCTGAAATATTTGTTTGCCATTTTAATCTTTGTTTTGGTGCCAGTGTACTTATAGCTTGCTGTTTGTGCCATTTCCACTCCTATCCAGACAGAGAAAATCTTAAGGAGCTAAAGTTATCTACACAATAAATAATCTAAGTTCTATCTCAAGCCATATATTGTCCTTTATTCTGCTGTCTCAGTAGTTTGTCTTATTGGACCAATAGAAATAGAAATGTCCATTTGTCCGATAGTCTGTTAATCTTACCCCCAAAACCAAAAACTAGCATTGTTCCAAGGCCCCAAAAAGACAAAGTCTCAGTTCGTTATTATTCAGCGATCGGATGGAAGAAAGGGTTTAATTAGTCATATTTTTCTAGGTGGAAATTTTCGAGGGCCATCTGAATGTCTTTTCTCCTGCACAAACGTTTCGCAGGATGCAAATTTTCATAAGTACATACAAAATTAGATTTTATAAATTTCTGTGAAAATCTGTGCTTGGTGTGAAAAACTTGACAAGTAATATATATATATTTAATATTTACTGTCGATCATTCAGTGTTAGTCAGAATAATTAGTGTAGCCCTCATCATTTCTGTGATTGTAATCTATGTAATCTAAACCTTAACCAAAAAGTTATCAAATCAAATCCACACAGAGAAAAACTACTTTCTGCAAACATGCCCAAACAAACTTTTTGGACATCACACATTTAATGCTTCAGGAAGGAATGGGTTAAATTCTGGCCTCTATTTGGGCTCAAAACAACCTCAGGTCAGCCTGAAATGGGCACTTAAGATTAGTTAAACAGTCATTTAATACAGCCATCTTTGCGCTCACGGCTTAAATGATTTGGTTTGACGGTGAAACACAGCAGAGTATTGTCTATGGCTGTGCTCCAGTTCCATGGCTTTAACCACTGTGTTTTATTTCAGCATCAGGAGACGCCAGACCAGAACTCCCCACAGTCTCAGAGCAGCTGGGAAAAGAGCGATCTGCAGGGACTTTTAATGCTACCTGCAAATAAATGTGAGACCGATTCAGAAACCAGAGACAAGAAAAGCCATCAAACCATCCCATCCCAGCTGAAGACACTGAAAGATCTAAAACATAACACTGAGGATGAAAAGGGAAAAAAACAACAACTGACTTTTTAAAAGTATGATTAGGTCTAATAAACTTAACAGTAAAACAGCCTCCAGTGAGGTCACCAGGTTATTATATTTCTATTATATCTGGTCAATATATACAACACATACACATTTGTAAAGAAATTTTGGGGAGCAAATAAGATGAGTTTCCTTCTATTTTTGTATACAAAAAATAAGAAAATTTGCTGATTCTACTTGAATAAATCAAGGCCTCATATTGGCGAGTACTCTTTAAACTGAAGTGAATATGAGCTAGAAGGTTACTATTGTTGTTTGTGATATTAAAACTCCAGTGGCTCAAAATGTCACCTATTTATCTATATGAAATTAATTGTAGATATTGTATGTGCTTCTGCTGGGGCAGGAAGAGAGTGAAGAGACGACCAGCTGTGTGCTGGGTGGACTCTGTGGAGGTGGTGGTGGACAGGAGAATGATGACCAAGCTGTCCTCTCTGATGGACAACACTCTGCAGGAGACACTAACAGCACTAGGGCACTATTCAGTGTCTCACAGAGAGACACAGTATAGCTGGTTAGACTGTACACCAGCACTGCTCACATCACAACAGTTAACATCTGTTTTCCATCTGGTCTGCTGCTCATATATATATACTTAAATATGTTATCTCTACTGTAACACTGCAGATTTCCCGTTAGTGGGATGAATAAAGGTTTATGTCAATGTATGTAGAAATTTTCTCCAGTAGATGGTAGCAAAGGTCTATGTCAAGGCACTCATGTAGTGTTTTATGTTGTCGTTGTAAGAACCTGCTTTTCCTCTCAAATCATCATGACAGTTGGTGGGAATATGGTTGAGTATGCTCCATTGAAACCCATGCTCTGTGACAGGCTGCAACTATTTCTGGTAAAGACTATTATGTGTGTGTGTGTGTGTGTGTGTGTGAGAGAGAGAGAGAGAGAGAGAGAGAGAGAGAGCATCCATTCCTTTTCTACAGTACGTCTGATCACGTGTAACACACAAATTCATTAACTACTGTGCAGTTTAATGGTTTTCACCTCTTGCAGCCTTCACCAATCACATAATTGTCTGATGAATATCACTTTTGTGAGAGGCTATCTGTTCTCTTTATTATATCATTAACCTACTTTCTGCTCTTGTCCGCCCCCAAATCAACTCTTCACCAGCAGCCAGGGGTCCTTTTATTTTGAGAGCAAGTGAAGTGGTCATCCAGCAGTAATGGTGAATATGATCATAAGTCAGCAGCTGATTACAAACCAAAACTCCTGCAACCAAATCAGCCAAACCACACAGACTGTCTTTTCTTTCCTGAATGGGTTTGTAGTGAAACTGGATTGAACACTTCTTCTTCTTCCACACCTCATTTCAGTATCTACGCATTAGACAAACAGTCTTCAGCCACATCACACTAAGGCTCCATCCACACGATAACAGCACGATAATGCTTTTGAGAACTTTGACTTGTTACATAGCAACGCGATAACGAGTCATGAGTGACAAAGATGTAATATTATGCCACGCCGATAGGTGGCGCAAGAAAGAGAAAGACCCACAAAAAAGAACGAAAGAATGCAATTAGCATGTGCATGAAGTCCTTGTTATTTAAAACAAGCAAACATAAACACAACATGGTTGGCACTTTTGATAAAATAGTGAGAGAAAAAACTTTTTTTTTTAAAAAAGTATACACCTGAAAAAACCCAGCCCAGTATCACCATGTGTTTTCCAATGAAAGGAGCTAACATAGCAACACTGACATCCTGTCGCTTCAGGGCTCCCTCCATCATCACCCTGCCCGAAATTATGATTATGAGTATAAACATCCCGTAATGAAGGTGAATGATGAATGTATCTGTTAGGACTCACAGCTGTCAAGCTGTGGAAAAGCTCGGTCATTTCTTTTGGGCCAAAAAAAATCAATACAAAAATCAATACTTTCTGTCCCTGATCAACACAGTAGTACATCTATCTAGTACATGTTTCACTACGTGAGGTTCTTCAAATCCACCTTGTCTTATTCTCTATCTCTGGTTGAAGCCCAGTGTGAATCTGTATCATGTCGAATGGTCGTCTTCTGACTATGATGTGGTTCGTCTTGTGATCACGTCTCCATGCTGAAACAACGATGAAACAGTTCTCGGTGTTTTTTTGTCCTGGGGGTCAGCGGGCAGAAACTGATGAATATAGCCTTTCCAGTTCAGTTAAGGCAATATTAGGCCACAGTTGTTTTCATGATTAGGTTTTACTGGGCTTCAGCCAGTGCAAGAGGGCATTTATATACTGCAGGCGCAGCAAAATGTCACATTCAATCTGTATGCTTTGTTTTCAAAAGGTCATAATTAGCAAGCAGTTTTGAAACAATTATGGCCAAAGCGCACCAATTTCCCTCGAAGCAAAACATAGAATTACTCATGGAGAGTGAAACTGAGCGGTGTGTATGTGTGAAACACTTGTGGTTTGCTGTTACTCTATTCTTACTTCTCAATCTGGTATCAAATGCTTTGTTTCTCGCCCACCTCCACTGTGGCCATCTACAGGATGGATGCTGTCAGATTTAAGCAGTTTAACACTTTCACATGTAGGGGCAGCTGAGAATGATTATAATTTATTAGCCAGGTTGGAGAGGGCTCGGTGATAGGAGGGCATTCACACGCACACACGAGGGAAATTAAACAGCAGCTGCAGAGAAGTGTAATTTATTCAGCATCACCATACCCGCCCAGACCCGCCCAGACCCGCCAGTTCAAAGATTTGGAAAAGCAAATTCACCTCTAGATTTAATGACAATTTTTCACAAAAAAACCCTTGTTTGAATGTGACTTTTGAACATCCCTATAAATCAACACGACAGGTAACAATAAATGCACAAAATCAACAGCAACATGAACAGAGCTGCAGAGTAAATATGAAGGCTTGAATATGTGTAAAATAAGAAATGTTTCATTATTACTTTAATGTCATAAAGAGGTCAAATGAGTGATAATGTTGTTGTTGCTAGGGCGGTCTGACCAGTTGCTATGCGGCAGCCTCAGCTGTTGTAGGAAATGGCTCTGGTTAAAGTTTGAAAGAAGGGAAGGAAAGAGGGCGATGTAGCCACAAGGTTATTACTGTGCACTGTGTGTGCGTGTGTGTGCGTGTGTGTGTCTGTGTGTGTGTGTTAGCATGCACGTGTGTGTTATCATTGTGTTTGAGCCAATTGGGTAAATGTGCATGAGCTGTGTGTATATTCTGTTTTGTTGTGTGCTTATACAGTTTGGCTGTTGCTACGTGTATATATACAAGTAATGTGTGTGTGTGTGTGTGTGTTGTTGTGTGGCAGTCTCACCTCAAGCCTGAACCCAGTGTAGCCGCGGGGAGGGACGGGCATTTATGAAGGAATTCTGTAATTTTCAAAACTGTGGTTTGAGTTTCACTCTTTTTAACAAGCTGGTTCGGGCACTGATAATGGAAAACGGCTGCAGAGAGAGAGAGAGAGAGAGAGAGAGAGAGAGAGAGAGTGACTTGGCAGCCTTTGGATTCACTTCCCATTTCTCAAAATATGTTTTTGTCATTCAGGGACGTTTTGCATTATCATTTCTGTGCTTGTTAGACAGTAAACTCAGCAGAGGACATGCAGAGGGCTCATTACAGTTCATAAGTGAAACCCATCAATACCTCTGAGAGTGCCATGAAGGTGGAGTCTTGACCCAAAAAAAAGCAGATCCAGAAATGACTCACTCATATTATAATCATCATCTTTACCTGAAAACATTCAACTTGGCAGCTCTATAAAGTTCACCTTCTAACTGTGGTCCCGTCAAAATTGACCAATTTTCAATTTTCTGCTGTTGAGCAAATGTGTTTTATTCTGTGTGCTTGCCATGAGGTTTTATGATATCCTTCACACTAAATATCCATAAAAACTAAACCGAGGAGCACATTTAGCTGGCACTCGCTCTCACTCACACAGCCAAACTTGAGACCCACTCAACCACATTTTGATATGTTTTACTTCCAAATGACAAATAACTAATGTTTATACGGCTAGAATATACAGCGTATATCCTGCATATATAGAATAAAGCACAGCCGCTTTTTCCTTTGGTAGTGATAATATAGTCAGAATATTGTGATTCAGATTGAATGCCACTTTGTTAGAAATGTTGGAAGTCAAACTTCTGTCAGTGTGTAAAGTAGTTCTTTTTGAATTATAATAATTTTAAAAACGAACACAGCTATGGGCATGAATACTTTTGTAAAATTACTAATAATAATAGTACTGCTCACACAGTTACTACTGTTTCTACTGCTACTGCTGCTGCCATTATCACCTGCCCTCTACTACAGTACAATAGTAGCAGTTTTACTACAGTTGTCACAGAATCTGCACAGTTTGCAGGGAACAATAGCTGTTTCAAGCTGAACTTTTTGTTCCACATCTGGATACCAGGTAGTCTGACCCCCTGCCGCATAAACACACACACACACACACACACACACACACACACACACACACACACACGGTCCAAGCGACCATGGGGGCCCGTTAAGCTTACAGGAGATATTTAGCCCCCAGTGCGGGAAAATAAAAAGTGTAATGTAATGGAGCCAGCTGTAAAAGCACTGAATGCTGCAGAGCACAATACAACAGGACGTTTCCTACCTGCATGGACTCAGAGAAACCAAACCTGAGACTGGACAGAAGATGAACACAAAGAGACACAAAATGACCACAAAGAGACACAAAATGACCACAAAGAGACACAAAAAGACCACAAAGAGACACAAAATGACCACAAAGAGACACAAAAAGACCACAAAGAGACACAAAATGACCACAAAGAGACACAAAATGACCACAAAGAGACACAAAAAGACCACAAAGAGACGCGAAATGACCACAGAGAGACACAAAAAGTCCACAAAGAGACACGAAATGACCTCAGAGAGACACAAAATGTCCACAAAGAGACGCAAAATGACCACAAAGAGACACAAAATGACCACAGACACAAATTGTCCACAAAGAGACACAAAATTACCACAAAGAGATGCAAAAAGACCACAAAGAGACACAAAAATTACCACAAAGAGACGCAAAATGACCACAAAGAGACGCAAAATGTCCACAAATAGACACAAAATTACCACAAAGAGACACAAAAATGACCACAAAGAGATGCAAAATGACCAGAGAGAGACACTTAATGACTATAAAGAAACACAAAAATGTCTACAAGGGGATGCAAAACAATCACAAAATTGATACAGAACCACACAAAGATTTGTAAAAATTACAAAGAGACCACAAAGAGACCAAAATGACCACAGAGAGACAAAAAATTACCACAAAGAGACCAAAATGACCACAGAGAGACAAAAAATTACCACAAAGAGACGCAAAATGACCACAAAGAGACACAAAATGACCACAAAGAGAAACAAAATGACTACAAAGAGACACAAAATGACTACAAAGAGACACAAAATGACCACAACCTGGGGGAGAAGAGTCTACTGACCATTAAAAATATACAAAAAATGAAATAATGTAAAAATTTCTTTTTATTATCAGTAAATCCTAGTCACCATGGGTAATGAGAAAAAGAAACCAGCACTGTGAGGAAAGCTTGCTGGCGAGTATTCGGCATTAAACTTCGGTTATACGAACTCACAGAAGTGTTTCTGTCACATTTATGATCATCTGGGGCCTGCAAAACACAATTTGTAGAGAAGAGGGAGGAGAGGCTCTGAATGCATGTACAGTTCAGTGTTCACACACCAGT
Source organism: Synanceia verrucosa (assembly GCA_029721515.1). Taxonomy (NCBI): domain Eukaryota; kingdom Metazoa; phylum Chordata; class Actinopteri; order Perciformes; family Synanceiidae; genus Synanceia; species Synanceia verrucosa. The sequence goes on along the minus strand of CM056553.1, from coordinate 10,134,902 downwards.
TGTGTGGGCTCTCAGTGTTTAGCATCTTTAGCACTGATGTAAAGAGTGTCTGTATATAGATGTATGAGTGTGTGGGGGAGCTGGTGGCTTCCTGAGGTGTTGTTTCATATGTTTTCAGCCTTTCTCGCTCTGAGATGTTTCATTAAAAACATAAAGAAATGAAAGTTTTCATAACAGCAATATTATTAACTTCATTTCTCGCTCCCCCACACGCTGAGGTAATGCTTAGCAAAGAGGGATTTTACGAGCACTTAGCATTAATGTTGCACTAATGCTGCAGTCATGAGCTCATGTTCAGAGCTCCCCCTTCTCTCACACTCACTCTATAGATGTCTCACTTTCTCTCACTCCCTCTGCACTCTTAAAGGTGTTGAACCTTGGCTTCCTGGCTATGATATACTGTACGTCCAAATATTACTGATTGTTTTATTGTTTTTTTAATGGCAAAAAATGCATATTTGCTGTAGCTGTGTTGTGTCAAATGAACATTTTCTTTGCTTCTCTGGATGTTTCACTTTCTGTCATTTTATATCTGATTTCCTGCTTTCTGCTTTCTATTCCTTTCCTCTATTTATTTATTTTTCTTTCTCACTTTTCGTATCTCCATCTGCCTTATCCTCGCTCTCTTCTCTTCCTCTATCTCTATGCGGCCCAAATGTCTGCAGTGCAGTTTGTGGTCCAAAAATTCCAGACACTCTTTGTCACACTCGTAGGTTTTTATAGCCCAGAATGACCAGCTTCCTTCCTCTTATTAATTAAAAACTTTTTTTTATGTGGAGGGAGCACGTCATCGTTCTGAACTGAGCCCAAATGTTACAGTGGGCACAAAAGCACCTCTCTGTTATTTTAAACAAACCAAACCTGCGTCATGAACATAAAACATGACAAGATACATGACAGAAACATGTTTTTCTTCGTCCACATTTTTTTTTTTTTACTATCAAAACACATTCATGTTTAAGTAGCATCAGATATGATGTGTGGAAACTACTGAAAGTCTGAATTGAATTTTATTCAGATTCTTAGCTACTTATGTAAATTCAAACTGCTTATTTTAGTTTTTTTTTTTATTATTCCTTGGTTGGTTTAACATTGACATTATACCCATAACATGAAAAATACTGTTAAAATTAAAATATTTGTTGAAAAGTTTTGTAGAAAAATATGTTAACATTTGCCAAACTTTGGTAAAGAATAAAATGTTGTTTTGGTATTGATACTGAGACTTAAGTATTAGCAACACTTTCAAAACCTGTCACATTTCTCTTTACCTGGTTTTTGTCCACCTGTAAATCAGAGTCATCAGTCGGCTTCACAGGCTGGATTTAGTGGCTGTGAGCGCCGCTACAAGTCCGCAGGAATTCCACTGAATTACTACAAGTGTGACTTATTACTGTCTGCACACAATGTGGGTGAAGTGGCACACATGAGTCATTATTTTTACACTGTTTACCATTCCTGCTCAGGGCCTCATCGGTTGATTTACAGGCTCCTTCAGCCTGCATGTATTTCACCTTCCTCCTTTTATATTAGACTCAGGTTTCTGGTATGTTTTACCAATTTAAAACCATTGTTACCCCCTGTTAATGCTTCAACATGAGTTGTACCTCTGCTCCATAAAGCTTGTTTTCTTTGTCCTCTGATGACTGAAGAAACATCATGTCTGCATTCAGAACAATAGCTGCTGCTGTTTGAGTTAATTTAACAGTTGATGACACAACAAAGTGTATGCACAATGTGCATACTGAATATAAATAGTGAAGTCTGAATGAAGATATAAATACACGAAGGAAGGAAGGTGTAAAGGGATTTTGTGCTAAACTGGAAGCAGGTAAATGAAATTATCTTGTCATGCTTGAGTTACTTTAATGTGTTCACGCTGAGGAATGTGGATGTTGGAGCTGGAGTGGTGGCTTTGATTCATTTACTGATTGATATACAACAAAATATAGTTTGAACTTTGAGTGAAAAGGCAACTGGAGGTTCTAAAAGTTAAAAAGCAAATAAAGTCACAACAGATGGCATTTTATTTGGCCTTAATGTGGGGATCTGTTACTGAAGACAGAACTGACTTTGCTGGAAAATGTTTATTCTATTAAAGCTGCTGTTTAAGGGGTGCCATTTTTTTTTTTACAAATTGGACCTTATTTCTGGGATAAAATACTATCATTTACTCACCCATTTCACTTTGGAGTCATTTGGAGTATTTCCGACAATTTTGGATTTGATGATATCCATTTAACAGGAGTGAAATGCAGCCAGTAAATGACACAAACTTGACCATTTCTCAAATAACAGCTGTTTAAACAGACTCTACTTCCTGTGTATCATAGTTTAAGGACCCCTGGTGCCCACCTATGTGTCCTTCACAGTGCCTGAACTAAAACAAAGCATGTACTGTATGTGTATGTGACAACATCACAAATAAGTATTTTAGTTCAGGCACTGTGAAGGACACATCGGTGGACACCAGGGGTCCTTAGTAAACTATGATATACAGGAAGTAGAGTCTGTTTACAGGCTGAATTTTCTCAAGTTACGGACAACTCCAGACTGAAATGAGAATAGTGTAACATAGAGTAATAGTGTAGTCCATCTTATTAAATGTCTGTTATTTTAGAAATGGTCAAGTTTGTGTCATTTACTGGCTGCATTTCTGTGCCCCATTCACTCCTGTTAAATGGATATCATCAAATCCAAGATCGTCAGAAATTCTCCAAATGACTCCAAAGAGATATGGGTGAGTAAAAGGTCCAGTTTGTAAAAAATGGCACTCCCCCTTAAAGAGATCTAAGCTTCATTTTCATAGCAGACTCGTGATAATCATTTAAAAAGTGTCATAATCATATTCCAGTATCACTCTGATCACATTCACTGGTCATATCTGACTGTTTACCTGTGGAGCACAATGTAGAGCAAAAACCAACTTCATTTTGGAAACAAGAATGCACTGGTGGTTTTTCACCATCTCTTGGTGATTCATGTCCATGTTCAACGTGACAAAGACTTAAATAAATATGCATATCTGTTCAGTAAGACAAAAGGAAACAACAGGAGATAGAAATATACAAAAAAACATCCATCAACCAGCTCAACTCTGCTTCTGTATTTGTTCCTGACAGACAGCAGGCAGAATTCACAGCAGAGCTTTTCATTGCTGTATTTCATACCAGAGGTGCAGCTCCGCAGCCTGATGTGTTGGCCGTATCCTCAGTTTCTCACCTTCATGGAAAGCTTTTTATTAAGTTCACCAGCTTCCTTCATTTTATTAAAAACTTAGTTCATAATCAACTGTGAGGGTGTTTCATAGGAACTCACATCCAAACAGTGATGAAATGTCTGTGATATAGTGAAACGTGTTAATGTAGTTATGATGGATAATAGTAACTCATTTGTGGCCTCAACTGACATCTGTCATTTCCATCGATGGAAGTGAAGAAAATCTCAGAATTGGATAAATCATTTGGCTGAAAAGTGACTTTTGTCACATAGTACATTTGATAGTCTTTGGTCACATGATGGGTTTAATGTTTCTGCAGTAGGCTCCATTATATTTAAGGAAAAAAACTGCATTGTTGTGCCCAAATGCTAGATATAGTTTGATAGGAAAATGTTGTATTTAAGTATTTGGCATCCATAGTGTGAACTAATAACAATTTTGAAAATTATGCTCACTAAATATGTGTTATATGGAAAAATATTAAAATAAATCCTGATTTCAACTGACTTTTTCACGTGATATAAACATTTCAACGCTGTATTATTGCTCAAAGTATCTCTGTACAAAATGTCAACAGAATCAGAATATATGTTGTGAATCCCGGCCCGGGGCCTTTCTGTGTGGAGTTTGCATGTTCTCCCTGTGTCTGTGTGGGTTCTCTCCAGGTACTCTAGCTTCCTCCCACCATCCAAAAACATGCATGGGGATTAGGTTAATTGGCTAATTTAAATTGACCGTAGGTGTGAATGTGAGTGTGAGTGGTTGTCTGTCTCTATGTGTCCTGTGATGAGGTGGCGACTTGTCCAGGGTGTACCCTGCCTTTCACCATAAGACAGCTGGGAGGATGTGAGGATAAGCGGTAGAAAATGGATGGATGGGTAAACAAGTGATAAACTTTTGCTTTGCTTTCAATATTTCTGCCATACTTTTTAATAAAATCTGGTTTTCAAAGATGTTTTGACACCCTGCTCACTTATACACTATACTTAAAGCACTTTTACTTCAAATTAAGATAAATCCTAACATCTCTATACTCTATATATTTGAAAAAAAAAAGTTTTTTTGAGTCTGTTGTGGAGAAACCTGACTGGCCTGAGGTCGACCTTCAACCCATTCAGCAGTGTTTTGATGTACTGGACCACTGACCTCTCTCCAATCCTGATCGTCCTATATTGTCGTGTCTGAAATCCCTGCAGCCATGATCCAAAAGAGCTGTTATGGCAGCAGGTGAATACATATCAATTAAGCAGCATATGGTGTTGGAATGAGATGTTCAACAGTGACATATGGGTGTGATGTAGCGTACGGTTTGTTCCTGGCACTTCATTTAGATATCAGTGTAGTTTTTGTGTGTTTGTCTGTTGACTTCTTATCTATGAAAGCTGGTGGCTCAAAAAATAACAGCAAACCCATCTCCTTTTTCCACCTCTGCTTCTCATCTCTGCAGATAATCACATAAACACAAAAACCTAGTCAACAAAGGCCTCATAACTTCCTGTCTCACTCGTGAACACCCACACATAGTGACCCTGCTCTGAGGTCAGATGAACATCTCGTCTGATTTCACCCTTATATTCACAGAGATCGGCTTCCTTAACGCCACCCCTCTCACAATAGGACTCCTGTCAGTGCCCGCGATAGGCCGTCTCCTCGGTGATAGTTGCTGAGCAACGGCAGTGAAAACATCCTCTCTCTGATGCCAAAGTATAGTGACCGCTGAGATACAGCAGCATACATGTTGTGGATGCAGCTAAATTCAGAATCAGTTCGGGGGGAGGTTAGACCAGCAGCTGTAAACTTTTCTCAGACTTTGTTTGAGGAAAATAAATTCATAGAATATTTGGAAGAGCAATATAACTGTGGAGATTAAAATACAGCTGAACAACGGGGCAGTTCAATAGAGCTACTAAATGAAAGGAGTTATTTCAGGCATCAGTCCTTTGTTTTTGGACAATGTTCACAAGTGGAAGAGAAAAACATATAAAATAAATAATATCTTGTTCTTTGACTCCCAGTCATGTCTGTAAGAAACAGTCACTGAGCTCAAAACTGAGCTTGCTGCATTAAAATGTCTGTTTGAGGTTAAAAAAGGATTTCTGTTGTTTTGTAAAAGAGCAGAAGCTAAACATAACACTTCATAGAAAGCTGTGAAAACATTCTGCAAATATGTTTTTTGGGGATTCGTGTTTAATTTGGGATAAGTTAGGCCACTATTGCCATGTTTTTGCTTAATTATTGAGGTGTTGAGTGAGAAAAGCTGCATGAATGGATTTGTTAAACTTCCTAAATTGTGGGGAAAACTTTACGCTTGCTAAATGGGATATGGAAACGTCCACAGCTCGTCCAATTGAAACCATTTCCTGAAGACCTCTCTCCATTTTTCTCTCGTAGATGATTACATGTTTTTGGTTTTCGATGTCTGCTTCTCCTACTCTGTTTACTGGCGAACTGCAGTCATTCATGCCCGTAGCGCTGATGAAACTATACCCTGCAGCCAAGTTTATTCCCTCCAAACCAACTATATTTATGTTTTTGCGTCAAGAGTTTGCTTAAAATTTTAAATTGCTTGACCGTTGAATGGAAACAGGACTTATGGCAACAGCAAACCATTGTGAATTTGTTACAGCTCTCATTCAAGCGCCTGACTGGTTCCTGCTCCACAGAAACGTCAGCTTTGGCTCGTGTGCACGGCGGCATTTCCAGCCTTTTACCATTTCAAACTGAAGGACAGTAAATACATGATTTCTCAGAAACTAAATTGAAATAATTAAAACCATAACATAAACCTACACTCCTGGAGCCAGGGTCTCCTCCCAATTTGCAACAGGATTACATCACCACTCGCAGAAAACAAACCAAACCACCAAACAAGGGTCCACTCTGACTTCTGAGGGCTGAAAAACGTCCAAGTACCCATTTCAGAAAGAACAACTGATCAGGTAAATGCAGGACAACACAACAGCACACAATAAACCACTGCTGAACAGCTGCATTAATCCATTGTTAATTGATTTTAAAGGGAAGCATGCACACACACACACACACACACACACGCACACACACACACACACACACACACACACACACTGATAGCCCAGACAGATGTAAGCGACACACAGATGGAGGCAAAGAAACCTGCACAGGCACTGATAACACACACAAAAGCTTGAAAACACCCCCGCACACACCGCAGTGTGTTTGCTGCAGTTTCCATGGCCACTGCTCTTTTGAATGAAACATCTTCATTTAAGATTCTTAGATCACCGAAGTGTTTTTTAATGTCTTCGACCAATCAGCCTTTCATGCTGTTCAATGTCAAACTGCCAAAATCTGACCTGAATCCTCAAAAAAAAAAAACCACACACACACAACAATAAATGCTTCTTCTTCATTTCGCTTCGGGCTGGTCGAGATGCTGTTTCAAAAGCTTTCCCATCCTGCCAAGTATAAACTCATGCAGTAAACAGCAAGTGTCACATTTCTCATTATTTGAGACTGCAGGGTGTAACATGTGCAGTGGGAGGACATGAACTAACCTGTATGTGATGGAAACCACACATGGAGGATTTATCGACCTCCCACTGTGAGGCCGTGGGCTCGTCCCTCTTCACACTTCACACCCTGCCTCAGCCTGAACGTTACAGCTATCAAATGTGTTTCGTATGTTTGCAGACTCTGTGTGCAGTCAAAAAAGACATTTTAAATGAGCACTTCCACACTTTTTCAGCTTTTTGTGATGGTTTAGATAGACATTTACTGTCCAAGTGCACGGAATAAAGTGATAAAAATGGCTTTTTGTCAGCAGCCATCACTCAGATGTCAAAGTGACACAGTTAAATTAAGTGTAACATGTAGCTTCTACCATATATAGTCATGTTTTAGTGGTTGAACATCATGAAGTAACAGTTCAAAACATGCTGAGAGTCTGCAATGTTCTTTGTGGAAGATGGTAAGTCCTTTACTTGACTTAAAATAACTTTGACTTCAAAATAAACCACTGCACAGAAATGTCACCTAACTTGTTATTGTCTGCTCTATAATTTTGAACGATTAATTTCCTCACAGAGTGTTTTCATAGTGTGCTCACTAATCATAGCAACATTATCAGCTAACCATAGCAGCATTAGTTGCTATGGTTCGTTGCCAGAGAGCCTGTCGGAGAGCCTCTCCATTCTCTCCGAGCGCATTAAATGTTTTTTAACTGTCCGTCACTCAGTCGAGGGAAAACGCAGATGGCAAGGACTGCGAGTGGTCATCTAAATGCATCCACTTGCAATTATATTTTCATTTTAGGTGATATTCTGGATCAAAAGGATATTGTTTCAACCTACATGAGTAGCTTATATACGAGTTAATCCAATTAAAAGCACATACTTTGAACCTTTGAACCTAGGAATTGCAAGGAAAGCTGGATTATATTTAGCCTTGTGTAATGCAATTTAAATACATTCAACTTCCATCCATCCATCCATTATCTACCGCTTGTCCTCATAGGGTCGCGGTCTTAGGGCTGTCTTAGGGCGGAAGGCAAGGTACACCCTGGACAAGGCACATAGAGACAGACAACCACTCACATTCACACCTACAGTCAGTTTAAATTAGCCAATTAAGCTAATCCCCATGCATGTTTTTGGATGGTGGGAGGAAGCAAGCGTACCCGGAGAGAACCCACGCAGACATGGGGAGAACATGCAAACTCCACACAGAAAAAAATCCATTTAATTCATTTAGTAATTATGGCTGGGGTATATTTCCACAGAACATGTTGAGAAGAACATCAGTTATTTGCACCCTTTCAAGGAGCTTTAGTGCAAATAACCAATGTTTTTCCTTTCTATCTCCCTCACAAATAATTAAATCGTAAAATAGTATTTCCCCCTGCGTTTGTGTGAGGGAGTGCATTTGACTGTGGCACATCACCAGCTTTGTGAAACCGAAAACCCAAACCCAGGTTCCTTTGTCTCTGAGACAACATACTCAGACCCAAAACCTGCTTTCTGAAACGGACCCCCGTGTCGCCGGGTCTTTCGCCGGTAGCGCATCACTTGCACAGGTCTGGGGTTACTACCCTGCAATTTTCGGGTTGTCACAAATTAACGATTAATGATGCAGCAAATAAAAAATGTCCTGGAATAAAGTATCAAGCATATCAAAAAATATGTAGTGAAGTAGAAGTGGAAGTACTGTAGAAATAAACAGTCAATAAAATGATCTAATATCCGACTAATATCTAGTCTATCCTAATTGTTTTGGGAGGAATCATCATTTGTAGTAAGCTTTAATAGGCTGTACAGTCGGCAACTTATTTTTCTTTTGTTGTGTCTGCATGTGCCGTCTGTCCTCATGGCATCTGGCAGCTTCAAATCTGATGTATTTGTCGAAGTTGCATAATATGCGTCTTTGCCTCTAAACTGAATGACTGTATGTTTTTTGTGAGAAAGGCGCCATCAGCTGGTGATACCCTGGAATCGAATGAATGGGTGTGTTTAGAATTTACATATGAGAGGGAGGGGGTATGAGTTGCGCGGCAGCCACATGCTGGGAAAAATTCAGTGGCTCCTTCTGTAAACAATAAAAACTAATGTGATCTTAAAAATGGCTGTGAAATTAAAAATAAATAATAATTATGATTAATTATATATTAGATATTAATTATTCATTATCTTTTAGTGGCTGTAGTGGTCAGTAGAGCCCTGAGTGTTTTTGTCATGTTCGTCTATTGTTTGAATTGTTTGCTTTGTCTTTTACTGATCAAATCTGAACTTGAACCTGAATCTGGACAAGTTGATGGTGTGACCTAAATTACGTTAAATTGTGTTTGATATCTTCTTGAGAAAAGTCATATTGGTGTTAGATTTCACAGAAAGAAAAATGATTTAAAACCATCCAAAAAAAGGGTGTCTGCTTCAAACTTTTCCTCATTTCACCAACTGGGTTTCATTAGGCTACATTTACTCTCAATTACTGTAACAAAAACAGCAAAAGATAAATTACTAATTTTACTTTGAAACACCAAAAGAAAGGGGATAACTCAGCAGAGGAAGCTGCTGGAGCTCTATGGAGGTGATATTCAGAGTTTTCACCCTGTCACGTCACTGGTTGGCTGCTTTCATGATGTTTTCGCAACATTTTGGGCTCTTTAATAAATGAATTTATTCTCTTTTTACCCGCTTGTTTACTCCCACTGCTTCATTAGACTTCAGACTCAGTGTTGTGGCGGCGCTGGCAGCCACACAATTAAACCAGTTCATAATGTTAATTTTAATGGAGAGATTCTTCATGAGCCATTTGTTTATATTACCTCAACTCTGACAAAGCATGAACTTGGCCTGTGAGATTTCCCTAACTAATTAGACCAAATGTTACCCTCGGCGATGCATTTTTGGATTAGGAGAACCTCAGAGGGTCGATGACATACACTTGGATTTACGTTATTTGTGTTTCCTAAATTGGGAGTAAATCTGGTCAAAAGCTTTTAACGTGTATCCACCCTGCCTCTTGAACTCTTGAGTACTTACATCTGGGTGTAATCTATTATTTTTTTTTCTTTGATGGCGATAATCAGTGGAAAACAATGAAACCAGGGAGAGAGAGAGAGAGAGACCAGAATGAGGAGAAAATGATGGAGGGCAACGGCTCAGAAATGACATGTAGCAGAAGAAATAAACTGTGAGTAAGAGGATTTCAAAACAGCTCAAATGTTGAGTTTAGCAGTTAGGTCAATTATTCTGGGTTGTGTTTTTATCATGCAGAAATATGACGGCGCTTAAAACAGCACACATTTACAATGACAGACAGAGAGGAGGGAAAATAAAGGAAATGAGCTGGTGTGTTACATGAATTCCTGTCCCTGTACGTAGGTTAGGAACACAATATCTGGAAGTCGTTCTTTCTTTGATGGCGGCGATCAGTCACACATGATGAAAACACCAAGAAGCAAATGAAACAGGAAACAAGGTCAAAACATGAAAAATGAAACAGTAATTTGAATATACAGCACGTGATACATGAGCAGGTCTCTTTTTCATGCACCTGCAGCTGCTCATGCATTTAATCATTTAATGTTTCACTGTCTGTGGTTAAATAGTTTACACAGCATTTGCATTTTATGCTTGTCAGCCACAAACACAATTTTCTGTGTTTATATTGAGTTTTTGCTTCCTCATTTACTTTCACGCTCATTTTTTGGTCTTATTTCACAACATTAATGCTCAGGTCTGGGGGTGAATTTTCTCTATGGTGAAGCCTCTGAACACCTTAACAGGTGTTTTCAGTTATTCTGGTGGATTATTTTTCTGCTGAGGTTGGAGATAGGTGGAGCTGTGATGACAATCTATGGGATCACAAGTCTTCATCTACCAATAACAATGACTACGTTTACTTGCAGTCAGTATTCGGGTTAAGATCAATATTCCGGTTTCTGAAACATTCAGAATAACCCGTACATGCGTGAGCAAACAGAGTTATTCCTGTATACTTGGTAATTGTAACCAGTTGGGATATCCCGATCAAAACAGTGACGCACAGACAACCTCTTGACGAGAACGTGGAGAAATAGGAAATGAAGCCGGAGATGTGCCATCCATATCCATGCAACCCGTTTCCACCCGGGCACCCCGGACACTTTGGATGAAGGTGCGCAGTCAGGACTGGTGGGAACGGGTAGTAATGATGGAGTTCACCGACATACCGTTTTGCTTCTTGGCCCTGTAGTACGCCTTTTCCAGCGGTGCTTGATCTGGTCTGGCGTTCGTCCAAACCCTGCTTCGCGTAACTTTTCACTCACCTTCTTGTATATTTCGCTATCCCGCTACTTTCTACCGTCTACAAAAGACATAATATTCATCTCTTTCACCACACTTATGAGCTGGTCTGTTTCCTCCTCGCTGTCTTTCGTTTCGCCATGTTTAAGTAGTTCCTGTACTCAAAAGACCAATATTCCTTGCGAATAGAACATGCGCAGAACACGAATTAATGTTCCTTTCAATGGGGATATCCCGATAGGCGTATACATGACCAAATATTCGGGTTAGAAAAGGAGTAACCCAGGGATCATATTCGGGTTTTGAAAAGGGTTATTGGTGTTTACGTGGCTGTGCGAAACCGGGTTATAGCTAATATTCCGGTTAAGAAAGGGTTATTGACTGCATGTAAACGTAGCCATTGATAAGGGCCACCTTAACAGGTGTAACAAGTGCAAAAGGGGAGTTAATTAATCTAAAAATGTCCACATAATACTGAGTGTTTCAGACACATGTGTGGGTGTTCAAATGTTTTAATTTCACCAGTCTTTGTCGTCTGCCTTCATTTTCCTTTTAGGTTTATTAGAGAAGACTCTCGTCGCTGTGGCCATGTCTCCAGTCATGAGCTACGTCGCTTTCTCTTTTGCAAATGTAAAATTTACACAAATGTAAAAGCATGCCACCACTTTCTCCATCATTTTCTGAGACTTTGTGACGAGCAGAATCTCCAACATAATTTAATAAAAAAAAGGCTGTTTTCTTTTTGGTCTGACTAATTTCTGTGTTTGCCTGAAGCCCTGAAATGTTTTAATCCTAGTCCATTCAAGATTCAAGAGATTTGTCACAAGCATAATTGTACAACATCAGTGAAATGAAATTGCAATGACTGTGCTAAATGTGCACTGGAAACATAAATAAATTTAAATAAAGGCAAGAGCCCCTAATACAGGAACAGGGATTAGAAACCTCTAGTATAGAAATGTAAAAATATAATAATAAAATAAAATAAAAATATATACAAACCATGTAAAGCACTTTGTAGCCTTGACATTGAAAGTAGCAGCTTTATAAATAAAGTTTATTATTATATTGGTTTATACCTGTGATGAGTGATGATTTTAAACTCACCTGCTCAAGGCTAAACTTCCTGTCTCATCATTATATCAACTTTTCTGTCAGTTTTTCACTGATCCTGGTGAATTTCACTTCTGCATGAAGTTAATGTTTTTGATATTTTTTTACATACTGAAGTTGCCAACATCACATATGAATGATGAAGAAAGTCTAATTTTCTCATTTATTTTAAATACATTTCCCACCTTGCTCCTGGTTTGACATTAACTGTGAATCTAACAGAATCATAAAACAAAGGCAGCAACAGGAAACGCTGAGACGACTTAAACACATAGAAATAATGTCAATTATTTAAGTATAGTCTGGATTTGAGAACGTCAGACTTTTATTTCAGTGATGATGATCATTGATATCGATGAGCTCCGCTGTTGTCTTCAGGCAGACATGATGGATGCTGTATCTGCTTGTCTCTTTTGTTGCTCCCTCACCATTTATGGAAGTGTAGTAAAGGTGCTCATCCATCTCAGACTGCATGGTTGTCCTCTGTTCACCTCTCAACCAGACCCTCCACAAGCAGACTGAGTAATAACAATCTGCTTCCACATAATAAGTGAAGTTACTGGAGGTTTGAATGTCGACATGTCCTCCAGAAAGGCAGCGTGACGCCACGGCAGCTGTTGCTTCTCTAAATATGTTGGTTGTTGTGTCATAAATATGATCAGTCCTCTGATATAGCAGATTTTGTGTGAGATAGTGGTGTAAACTAACCTCTCTAGTATCTGTGAGGGATACTGTAAACCTTTGGCTGGGTGGTCAGGGAACTCCCTGAAGGAGCTTTCAGATATTTGATAAATGGAGCAGAAAAAGAAGTTTTGTGTCTGGTTATTTCATATCATCACCTCCTTACAGTCTATGATGAAATGGTCTCTCCTTCATATCCTTTTCCTCTGTGTTTTTCTCTCTTCTCAGTATTCGTCTCTGAGCTCTGAATGTCTCTCTTAATACTGTTTTTCTACTCAGCTTTTTTTTTTGTCGCCTCACTGTCTCGCTTTGTGTGCCGATCAGAACAAGATACCAGCGTTAATCATTCTGGTAATGCTTCGCAGTTTCTCGAGGTTTCTGGTGAAAAGTGCTGAGCAGCTTCATTTCCTCGAAGGGAACAACAATTCTTGAAAATATAATGCTTCATGCCCGTGACAGGAGCTGGCAGAGCATGGCCTGCATGTGGGTGACTGTTGGTGGCTGACAACCCCTCATCAGCACTTCGTTGTACATTTACATTCTAACCATATCGTCTTAAATATACTTTATGAAAAGACGGTCATGAGCTCAGAGTAACATTGAAATAAATACTGGAGTGTTCGTCCCTGGATTTATTCGCTTTCACAACTCTTGGATCAGGCTGTTTCTTTAGAACTAATGAAGGTGCACAAAAAGGCCTCCTTTATACTTTAACACAGCTTCTCTGCTTTAAAGAGACTGAATCTAAGGGAGGAAACAAGCAGCTGAATTTGGTTAGTGCCAAATATTTGCGCTTTCTCACATAAGCAGGCCAGTTTTGAATGATAGCAGTGTCGCGGTCCTCAGACTGTGCAGCCTTCCACCAGACAAATCTGAAAAATAGTTCCTCTGGACAGGGACTTTTATTCTCATCTAGATTTTGCATCACTGAGGCCACATGGCTGAAATATGTATTTATTTATGAGGGATATTAGCCAACTTCACGGCCTCTGGAGGTCTCATTAATTGTTTCATGAAGCCCTTTGAGGCTTGAATTTTGATTAAGGGTAATATAAATAAATGTTATGGGCTTTTGGTCTCACGACTCTTTGGTGTCATGATGACCTTTGAATAACATATCATAGTATGTACAGATCACTCATTATTAGTGTTAATAGTTACTGCATGTGGTTGTAATAGTGCTTTTTTTATTTATTTGTTATCCTGCAATAGTCAACCCTCAGTCTGCGCCACATGATCACATTTTTTTCCCTAGGCCTACAGTATAAAATATTCTAATGCCCCTTTCACGCTGCACGAAAAAGAGTTGTTGCTGCATTTTGACCTGCATCAAATGACCCCTCTATCGACTCATTGACTCGGCTCATTTCGGTTCGGCTTGCCTGCAGGGAAATTTGGCAAATCCCACCCATCAGGGAATCCTGATGTGAACTATGCATGCACATTTTTTATCCTTTTTATGGATCACAGTGATCTGGTATCTATGAAGAAGAAGAGGGAGGAAAAAAATGTATTTAATAGTCTTGACTGTCTATCTTGTCACAGATAGAAAACATTTGCACATATGTGAGCACACAAACTTCACATGCTAGCTGATGGTCCACTACCTCTTTGATTGTCCATATTGTTTTTTTTATTATATTTATTATATTTTTACATGCTGCATTTTAAATGGCCTCATTTGCCTTTTAAGTTGTCTTCATTTAATTATTTTTTTAATCTTCTTAATCTATTTTTTATTTCATTGTACAGGGAAACGTGAACTGTTGACACGGATATAAACACTTTGAATCTTGAAACCCAGAAATCAGATTATACTGATATGAGTCATTACAACAAATCAGAAAACACATCAGATAAGACTTCAGGAGGGAAATGTGTGTTTGCAGTGCATCTTCAGAAAAGTGTGCGTGTGTGTGTGTGTGTGTGTGTGTGTGAGAGAGAGAGAGAATGTGGACTCTTCGTCATTTAAAAAGGATGGAGAGCAGAAACATTCCCTTCCTATGTGGTCTGAGTCACTCAACACACAGAAGTAGACACAACTCCACGTCTGCACAGCATGTGTGTGTGTGTGTCTGTGTGTGTGTCTGTGTGTGTGTGTGTGTGTGTGTGTGTGTGTGTGTGTGTGATGACGTGTGTATATATGAGATGTGCCTGAGCTGCAGGTGTGTGTGTGTGTGTGTGTGTGTATGTGTGTGTGTGTGTGTGTGTGTGTGTGCGTGTGTGTAGGTGTGTGAGAGTGAAAACCTCCCTTCTCCACATTCATGGAGATACAGCTTGCTGATAAAACTCTGAAACTGAGCCACAAAAAAAAGTCCACTCTTTGAAAAAAATAATAATTCCAGCTTCGATGGAAACATCATTATTCATCCAGACTCCAGCACACGTTAAATCTGTCTCTGGGAGAGGCGGGCAGAGGAGCCATCACTCCTTTAAAAACATTTTGCTCCTAATGTTATGACAACCACGTCATTTTTCACATATTTGTGATACCGCAAAAAAGTCTAAAATATTCTGTCTTTGGGAAGATAATCTTCTGGAGTGAGTTTTGACAAAGTGCCATCAGTTAGAGCAGCTTTGACCTTCATTCCTCCGGTGTGTCGGTCCACCTTTTATTTCCCTGTCCAGCTCTTCTCTTTTTCTCCACCTGCTCTACACCCTGATAACTTTCTCCTTCACTTTGCTCATCCTCCAGTTGATTTTTCATTCCTCTCCCAACCTGATCTCATGGGATGGTGCATAAAAAGCACATTTTATCCTCTTCCATTCAGTATTCATTTGTTTGCTTTTTTTTGCATTTAATTCTCCAAAAACGGTAGGAGTCATAGTTAGGTCGAGGCACCAAAATCACTTAGTTTTAGGACAAATTTTGCGCTTTAATTTTAAATAAATTGTCTGTTAAACACATCACAGACATCCCAAAATAACTCCACAACATGCTGAGACTTTGGTTGAAGGTCCTGTGTTTGTTTGACCCATAAGTGTTCGTCCTCACTTTTTATTTTTGCCAGACGATACAGACTAGGGTACAAAAGACACATTTTAAGCAAGAACGTTGTTCTTATTTCATGCACATACATCATTTAGTGTGAGCTCCTTCTTTCTTGCATCTTTTCCCTCTTTTACTTTGCTTCTTGCTCTCTCCCCAAACTCTTCTTTTCCCTCAATTTTTCAACTCAGCTTTCCCTCCCCTCCTCTACCCGCACTTCTCCTCTTGTAAAATTATAAAACTGCAATAATTTGTTTCTACTGCGGGCCTGAGGCGACTCAAATCAAGGAGACAAGGAGAGAGAGGAGGGGTGAAGAGAGAAAGTCAGAGAAAGAAGCTCACAGAGAATTGAAACAGAAGAAGGAGAGCTCATGAAGGACATGTAGATGAGGGTGAAATTGAAGAAACACGAAAAGACAGAAGGAGAAATTAACTTTTTTTTTGAAGAGACAGATGTGAAGACGATTTCTCCTGGGATAGAGGAAGAGAAATCACACAGACACGTGAAGAAAATGTAGTAAAGATGTTTCATTGCGAGCGACGAGTGACTCAACAGCTTTTTGATCCTTCCCAGGCATGCGGCAACACTGGTAATCTGAGGACTTGATTGAGAACACTTCATGTGATCGGTGTAACGTTAGCCCCTGCGACCTCCCTAAGCACTTAACGAGGAAATGACCGCCACACTCTGGGTAATTTGTGCCAATTAACTACCATGGCAACCACTGATGTAAGGATATCAGCTGTCCTTTAATCAGGGTACAGGCATTATCTCAGGTAACGCTGAGAAACGTGAGAAATTATGTCCACATATTGACTCATACACTTTCCTGTACATTCCCATGATGACCTCAGAGAAGTAAAAAAGGAGATTTGCAATGTGGTTTATGAATGAAACTTTTGAATTTTGCGTTAATCACAGTCAAAGGTAGAGCTGTGCGATATTACGATACATATCGTAATGTGGTATAAAAATGTCTACCGTACGATATAAGCCTCTGTTGTTTATATCGTAATTTTAACATGGAGCTACTTAGTTAGCTCTGCTGCTACGCTAACATAAACGTTACTGTGGTTGTGGTTTAGATACGCCGTGTAAAGTACAACTCAACGTCGGAATGACCGCTGGACAATCCAAATGTATCATGCGAGTTAAAGCGTGTATTGTATGATGCACAGACATAATGGTATGACGGCTACTGTAACCGCAGCAACGCTACTGCTTTGTGGTAGCATATTTATGTCACCCGTAAGGACAGGTTTGTGGCAGTTGTAGCTCGGAAGTAAAAAAAAAAAAAAAGTTGTTGCCCGGAAGTAAACAGAGATAAAGCAGCATGGAGGATGTCGTGTTGCGTGTGAATGATTTATTATCACTTAAAACACATCTTTATTAGCAGCCAAACTGCACAGTAAAAGTAGACTACAGTGCAAACAAAGCCGGACTTCCGGTCGCTCTCAAAGTAAGCCTTCAGAATAAAAGCATATAAGGGATTACGCTGCAGAGGGACGGAGGAGAACGCAATGGAAATTAAAAACACATCATAAAAAAATACTATATCGGAATATATATCGTTATCGGGATATAAACTTGGCTATACCGGGATATAGAAGTTTATCCATACTGCACGGCCCTAGTCAAAGGGAAATAGCTGCAAGGCTTCAAATAGAAACCGTGCATGAGTCCCATCACTGTCATCATTCAAAATGACCAAACGGAGCAGGTTTGTCATGCGCTGTTACAGGATCTCATACTAACTTTTCAAAATACGCTCACATGCCACAAGTAGCAACATGGTTTATGGGAAATGTGGTTTTAATTTTGTGGGAAAAAAATGTTACAAGATGCACCTTTTAATATAGTTTATGAGAATCAACTTAACACCATTGTTCTTACATAGTAAAGCCTGCCCATGTGGTTTGTGCCTGGACGAACACCGGCTTGAATTCCCGTACTCACAGTGGAAATCTGCCTCAGGAAACAATGAGTAATGCTCTCACTTCTTTTGACACTATGATATTGAGACGAGCGAGGCAGGTAACCCCCAGCTGCTGCAGCGAACAAGATGGTTGTGGCTGCGGGATGCCGAGCTTGGAAAGAGTTTGCATGTTCAGCGAATGTTCCCCAAATAAACAAAAGTTAAAAAGTCCCCATGTTTCCACCCGAGCACTGACTCATCTCTGCTGGGGCTGGTCGTCCCTGTCAGCTCATCTGGTGCCTGGTGGCATGAAAAGATGGCAGACGGATGACAATTCAGCTTTTTTTTTTGGCCGCTACATCCCTCTTCTCCTCCTCTTCATCCTCTGCTCATGAGTTCTCCACATGGTTTTCATTTTCTGCACAGGCCGCAATGTCAAAAATCACTACATCTTTGGAAGTCGACAATCGTAAAAGTATGTTTTTTCATTTGTATTTAGACTGCTTTCTGGTTACTAGTGACACATATTTAACAGATCGAGGAAGGGGGAAAGAAACAGAGATCCCTTAAAGGTATTTCCAGTCTGTCTTTATCTTCTCTGTGTTTATGTCCATTGTGGCGAAGGGGAAGTGGTTTCTGCAGAGAAGGGCCATGTTGGCTACAAACATCTCAGACAGATAATTACACTGTCAGGCTGGGCAGATCCTACATTGTACAATACATGCAGACACATCCACACTATTTGTTTTTAAGTGCATCATTTTGTCTGTTTCATTTCATCAAAAACAACCTTTTTTCACCCTGTTAAGCCGCTCTTGACTCTGGCCTTTGTACTGCTTCACACACCCGTGGTTCTTTGGCCAAATCCCAAAAGTCTGGACTTCCCCGAGAGAGCTCCAGCTCTGAACCGCACTCTTGTTAAAGCGAAGGCGAGTCGGGAGATGTCCCCAAGAAGAAATGAGTGGCTCCCATGAGAATTTCTGGAGCTCTGCATGAATTATGTGGCTTTTCAGCACGTGACGCTCAGTGTTTGACCTCACTGGGTGGCACTGAAGCTTTCAGAAGACAGTCATGGACGCCTCACTGCAGATCTTTGGGGGACATGACCGCAGAAATTAGTGGTTACACATGTGGCTTGTGCTTGAGCCTCCTTAAATGGATCTTATAATGAAAAAGAAAGAATTAAACTGGTAAATAAATGCATTGTTTTATATGCAGTGGTACATTATTTGTTAGAAATATACAGTATATATATTTTTTAAATTCTCTTTCATTCTTTGATCTTGAAGATCAAACTAATTTTCAAACTGGTATATAAATACAAATAATAATCTAATAAAATAATAATCTTGGGGTTAATAATAATAGGTTATTTTGTTATTTCATTTTATTCTTATTTAATTAATTTAATTTAATTTATTTAATAATCTAGTTATATACCTCACATTATTTCACTATTATTATGGACTTTTAATTCTAGTTTATTAATTTTCTGTAGTGTTTTTATAATTAGCCTCAAGTTATTGGACTGTAAATTGCTCAATTATTTTATTTTATTTTATTTTTTTTTTGCCTAATTTTCTGCTTGTCAGTCATTTGTGAGGCACTGACTTGTATAAAAGGTGCTATCCAAATAACGTTTGTTTGATTGACATGAGTGACTGTCAAAGGGACGGAGTAGGGCGTAAATAGAAGAAATTAAAAACCTGTTGGGTCCTAGATTGCTGACTGACAGACACGTTTTATCTCCTGTTGTAGTTATATTAGCTACAGTAGTGAATTCATTGTGGTGTTTTTACTAAAAAAAGGTTACAACCTATAAAAGAGAAGTAGTTATGCTCCGTGGTTTCTTATATTCATACAGTAAGTTGTGTCCCGGCACCAGTGGAGCTGCTTTGGTGCAGGTCCCTGAATAACAGCCGCAGTATTATTACTGTTATGCTGGCTAACGGGGTCAGTGACTCATCTTGCTCAGGTCGTGGAATGAAAAATGTTGAAAGACCCAATCTAAGCCACCATTTGTGTATCTAACTCTCAGAAATGCCTTTTTTCTGCCAAACAGCACCCGGTCGCAAAGATTTAGGCAGCCAGCTCCAAACAATGGTGTCCTGTCAGCTTGATCAAACACTGGTAGGAAAACACAGAGTGGCTGCTTTGAGGCCTCACAGCCGGGCTCAGACCAGTTAGTGGGCACACAAATATGCAACGACAAAGACACACACTCACACTCACAAAAGCACAGACATCCCCCTATCAGGAAAGCATCACACATACATGCTTTTAATTCAAGACGCAGCAGGCATGCACACTCACTAACCTACTGCAGTGTTTCCCCTCTAATCCTTGATTCACTGGTGTAGAAATGACTTCACAGGTTTCCCTGACCCCTGATCAGGGTCTCTGGGTTGTTTGGGGAGCTTTAGACCAGTCCAGAGACATAGTTCACATTAGGGTTAGAGAAATCTGGGTCACAGCAGAAACAAAAAGCTGCAAATACCGGGCCTGCCCACAGCTTTTTAACTGAGATGATTATAAAAGAAAATGGTGAGGGTCCACCACAGGCCCATTTTTTACACTTTTTGAGTTTGTCATGTTGATTTATCATGGTTGTGTGTCAGAAGCATAGACTGTATATAAGAAGAAGACACTTTGACGTCACCCATCGGTTTATAGTTTACAGTTAAGAAGCCTCAAGTTTGGCATTGTGTCCGTTGCCATCTTGTTATTTTGCAACCACAAGTGAAACGCTGGGGCTTAGGGCAACCGAACATTGAATATCAGATTTTTAGTGTTATTATTACCTCTCAACACGCTGTGAAAGAGTTCAAGTCTTAAGACAAAACACAGATAACTCCAAGAGTGACAACACTGTTGTTGCAACCAATCCCAAGATAACTGCACCTTACAGCATCCCCTCCTTTACGGTCAGTTTGAGCTACTAAATGAACATCATGCTGTACTGAAGAAGACTTGAAATAGAGCCTGAAACCATAAACTCATGCTTACAATTTTTACTGAAGTCATAAATTAAAAGGGAGGGTGGCACGGTGGTGCAGTGGTCAGCACTGTTGCCTCACAGCAAGAAGGTACCGGGTTCGATTTATTGTATATAAAACTCAACTTTGTGATCAGAAATGACAAATGACAGCCTATAGTCTGATATATAGCATCCTTTAACTCTCACCCTGAACAAACAACACCAGAGCAGTGTGTTTGCAGCATGACACACATATTTTTTATATGTATGTGAGCAGGATAAGGACTGAAAATAATTACTTTGTCTGCAGAATAATAATAAAAAAAACTCTGACTGTTGAAGTTCGTACAGGAAAACCAAAACTTGTGTGGCCAGCATGACACAGTATTTATATTTCGTCTAATATTCGTCAGGTCCATATAGCAAATTGAAGGGATTTACTTGTTAGTCAGCTGCCTTCTCCGTCCAGCTGGCATCGCTCTCTCTCACCGCTTCATCTCAGCAGAAAGTGAGCATCGAAACTTTGATACTGAGTGACGCGGTGATCCCTGTTCTTCAACGTCTGCCAGCAAACTGGGCAGCAAACTGTGTCTAATTCACTGCAACATAAACTCTGACACTCTCTGCAAACGCAATAACTTACGAGGGATTTTGCTCGTCTGTGAAAATATCCACCTCTGCGGTTCGTACAGGAGACGGGCTAAAGCGTGGCAAATGAGATGTGATTTGAAATGTTGCGATCGATCAGACAGGGGTGCTCTTCTGTGCAACTATTTCATCTGCTGAGGATGATCAGATTTCTCTGGCTGGTTTGTGTAGCACTGCTAAACTAAAGAAATGTGTGTCCTTGTATGGCTTTAAAGCACTAAGTAGCTCATGGTGGCTGATTGGAGCAAACTTCAGATGCGTGGACTGCTTTGTTTTAAGGCAGAAAACACCGACAATGGCTCCATTTCAAGCTGCCTATCTCAGCCCTCTGCTGTGAAGCTTCCTGCTGTGCGATATCGTCACAGTCAGAGGTCTTTGCCTAACTCGTGTGCTATGCACGGCTCTGGCGAGGCTTATCTCGTGTATTTATCCAGCGCTGATCCACTGTAGCTCTGTCTGGAAGCTGTAGCCTAGTCAGGAATTCAGAGTTGTGACAAGGTTTACGTTGGCCGAACCGCCTGAAACTGGAGCTGAGCGCCGCAATGCAGTCAAATAAATCATCGAAGGAGAGAGATGGCGCAGAGAAAGACAAACAAATAGCTTTTTAAAAAACAGTGTTTTCCAGCAATGGCTTTTTTGGCACCAGAGAGCGAGACAGAGAGAAAGGCTCACGTTCAGAAAGAGACAGAGTTACATACATATCAGGTACTCTTTAAGTGAATTTATAGTAAAGACTTCAGTGGAAGATTCCCGAGTGTCATTATGTGGTCGGTGGTTTCATTCATACCCCAAAGCTTTATATCAGCAGTTAGCCAATCTTCTACTGTGTTAAAACAATGGCTGATTTTCTACGAATCGTCAACAGAATGCGGTCCCGAGACAGAAACAAACGAACAGACAGAGAAACCGAGTAATGACGATGGATGGGAGCGAGATGCTGATGTGGCTCTACAAAAACTCAGCTGACATTATTTTTTTTAATCCATCAAACGGCAAACGGAAAAAAAGAGAGAAAATGAAAAGACGGATCAAAGGAGAGGAAAAGTAAAGGATTGTGAATGACACAGCAGAGCCCAGGAGGCTGTTGAAACAACAGCAGGTCTGATTGGAGCAAATTGCTCCTCTCTTTTCCAATCAGTTTCAGCCTGAATGAATCCGCTCCCGCTGGACGTCCGCCATCCAAGACTCAACGCAGACTTTAGAAAGGCTCTCCTCTTCCTGTCGTCTACGTGTTGACGGGCACAGCTGAAGCGTCTCAATGGCAAGCAGCAAGACAGTTTGCATGTTTGCACCAAGTTACAGGTATAAGCAGTACGTCAGGGCATTTACATTAACATGCTACTAATTTACTTTGTGTTTTCTGCTGACTCAGCTGAGGAGGAGAAAGTCAGGAGGATATGAGACTACTAAATGAGTGTATGTCATAAACTAACATATTAAATGTGTTAAAGTTTGGTTTTGCTCAAATCTTCATAAGGTGGTCTGCTGTCTAAATACAATTATGAAATCACATTTTTGTTGTAGACATAATTAGACATAAAAGATTTTTAATTTGGCAGTGAAGCTGTTGCATGAATGCTGCTGTAAAACAGTAAAATAATGCAGCTGAGCTGTATGCAGTTCACCAGTGTGACCTTTGCTTTCTCTTTTATCTAGAAAAAGACATTTTTAAGGGAACGTTGTAAAAACACATCTCTGTAAAGGCGATGACTTTCATTTACAAAAGTCGCGGATCAATTATGAAATTGACTTGCAAGAACATTGACAGCCTTTCAAAATAAAAAAAAAAACAGAAAAGGACAATTTTAGAGTTGACTGCATTCAAGAGCTTGTCAGAAAACAAACAACAAGAAATTGTGGCAGTGAAAAACAAAACTTTTGTGGCTTTTGGTTATTTATTGTGTAAAAATGTTGGCGGCTGTATGACTTTTTGAATATTTTCAAAACATCGCTGTTAGCAGCTGTCAGGACTTTCACTCATGCCTCCAGGCTGTGAAGCAGCATCCAGTCACTCCTCCTCAGAGGTTAAACAAGCCTGATTTTCTTTCTTAGCAAACGTCCACTGATGATGGTCCGGAGAGACGCAGACACGTGACCTGACGACCAAACGTGCTTCATTCCTCACCCAGTTTTCTCATACTGATATAATCCAGTCATAATGTGTGTCGAGTCGTTGTAAATAAAGTCAGAGCTGGAAAAAGTGATGTGGTCACAAAATTAAGTTAATACAGCTGAAGGAAACAGCGAGCAGGTGTTATCAGGAGTGGAGAGGCAGTGATGTGACTCTATAAACCTGACTTTAATATCCTGACAATCACAAAGTTCAAGTCTGAAGGACCTTTTCTGAATTACACAAAATATCTCCTGGTACTGATTCCCTCTAACTGCAGAGACAAAACACACGTGTCCTGGTTAATGTGTTTCACAATGTTCACCTGTTTCTGCTTTGTTCTCGCCTCCTCAGTAATTTTCCGTTAACCTGAAAAAACGAAAGGCTCTTTTCCTTTTCTGTCTCTCTTTCGTTTTCTTTATGATTTCCTCTTAAAAGGAATCTTTGAGCCTCACTGCAAGAAGGTACCGGGTTCGAATCCCGGCCCATGGCTTTTCTGTGTGGAGTTTGCATGTTCTCCCCGTGTCTGTGTGAGTTCTCTCTGGTACTCCGGCTTCCTCCCACCATCCAAAAACATGCATGGGGATTAGGTTAACTGGCTAACTTAAATTGTCCATAGGTGTGAATGTGAGTGTGAATGGTTGTCTGTCTCTATGTGTCCTGTGATGAGGTGGAGACTTGTCCAGGGTGTACCCTGCCTTTCACCTTAAGACAGCTGGGATAGGCTCCAGCCCCCCGCGACCCTATGAGGATAAGCGGTAGATAATGGATGGATGGATTTCATTTCATAAATCTGGTCCACCTTAAAGAAGCTCCATGCATCAAGTCAGGCTTGTGTTTGTATCGACCATCATGTTGAGCAGAGTTTAGTGATGTGAATACATGAAAATGGTAGAGCTGATCAACAGTGTATTATTTTCCATATAGCACGGAAATGAAATTATAAGGACATAAATAGGAGCATTATGGAGGAACTTTTAGGTATACTTTTTGGTATAAATAATCAACAAAGTAGCTATATAGTAGTTATTGTTTGAATGAAGTTACTGGCAAATAGTTACTATTTTTCAGTACAACACTGGATAAGGGTCAAGGAGAGAGAGGAAACACCTCAGTTATAAGTAATAACTTAATTAAAGCTCATCATATTTTTTTACCCTATGTACAGCATAAAGGCCCTCTGATTATAAATACATATCAGATGGATACAAACGTCATCAAGCTGTCATACATAAAGAATCGATATACTGTCTCATCTCAAACAATGACCTTATTCTAGTTACTACTCATTCGTGTTCTTTTTTCACCGTATTGTTGTGTTATTGGTACCAGACCACAGTGGAAATATCTCCAAAGCTAAGAACAATAGTCTTAAATGTTGTACATTCTACTCCATTAAATGTCATTACATGTGTGTAAGCAATAAAAGTTAATAGAAAGTGTGATTAACTCAGTGTGCAGTAGTACGCTCACTGTGGTTGGAGTCTGGCTGTGTTTCTACTGCAATAAACTCCATTCAAGAACACGGCTTGAAGGCAGCGTTCAGAGTCTGAGAAACAGCTGAAAAGCTGATCCTTTTCCCTGACTGATCAGCAATTAATCAAACAAGCTGCGTTTTTTTCTGGATCGTGGGTCGCTCTGGCTGACACGATGATCACGTAGTACCCAACCTTTCTTCCCTTCACTACCTCAAAACCTTTCTTCACTAAGTCTGACATTTCTGTTCCTGACACTGGACGCCATGTTGTCACCATTATACACAGAGGTACAGTGTGTAGACGCTGTGTTGTAGCCAGCCGCTTCACATAAAAAGGCCCATGAATACACAATAAAACACAAGGTATTTCACAACAAGAACAGCAAAGTGTGACGTAACTAGTGAGACAGACTTGTGATGATATGTGAGTAGAGGTGCAAGTGTCCAACAGATGCTGGACTTTTAACTATTAGTGTTTATCATGTAAGCTGCATTAGTGTCATTTTGTTTTCCAGAGTTGTCACATGTGCTTATTTTAAGCCCAACCATGACGTTTATACTTAATACTTAAGTGCTTTTCTTGCCTGAACCAAAGTTAGTGATTTTGTTGATTAATCCTAACTGCAAGCGTTAGTCGGAAATGCTAAAATGCATACTCTGCATCTGTGCGCAAGGTAACAACATGCAGATTGCATCCAGCCAGAAGTGCAAAGATTTTATGCACAACTCATGCATGGCATTTTGTTGCTTAGACATTGCAAACAAAATGTTTTCATAAACATAGACAATGCATTCTTGCAAACATAAAGACAATTACCTATATTTTCATGTCATATTTTAGAGACAAATATACAACTTTTTATACCAATTGAATTTATAGCAATAACCTTAGTAATAATATCACTAACTAGAAAAGCACTCAGAGAGCGCAGACCTCTGCCAAGGCGGCGGCGACTTTTTATTATGTAAAGTTACCCCCGCCACCAAGGAGGTTATGTTTTCACGATGCTTGTTTGTTGGTTTGTCGGTTTGCAAAATAACTCAAAAAGTTATGGACATATTTTGACAAAATTTTCAGGATTGGCTGAAAACTGATTTAAAACTGATTCATTTTTGGTGGTGATGTTGAATCGGATCCGATCACCACCAAAAATGAATCAGTTTTAAGTTAGGCCACTTCGGACCAACCCTGAAATTTTGTCAAAATCTGTCCATAACTTTTTGAGTTATTTTGCAAACTGACAAACCAACAAACACAAACACAAACATAACCTCCTTGGTGGAGGTAATAATAATAATACCACTTAATTTCCTTCATCATAATATCTTGTGAAAATCATGTTTTTTTTTTACATTATTTGAAACTTGATTTTGCTTCATTTCCTCACTTAAAGTGTTTCATTTCCAGTACATAAAGAAGTATATATATATATGATATTTAACATATAATATAATATATCATATTTACAGTTTAAGCCCTCCTGTCAGACCTGGTTGGTTGCTACATTCTGATCACCAGACTGCTGCATCAATAATAAGAGCCATAACGGCTTCTGTGCTTCCTCTGATGTCAAAATGTGGCAAGTAAAATAAAGTTCAAGCAGGTGAGGCAAAAAAAGAGTCCCTTCATTCCAAAAGTGTTGCATTAAATTCAGTGAGTAAGCCGGGTGGAAATGAGGCTTAGAGGAGCTCCAGCCGCCGCTGTCACAGGAGACGACCGTGGAGCCAGAATGCATTTAGCTCTTTTTTTTTTTTTAGCTTTCTTTTCACGCCATTTCTACTCCTAACTCGAACCATTCCACCTTGGCTGCCGGCTACCAGAAAACAGAGGTCGTTAATTGTGCTTCAGACCCACATGGACTGATGGAGTATTGGGGCACACACACACACACACACACACACACACGGCAGAATGATAGTAAGTGTTGTGTATCCAGGAGTGAAAACAGGAAGAAAGTTTTAAAACTCTGCTCTCCTGAGCATCCTAAACACTTTTATTGACTTTTTATTTGTGTGTGCATGAAAAACATGCATATTTTATCTTTTCTCGCTCCATGTGTTCTGGCATTGTTGCATGCTCATGACACTGTGGTTGTAAAATATGCTCCAGAAGGGTTTTGTATTGTTTGAGGGCTGAAGACAATGTTTCCCTGAGGATCCGAGGAGGCTGGCAGGGCGGCTAAATTACAGACAACGCAACACAGACATCCTCCCGGCGTGTAATATCATTCTGAAAACAAGTGATGGAGCAACATTTTGCATTTTATGAACCCACAAGCTAATGGCTGCAGCCTTAAGGAAGTGGCCTGGAGTTCATGCATTAAACAGAAAGAACGCTTTTCCTGCATGATGCCACCTCTTCCCACTTTCCACGGCAGCACATATAGATTTCGGAGCAGTTTTCTATTCATTTTGATCATATCTTAACTATATTTCCACCCATGCTGCTGCACTTTTCACAGATTCGCAGTTTCACACTCACAAAAAAAAACACCACCGCAGCTCCACCAATCACAGCGCAGTGAGTTTGAGCTCTCACAGGGGAGCCAGCCAATTAGAGAGACCGGTAATGCGACCCATATGAGCAGAGGCTTCTGGGTAGTCCCAGCAGGTGTTGCGTTGATTATGATCTGACACTCTTGTTGTCTGCTAACTAGAAGCATACCTGAAACACAGAGGAGCGCGCTCAACAACAACCTGATGTGTTTAGAGTCACGCTTGACTTTTTCATGACGCCTGATCGTGGAGATTTTAGATTTTGGGATCAAAAGTAAACAAAGTGCAGCTGTTGCAGATTTTCACACTTGTAATTCAGAAATTAAAGCATAACTAGGATCGATAATAAGGCTTTTAGCCCTTTGCTGTGCATCATGTTTGGTCAGTGAAGGGTTAAGCATCCTACTCTGCTAACCCCCTGTCATTGTGACTTAGGAGATCTGATTATAAAGACTTGTTATGACATCCGACTTGGCCTCATGATGTCTTATGTTCATCTCCCGTGGCTGTATTTAATTAAATGTGCCGCCACATCGCTTCTTCCTGCGCCGTCTCCCTGTTTACATTCAGTTTCCGACATGGTGTCTGTAAACATTGCTCTCTCTGTTTTTCATGGAGGAGAAAACAAAACGTCGGCTATCATTTCCATGCAGCCGATAACACACCGAGTTTATTTGCAAGAATATCAATTGTCTGTGTGTTTTTTCCCACATTGTTTTCTACATGCGCTTTCCATTATACACAAAGCAAAGTAATATGTTCCTACCCGGTGGTTTTTGCCACACATGAGACAAGCCCATAATGAGTTTTTGTCTCCATACAGTTTTTCTCTACTTTCCCACAGCACTGAAAAGCTGTGTAAAACCATTTCACTTCATACGGTATTCTGTTTAACATTTAGTAATCTTTAATCAGTTTATTTCCATATATTCACCCACACCATGGAGATGTTATTAAGATAACTTTTTTTGTCAGACTCATGTTCAGCAGTCACATGTTATTAATGTGTGGATTATTTTTATGAAGTACCAACAGTGAAGTCCAAGAGGTGTAATCTCATAATAAGGCAATCTGTCACACGTATGGTTTGACAATGGCAATGGTTTGCCGACGCAAAACAGCCGGTATATTTCGTTACTCCTTCAGCCTTCATGTTAGCTTGCCTTTCAAAACAAAAAATAATATTCATCTTTACTACTACTAATCAAAGTTTCATCCAAGCTTAATATTTAATAAAACATTAAATGATGACATGATGGGAATGTATTTTTCTGTCTCTATCATCAATGGTATGTGTTACTGTCTCTTTAAGTGTCTGATTTTTGCAGAATTCATCAGGTAGCAGAAAAGAAAAAACATTCTAAAGTTTTCTTCTGCAGTAAAGCATGATAAAGATTTGTTGACATAAAGCCTCAGGAAAAAACAAGATCCTCATCTGCAGTTACCAATCCACACATTATCAGAAATTTCTATCTCACTGAGTTATACATAAGCAGTGTTTTACACACATAAACACTATTACTTTCCCTGTGCTTCTCTGATTTATGTTTGGACATGGAAATGCCATCACTTACACTCTGTTCCTGCAAACATCAACAGTAAAGATGTTAACCTGTGGCTGCCCTCCCAATACACAGATGACAAAACAATAACGTGCTACATTGTAAACGGTGTTTTTTGTAGTTTAGAGCATGAAAATATCTTTAATAAGGACCATATGATGCTATGTGTGTGTGGGCGTCTGCTGGTGTTGTTTTATTGACTGACAAAACTATATTTCATGAGCTTTTCTTTGGACCAGGAACTATTTCAGTCTGGAATATAGAATTTAAATGTGATTATTTATCTTATCACCATCACATTATCACCAGAATATGTGCTTGCTTTGTGCTGTTTCATTGAAGGAGAAAACACAAAGTTGCATGTTATTTTCATATAAACAAAACAGCAGGCCTTTAAGATCTATCTATAGGCAAATGTTCACTTAAAATGTCCCTTATCTCTAACCAAGGCCATATGATGCCACAGGGGAGGCAGGTTTCTACTGCGCACTGGTTTCATCAGAGAGAAGTCATCTATCCATGACATGACAGGCAGACCTCTAGCTGTGGTCGAAATCAAACACCCCCATCTTATCTCCACTTAAAGACCCCCTCCTCTAACCTCTGTACTTTGATCCTGGTTGATGTAAGGGGAAAGTAAAGGGGGAAGTTCAGGTGAATATGAGATTGATGGGACTTTAAGTTAAACAGGAACTGTTTTAGTCCACTGAAATAAAGCGTGCTGAAAGGGTTAATATGTATTCCCAGTCTGAACACACCTGTGTGGTCAGACACTGTTGGCTATTAACACAACTCCACAGATACAAAAACACCTGAGAAGGACACTGAACCTGACACCACCCTTTCATTAGGAATCACTCTGCTTCTGTGGAAAGCTTAATGTCTGAGGACCAGAATGCACTCTATGTACTATTATTAAAGCAGAGTAAAGGTGCTGCTACAGGCCAAGGGAACGCATTTATTTAACAAACTTTATTTGATCTGGGAACCCTTACAGACAATTTACTTTTAAACACGGCAGCACAGTTAACACAGCCAGCAGAGTCATAGTCCCTTGTTTCTGTTTGTAATTGCTTGAATATTATATAAAGTGGCATCGTGTGAAAATCTGCGATTGAAATCATTTGTTTTTTAGGCAACAGGTAAAAATACACAGAAAAAAAAGTCTAAATCACACTATGAATACTCAAGAAAACGAGGCGCTAACTAGGAAAAGCTAAAACACTCTAGCACACAAAAAGGAGCACACTGACTAAAAACACAATGAATGAGTGAATAATGAGGGACAGCTGAGCTAATGATGGGACAATAAAACAAGTGGACCAAAATAAGCCAAAAGCCAAGTATTTGAGACGAGAGAGGGGCAGACAGGAGAGCATTTTGTCCTCGCAATAAATTGTTTTCCCATATTCTACACTTTTTCTGCAATTTTATTTAGGTCTCAGATGTCCAACAATATTGTATTCAAAGTGTATTACCCCAAACTCAGCCCTGGTCCTGAATAAAAATCAGTGTATTGATAAAAATCACTGTATTAAGCTCTGCTGAGTCAGCCAGCCTCCAAAGTCCAAGTCTATGTCACTGTTCATGTTAAGTCTGCTTTTGTCTGTGCTAAGTGTGAGCTGTTTTGTTTGTTACTGGTTGAGCCAGTTAGTGGTTTGTGCTTTGTAGAGTCAGGGTTTGTTTGTTTTTGATCTGCTACCGTAGTTTCCTCACCTTTTGTGAGAGTCTTTTGTTTGTAGCTTTAGTTCCCTTTCTTACCTTTTCCTTCCTTATGAAGTGATTTTTCTTTTTGTAATTTTCATAGCCATGTTTTATAGATAGTCTTTGTAGTAATTTTCCATTTTCTTGCCAGTCAAGTGTTTTTTTTTCCCTTTGGTTTATAGTGATTGAAATAAAAACACTTATTTTTGTACTTCTTGAGTCGTGCAGTTGGGGTCTTTCATGTCTTGTCCGAGTTCTAACAGTGAGAAGGGGAAGCCATTTTAAGTCACAGTGGATAGAGGAGTGGGCTTCCTCTTCTCCAGAGCTTTTAAACCAGACTCACTGGAGGTCCAACATCCACTGTCCACTGTCATGGCTGCATGTAAGTGGACAGTGGACATACTCAAGACTCTTGCAGTCTTGAGTATGTGCGTGACCAGAGTCCTGTTCGGCAGGTTTTCACCTGCTCATGCTTATCCAATATTTTCTAACTACACTACATGGACGATGAAACATTGAGGAGCTTTGACAATATCAGTTTGCTCATCAGGAATCCTCATCAGCTCATGTCCGAGTGTCTAGCTTGCAGAAAGTATAACCGCTGCCTATCCCACATTTTAAAGCTCTGTGTACCACATTGTAACACAGCCTTTTAAAGTGGAAGTTTCATTTTTTGTTTCACAAATTGGACCTTATTTCTGGGATAAAATACTATCATTTACTCACCCATTTCACCTTGGAGTCATTTGGAGTCTTTCTCACGATATTTGGATTTGATGATATCCATTTAACAGGAGTGAAGCGGGCACAGAAATGCAGCCAGTAAATGACACAAACTTGACCAGAGCATTTATGCGTATTTGACAACATCGCAAATCAGTATTTTAGTTCAGGGAATGTGAAGGCCACATAGGTAGGCACCAGGGGTCCTTAGCAAACTCACCGGAAGTAGAGTCTGTTTACAGATTAAATTTTCTCAAGTTTTGGACAACTCCGGACCCAAATGAGAATACTACTAGTTTAGCCCATCTTATTAAACGTCTGTTATTTGTGAAATGGTCAAGTTTGTGTTTGCCCAAGGTGAAATAACCCTGCTGACATCATCAGGTATTTCTCAGACATTAGAAAGCTCCTCCAGAAACACAGAAATGCATGATATTATGAAGTGGTTTCATCTTGATGGGCAAACCCTTTTAAAATCACTCCTGGGTGCTTTGAATATCTCGTATCGAGGGTATTTAACAGCTAAATGGCATTCAGGGAAGTAGGAGGTCTGCACATTTTAAATGGAGTGGCACATTGGGCAAATCAACAGTCCATACAGTATAGCAGTGTGGCACAGTTAGCACACTCTCTGATTGACTGGTAGGTGAAATAACTATGAAATAAAACTATATTCTTCATTTTTATTGGGGGACCGCAGGGTTTAACTTCAAGCACCTCTGATGGGTCTCCAGCCTCCACTCTGACAGTCAGGATGAAACACATCCACCAGATGTGGCAGTTTAATCCACGCAGACGGATCTAACGGCCACAAAAAAGGTCAGTCCTTTGTGTTAGGCTATCAACACGCTGAGCGGGACGGATGGCTTGGTTCAACCGGGACGCTGCAATAGACCATAACTGAATACAGCTGGGGGTTTCAGCACACGGACACATGTGACAGCAAGATAAACACACGTTAAAACACTGAAATGAGGAGCTCCAGTCGGGCCGCAGAGGGGTGAGGTGGCATTTTGAGCACACACCTAGCTTCGCTTTCACCTCACATCTGAAAGCAATTCTGGGTCTGTGTGTGTGTGTGTGTGTGTGTGTGTGTGTGTGTGTGTGTGAGGCCAGCCGGATTCCAGAGTGACCCCCCCCACCAGGACGGCGGAGGAAAGGGGAAGTGATGGTGGAGTGGTGACGGTGGCGGGGTGGGTGGAGGTAGGTAAGCGTTTTGGGAAACATGGAGGGAGCAGCAATTTAAATCCCTTTTCTCCGTGCTTTTGATGGAATTCCCGGTGGAGTCGACTCAAAGCGAGATTAATCACCAGCCCTCATCCCCCTGAAACCTACATCCCTCACTCCTTCTTTTCCTCCCTCTTCACCCTCTTTCTTTCCTTCTTTCTTTCTTTACAAGTGTGTGTCATTTCCTCATTAATATCCTGGGAAAGGAAATCGAGGGCCTGGGCAAGGCAACGTAAACCTCTCTTTCCCGTCTCTGCTCTGAGCTGAAATAATTCAAACCAATGTTTAGTTGAGACTGTAAAGACTCTCTCTGCTCTCTCCTGTGAACTAATCCAAAGATTATCACTGGGTCCGACCTTCATTGACTTTCAGAGCAAAGTTTACGGTGTCATCTTAAACTTGACAGTGAAGTGTGTGCATACAACGACTGCTCCCACATGGACATGGGCCAACCCTCTGACTCTTTCCCTTGTAGCTGAGTGGCCTTGTTATCAAT
This sequence comes from Synanceia verrucosa, assembly GCA_029721515.1. Taxonomy (NCBI): domain Eukaryota; kingdom Metazoa; phylum Chordata; class Actinopteri; order Perciformes; family Synanceiidae; genus Synanceia; species Synanceia verrucosa. Next base: position 10,101,800 of record CM056553.1, on the reverse strand, counting down.
GTAAGCCATGCATTGTATTACAACCCATAATTTAGTTTACATTGTGCTCGGGAAAGCACTAAATTACACGCGTCTCTGCTCAAAATGAATAGCCAACCACTCCACATTTGAGACAAATGTCTTTGCTTTTGCAACTCGAGGCAGAATTTTTTGCTAACAGTGCTCTGAAACATATAATTTTGTCCCAAACTCCTGGCTTATGAAAGCAAAGTACAGTGAAATCTAGTAAGACGCTTTGAAAAGGGGCTTTCTCCTGCTCTGTCAAATGAACACTCGTTATTTTAGCTTTTCCCCCTCACTTTTGGATTACATTTCTACATCCTGCCTGTCTTTCACGCTCTTTCTCTAAAGCAAACATCCCAACAACCCTCAGGAAAACACTGTTTGCATGTGCGAGCGTTTCATCACTTCCATTAATTGAGTCTGTGACTCACAGACGTCTATTGATGTTTAATGGTATCAGTCATCTTGTTTTGGCACGAGAAGAAGAGGCTCTGTTATTACGCAGCTTTCGTTTCTTAATAACATGCACATTGAGAAGCAATATTTGCAGTCTGGAAACACAAATCTGTTATTTTAAATATTATAAACTATTTAACTCCTGAGATATTCAGTAGTAATGTAGCTGTAAATGCAGATAACACACAGGAGAGTTTGAGTTTTTTGCCAGCAAAGATTCAACAAAGCGTTTCCAGTTGTGTGTGAATCATTTCGGTAGTAAACTGATCAACTTCTGGGAAGTGAGATTCAAAGATCAGACTATCAGCACCACCCAATAAAAACAAGCCCTTCCTTCCTGTGACCTGTTGTTAAAAAGGTTAAAATCCAAGCATGTGACGGAGTGTTTCCCCACTCTGGTGTTAATTTGATTGTTGGGGACCAACAAGGGACCTGAAACGATTCAGAGTTTAAATGCATTACAATATTCACCGGTATGGGAACAAAACCTCCATAATGTGATCTGTCAAAAAAAACATAGATCGATGAATATACAAGGACTGGTTGTCCAGAGGCGTTGAGGTGCAGATGGTCGTGGAGACAGTTTAATTTTTTTTTTATAGAACTTCTGAGTCATCTGAAGACAGAATCACACCTATTAAAGGAACTGTATGTAGAATTGTGGCCAAAACTGGTACTGCAGTCACTTTCAAATTACTATCGAGCTGTTTCCCCTCTCCCCTGACTGGAGGTTGCCAGCTCAGCTGCAGCATCCAACAGGAACAGAAAGTGTTACAGTGAATGAAAAACAGCCACATTGGGCATCATCATGGGCACTTGGAAGGAGTGAAATGTGTCGGAGGCGAGCTGTGAACAGACAGGGTAAAGAGAGCGGAGCTTCCAGGCGGTGGCCGGGGGTATGCATTGATGGTGCTGCTGCCCAGCCGCTTTCAGTCCTCTCCATCTTTCAAAGGCATCTCCTATAGAAATCCTTGTTTTATTTCGGACTTTGTCATGGCGTATTTCGGATTCACAACGAGGTCTTTTAGGTTTCGTAGCTGCAGCTGTGGTAACTAGAGCAGAGCTGGCAACCCTGATGCTGAAACACTACTGACTTGGTGATTGGGAGATATGTGGAGGGTGGAACATCAGACCAAAACACAACATGACAACATCATCAGTTGAGGGCTGCAACTTGGCTTTTGAAATGAGAATAACCTGGCTGGACTACTGTTGTCAGTGATATAAGCATTTGAAATGAACATGATTTCTTAATGTCTGGTGACATATCAGGGCCATTTTATGATTAATTAAAATAAACTTCTTACATATTGTACTTTTAAAGAGAAACACCAAAGATTGATTGATTCAAGAAATGAACCATTAACATGACAGCTTGAGTGGGTGGAGCTTTGACTGTGTGGGAAAGCAGGGAAGATGGAGAAACTAGAAGCTAATTAAGGGTGAATAGAATAATAAGAGTAAAATTCTGACAGAAACATTAGTGTTACACCTCCCTCCACCAGAGAAAATAATATGATGTGATGATCCAATATTTCTGAAGGGTAAAATCCATGTTGAACTGTGATGATGAACTTAAATATCTATTAGACATAGAATCTGCTTGATATGTGGCTGTTAGGAATTTCAAACACAGCTGCCTGTGGTGTGCACAGCTCATTTATGAATGAAATTAATTATTCAGTGAATCATAAAACTCTAATAAGCAGAATACCAGCATGGTATCTTTTCTCCATGAAATCTGTTTAGATTTTTTTTTTTTTTAAATTTTGGATACTAATGCCACTGTCGAACCACAATGAGCTCATAGTGTACATTACATTTACTGATGATCAACCTGTTGTTAAATCTAAATATAGGTAATTTTTGGCTTAAATATGTTCAGCAAACTTAGACCTCATCTATATTCTAAATCATCTAAATATTCAGCCATAATATTGCATTTTAAAAAACAACAAAAAAAACAAAACAAATATGATTTCTGTATTCCAACGCAATAACATATTTCCACCATGGATGTTTTCCACTTATACAAACAATAAGAGCTGCAGTTTTAGAGGATGTAAATGATGCTTCCAGTTTGCCAGATAGCATTCTTCCTCAACACTGGACCAGTTGCAGAAATTAATGTTGACACAGAGGTTTAAGAATATCACAGTTTTCCTTCAACATCTCACATCAGATGGTCAGATTGCCGTGAAAGAAACTTGTAATTTGCCCCATTCTGGTCCTTACAATTTTTTTTTAATACCAATATTTTCTGTTATATAAGAAACTTGTGCATTGAGAACAGTGTCCAGTCATTTGAGGTGTAAAAAAAACTGTAAGAGTAAAAAGACAAAGCCACTCTGCTATCAGTCATCCAAACGCAGAGTTGATCTCCACCATATTTCCAGTCTGTATCCAAACTGAAGCTAAATCTATTCAAAGAATAACAAATGAGTCTGGAAGAGTGCTGCTATATCCAAACTGTTTCAAACTGTTCTGAAACCCCTTAAATCTTTCGTCATGAGAACTTACTCCTTCTGAAATCTGCCTCGGTTGTCTCTCATTGACTTTCCCCACTGTACTCTAGCCTCCTCATCCTCCCGTCCATCTCTCAGGCTTGTGTGTTCAATCCTCTCAGACGCTTGAAATCCTCTCTGTCCTATTCCCTCTCTTCCTACTTTTGTATTTTCCTCTTTCTTTTGATTTATCTGATCACTGTGATCCCGCTTTCATCCTCCTTTATCCCTTACTCCTCACTCTTTCCATCCCTCCATCCACATCTTCAATCTTACCTTTCTACCTCTTCATCTCCCTGTCTCATCCTCAGGAAGTCCCCCCCATCTGGTCCATGTCTCTTTCTTTATCCGTCTCCTCCATTGAGCCGAATCATTTTTTTCCAAAACGCTGACAAAAAAAAAAACGCTTTGCGAGAATTGTTTTACAGATGAAACAAATTACACGTTTTCATTCCTTCAGTCTCTCCATCAGTCCATTCATCCATCCACGTCTCCTCATTGTTTCACACAAAATATTTCCCCGCTTCAACGAGTGCAGGTGCTTTCCATTACGTCCGCGTACACACATATGCACATACAGTATGTGCACAAATACACACAAACTTTGAAGTAGGGGGCTTCATCAGATCCAAACCGCAGGAAGGGAGATGGCGGATCAGAGATAAGCGAGCAGCGTGGAGCCGACCATGTTCACTTGTGTTTGTGCGTCCTGCCATGGGAGCTTGACTCCTGGTGAGCTGGTGTTGCCTGTTACCAGCAGGCCGGTGGCTTTGATGTTATGACTTCAGTGTCTCGGGCTCGCCGGAGTAAAAAACAGTTGAAATTGCAGCACAGCTAGATTTATTTCATTAGAGCTCAGCCTCATATCCTTTAACAGAAATACATTTTTGGGAGTCCAACAACCCAGATCAAATGCAAACCTTGTGTGATCTGATTCATGCTTTCAGTGAAAGCTGCATCAATTGTGGCTCCAATCAAACCCTAAATCCTGCAGATATTATTTTCTCTGGTGGAGGGAGGTTTACTTGCACTCACAGACTGTCCTGTGGCCAATGAGATTGGATGATTACACCAAAACAGGGTATCATATTTGACAATGTCACAGCCTCCAGTCTTAGCAGAAGCTGTACTTTGAAGCTGAGCTGAGGCTTTAGGGACGAGTCAAACCTCAAGTCCTGTCATAGCAAGCTGTAACAGGTTGAAACTGTGTAGTGCTGACCATTGAAATTAAGTTTTTCTTTTCAAAAACGTTACAGAAAGTTTTGTAGATTTGTCTTTTCGGTATTTAGACATCTTTCAGTGATTATTTTTCATTGTTCTTGGACACAGTTGCAATGTGTTACCTATCCTACGTCACTAACCTACTCACCAAAATGTTTTTTCCTAAACCTAACCAAGTTGTTTCCTGTGAATGTAAAATTGTGTTTTGAAAAGATGTGCATTTATTTAAGTGGAAATAGTAATGCATCATAGTGGAGCTCCTCCTCTGATCTTTAAAGGTCAAGTACTTTTGAGAACTTTTAGGGGCAGCACTGGCTCAGAACTGTAGGGTTGTTGGTTCAAGCCCAGGTTGGACCAAGTCTGGAGAGTGGGCTGGTTCCTGGAGATGATCCAGCTCCTCCTCTTGGGCACTGCTGAGGTGACCTTGAGCAAGGCAGTGAATATGGGGCAGCCCCCTCCCTCTGACACCTCTTCATTAATGCATGTGCTTCTCAACAGAAAGATACTACCAGAGTGTAAATTATAATTTCCCTCACTGAGGGATTAATAAAGGAATTCTTCTTCTTCTTGTCTGACTGTAATCATATATGGATAACAAGCTGCCCCAGGTCATTTTTGAAAATACATGAATGAATGATTAAGTTTACATTATAAAGAAACTAACAAATTAATTCTTTCCCAAATTCTGGGCTCATGTTGTTCCTTCCTGTCTCTTAACAGGCTCTTTGGCCCCTCGTGACCAGACCTCTGGCTCAACCAACACTTTGAGTGATTTCCATTTTTTTTTTTTTTTTTTACACAAATGTGGTGTAAATGTGCCTGATAAAAGTAGACGAGACTGACCCTGGCACTGCCTCTGGACTTGCTGCTGGGGGGTGGGTGGGGTAGTCATAGAAGGACAAGGATCACACATCAAACACACATAACACACTCACGAACACACACGCCTGGGAGCTGCCCAGTTCAAATGTAATCTTGTAGTGTGGACCATGGAGCAGCTTCTCTGGAGCAGCTGGGGGTTTGCTGTTCTGCTTTGGGTCAATGACTTTTTGTTGAGGGGAGACAGAAGGGCAACGCTCGATATGATGAAGAAGAAGAGAGTCCGGCTTCTTTGTTTCCTTGTCTTCGTTCCTCTGTTCCTGCTGAGAGTTTGACAAAGAGTAATGGGACAATGATAACTCCCTGCTTTTACCTAAGGATGGCTCTGATTATGTGCTTTTCCTCTCTGTCAGTCATACGTCACTTTACTCTGTAAACCCGTTGAATCTTGTTGTATTTTCTTTCTTTCTTTATCTTATTTCTGCCTATATATGTCCTCTGTGTCTTGCATTCATCTTACTGAGTTGTCCCAGCCAGTTGTCCATTGTTGAACATGAATTTAGTAATCTGTGTATTGTGATCAAAGTCAGTGAACTGGCATCTCCCGATCCACAGCTCTTATGGTATTAATGTCGTTCTTGATAGCTGGTTGAGGAAATAGCTATGTGGAAATGCAGAAAGTTAAATACTCACAGTGCAGAAATACTCTCTTACAAGCAGAGGTCATGCATTCAAAAGAGTAGCAAAACACTATATGTAGAAAATTATACAAAAGTAAAAATAAGGTCCATTTCAGAACAAGGAATGTTATAATGTAATATTATTATTATTACCAAAGTATTAATGTCTGAATTGCTTGAACATTGAAGCTTGTAAAAGTATAAAGCAGCAGAAGTTCTCCAGTTCCTAAAATCAAAGGACAGTAGCTTTCTTCAGTGACACACATGTGTTCAGGTATACTTGTCTCACCAGGCTGAAGAGTTGCATGCTGGGAATCATACTTTCACAAATGGAGCAGATAGCATCACAGGCGAAGAACTGGGGGTGGAAATGAGATGCTGATAGAGTAATAGCATTACCATAGATCCTGTAACACACACACACACACACACACACGCCTGTGAAGGTATTCCCCTGGTGGATCAGGTAACATGCTGTAAATTAGCCAGTCATCCATGCTGGCAGTTAAACAGAGCAGTCAGCTCACATTTGTGTCAAAGCATTTCACAAGTGCCCAGTTTCATTAAAGGTTCCTCTGCAGAAACAAAATTATTTCTCTGTTGCAATACTACAATGAAAAAAAAATAAATCAAAAATAAATTTTAAAAACATAAAAAGTACAACATGTTTTGCCCTGAAGCATTTATTCCTTTTTATTATTGTTATTATATATAATCAAGATCTTGTGACAAGAATATGAGAATGATAATAATACCAAACTAAATGCTTTGGCAGTGCTTTAATAACACAGAGACCTAAGTTTAGCTCTAGCTGGTAAATTAAGTCAAAACAGGAGTGTATTTTCCAGTGTAACACACCTACACATGTGTGCACAAACACACATAGCCCTTTACTTTGGCATGGCTTTTATATCCGGACGCGATTTATGCCTGTTTTGATTGGCCCTCAGAGCCAGTCGGGTTTGGAGGTGGCGAGGAGGAATGTGTCCTCACACACACACACACACACACACACACACACACACACACACACACAGATTTAGTTTTGCATCATATCTCTTAAAACACCCGCACCTCGCAAAAACAGACCCCGTCTTTCTCCTTCCCCGTGACACTAATGCAGACTAAAACACATCCGTTGACTTTACTTTCATATGTTAAACTAAAACACACACACACACACACACACACACACACACACACACACACGCATGGACACATAGCAGGCAGGAATGTGTTGTTGTTACGGTGGAGCTGCTCAGTGCTCAGCACCTCCACACCGATAAGACTTCAGCTATCTGATAGGGAAGAATGTGGACAGACAGAAAGGAAAGTGCTCATGGATGGATGCAGGGAGGACAGAGAGACAGGAAGTTAAAAGACAGAGCAGGACAGAGCGATAAAAAGACACTCTGGACTGAAAGAAAGCAACTTTCAGATACTTTCGAAAACCTTTTAATTTCCCAGATATTTCACAATTAATGCTATCAGAGGCAATAACTTGCAGGATGAAATTAATAGAACTACTAAATAAACTAAACTGGTAAACACAAAGTGTCTTTGTTTTCTACTGTTGCAAAATATGTTCATTTATTTATAGCAACTGCACTCAGTTTTTAGTTCTTATCCCATACAAAAAGTTCCCGTGTTTGTTTGAAAAACATTGGTCAAATTTTTTTTTTGTATAAATCTGGAATTTGGGGACTTTTAATGTTGCGAAAGATGACACTCGGAAACCCACGAGGGAAGAAAATACCAAATAATTTTGTTCTGAAGCATCAATTCTTGCTGCTTTCAACACGTGACAGAGAGACAGAAAATGTTGGTGAGATCTGTCACACGAAACAAACATTGCAGACGAAGAGGAAAAAGAAGACAAAGAAAGGAGACGAGTTGTGAAATCTTGACTTTGTTTTGGAGGCAGGCGGCTCACTGGTCCTCTGTCAGCTGTCACCTGGTTATTTATAGACCTTATTAGACATCTGGCCTCCAATCAGTCTCCAGTCTCCTTCCCTGCCTCCTCTTACAATTTATCCCTTTCATCCCTCTTTCCTCCTCTCCCTCCATTTGTATCACAACCTTTGACCTTTCCTTGTTAGGGAGGAAAAGGAAGAAGTTAACCTCTGCACTGACTACACACACACACACACACACACGCACACACACACACACACACACACACACACACACACACACACACCAAGGTTACCTTTTGAGCATCGCTCTACAAATCTGCATGTAGAAAATTAGCTTTCACTTCAAATTAACAGAAGATGACACAGATTAATACAAATTGACTCTCTTCTAATTGTTGGGTTAATTGAGGGCATTGCACAATGATATCAGATGTATTATATACTCAGCATTTCTAACAGATCACTGACTATAACAGAGGCACAGCTTCCATTAAGTCATTACTGGCTTGTTTTATTATGGTTCTTAACATATTTGGGATTGTTTTAAGCGTATTCAATGAAGGCTTCAAGGAAGAGGACACTGTCAGCATATTGTCCGTGTTACTCGTTGTTTCGTCCACATACTCTTTCGTTTACTCAGCTCTGTTATTTCCCTGTTAGACAAAGGACTGTAAGCTCAGTTATCAGGGACCCTGTGTGCAAATGTGTGTGTGTTATGCAGGTTTTTATAGTGATTGGAGCTGCCACTGTCAGTGTGAACATTTTACTTGGTTATCTGCCATTCAGAACAACTTTTAAATATATCTGTTTTCTTTTCTTGAGACTCTAAAACACTCACTTATAATTTGAAACACTGTCAAAACAATCACAAAAAGATGAAGAGGAAACTTTTATTTCAGTATTTGGGCAGCATTTCTTGCTTTTTTTGTGCCAACAGTAATGTGATGAAACGGAATGAACGAGAGCTTATCCAGAAATGACTTGTAATTAAATAGTCAGTAATATATTTTTATTTAACTGCCTCTTACACACAGACACACCTGTTTCCTGTCTGACTATTTGCAGATAAATGCTGTTGTGACTGACAGTAAATAGCTTTGGGCTGTGGAACAACACAAGCCTGAAAACACACACACCACTCTCCAACATCCATGTCAACACACACATCAGATAATGCCGGCCTTAAACCTACTGAGTTTTCACGCAATTTCAAAGTCACACACAAAATTCAGTGAAGTTGATGCCAGCTCCTGTGATCCCCGTCGTTTGGTGTAAGGTGGGCATACGACCCCATTTGAGCCCATCTTTTCCACGTCTTGGTGTTACGACAATATTAATCATGTTTGATATTGTCATGAATCTTAAGTCTTGTCGTATCAGAAATGTGATGTCACCATTACAGACAACCAATGGGTGCACTCTCTCAGCACCAAACGGGAAGTAGCAAACATGGCGAAAATGCCGAAGTCGCAGAGGTTTGTTTGGAACCGTACAAAATGAGGAAAACAAATGTCTCTTCCGGCTTCATTTTTCTCTGGTCAAAAGTAATTGTTGGAAATTTCCAAGAGGTGCATGATGGGAAAAAATCTCAAGAGAATCTAGTTGTAGTCTTGTAATTAGTGACCCTGTAAGCTTCCCAGTCTTTGCAGAGTTTTGTCTGTGACTAAAAACTCCTCATGTGAGATGGTGTCAGATGACAGTCTTTTAAAAGTTTTATCAAAGTTTTATCAAAGTCCTCTAGTGTATGTGAGGCATTACTCACATACATTTACAACAACAGTCTGTATTGTTCCATAATACAGAAGTAATGCCCCTTGTGGAAACCAGGGAAATATCATGTATTTGCCCAACAGGGCAAACATGAGAAAATGGCTCAATATGGTTGGAAATGTGACATCACACATCACAGGTGACGTCATCTGGAGGTCAGCGGTTCACGCACACGACCCCTGTGCAAAGAGAAGCAACTGACCTCCAGTCAGCCAGACTCCATGTCCATCGGTCCAGTGAGCTCCAGAGCTTTTAGCTCTGTGGGTAGGGATTATGGATTTTTTTCTCTTTTGTTTAGATTAGATTAAGTTATATTAGATTAGGTTAGGTTTAGATTATATCCAGACATCAAGACTGCTGTCGTCAGCTGTCCAGTTCCTGTGGATTCTGCGTGACACAGCTGACCTCCAGTCAGCCATAAGGGAAGCTCAGTCCATCGCTCCACCAAGCTTCAGAGTTCATACTCTGTTCTGCTCTACTGAAGCCCTAGCTGGTGATTTGTACCTTGCAGTATAATATAAAATCTCTCTTCAGCTGCACAATTACACACAAACATGCAAAAGTTTCTCCACACACACACACAAGGGTCAGTGGTGCAGATGTGCTGCTGCTTAATCAGTCGTTTAATCACAGGGGTTAGAGTTTAATGAGTTTTTAGTACTGAACCCTAAATCACACAAACAGACGACTGCTCAGCCATCAATGCACAGTGTACTGTATATGTTTTCAAGACCTGCAGCCAGTAACAGCTGTGTGTCCTGAGGTAATTAACACAGGCATTAGCATAAAGAGTCGCATGTCATATGAAAGTGTTTTTCATTTTTTATTCATCAAGGTTTTCACATATTCTGTGTTGAGACTTCTGCTACCATCCTAATACGGTGATAATTACATTTAGAGTAAAACGATAGTGGAAATTGTCCACAGCGAGATCTAAAGATTGTCAAGAGTAAGTGAGAAAGAAAGAAAAGATCCCTCCACGTGCATCTTTGTAACTCATATCGCACTGCAAAAGAAGGTTTTCTGTCAGCGTCTCCAAAAGAGTGAGACTCACTATAAGAGTATCACTAACTGAGCCTGTCCACAGACATTTGGATCTGCCTGAGCAAAATCAGCCCTCGAACACACCACCAGACAGTCGGTTTGGTGGTGTGTGTGTGGGTGGGTGTGTCAGTGTGATATTCTAGTAAATTAGACCATCAATCAAACATGGGAAGCAGTGAAAGAAAAAAAGTCCTTGCAGTGAAACAAAGGCACTGGAGCAACATGTGGCATTATTTAACTACGCATTCAGAGACACAGTGTGTGTGTGTGTGTGTGTGTGTGTGTGTGTGTGTGTGTGTTTGCATGTACTTGTCTTACTATGGCTGAGAAAAGAGCTGTGTAGGCTATTATTTAACTCTGAGCTGTTTGTTCGAGACCTGAGGACGTTTTTGACCTTTCATCATGATATTAAGAGTCCATTCATTAAAACGATCACAGTTCAGTTGCACCAGAGAGTTTAGATTAGAACTAAAGTTGGTCTGGTGGTATTTAAGCTTGAAATGACTACAGTTAGAGTAGTAGGTGCTGTGGTACAGCACATGTTCCTGATCTTCCTTGTGTTTTTTGTGTATCAAGCAGGTTTGGTCGACACAGTTGGCCTCGGGCAGCTCGTTGCTACTAGTAGCTTACCACCGAATTCAAAGGCTATGTGCATAAATGAAGTAACACATGATCAGTCTGTAAATCTTTTTAAATTTCCAACCCATCAAGTTCACAAACAACCTTCTCCTTCTCCCTTCTGACACAAGAATATAATCTGCAATGTTAGTAGACCAACAAGCGCTCACCAGATTTGACCATGACTGCAGAAAAGAGGTCAGTAAAAGGCAAATATGCTGTTTTCAGTCAGCTAGACAAATAAACTGGACCTCCCTTTCACCAATTCCACAGCAACTTTTCCCTTGACTTTCTGGCAGGTAGCGGTCAACGAGCAGAGTAAGTGAGCTGAAACCCTTAAAAGACATCGGTCCACGTTTACATTCACTCGTGTACTCAGTAACAGAGGATTCATTTAGTGGAGGTGACGACTGCTGTGGCCGAAGCATTATTAAAGAACCAAGAAAGTAAGACAAAGAGGGTTGGCGATGCCTGGTATTGATTAAGTTGGAAGTGAACAGGTATCTGGCATGTTGTTCCAAGTCTTGGAGTTACACCTGCTGGACTAAAATGACAGCTAAGGTCAGACTAGATGGACTAAAGAAGTATGATAGTAAAAAGATTTAGTGAGCACTGAAGTTTGAGTAGTTTGGAAAAAGTAAGAGCAGCTTTTCCCCCTTTCAAATACTTCAAATGTGGTCCTTGTTTAAAGCGACATGGGGATGTTATGATAGCCCCCTTTAAGAGCTGGCTTTCTCTTCTCACACTCTGTGTCTCTCTCAAACACATGGAGGAAGTGTGTACACAGTGTATGGGGAGATAATAGCTTTGCAGAGGCCGCAGTAGAGTTTAGCCAAGGATCTGTCTGGCTAAAGGATCAATTAAACCACATGCACATATGAGGGCATACTTCATCACTGACATACAAAAAAAGTACGAAATTAGGTGAACAGACACCTCCACTAATACCAGTACAAAGCCTCAAGAACACACACACACACACACACACACACACACACAGCTGTGCAATGAGAACAATTAATGTGCCATCAGATATCAGACCATTTCAATGAATGAGGCCCAGTGTGAAGAGAAGTCCAAACTTTCCACCAGTTATTCTCTAATCTGTCCATTGTTGGGATGGAGGAGGACGAGAGGGAGGAGGAGGAGGGACAGAGACAAGAGCAAAATATATGTGAGGAAGAGAGAGATGAAAGGCAGGAAAAATAAAACACCAACATTATGAGAGTGGAATCTTATAAAAATATAAATATTGTAATAATATATATGTAATATATTAATTCATTTTGATTAGATTTGCTCTGATTTAAAAAAAATGTTCAAACTGTTGCATTAACTCTTTGAGTACCATTGACATATTTCAACGTCATTTAAAATCCAAAGCTTCAGTGCCATCGACATAATAACACGTCAAAGTGGTTTTTCGGCAGCAGGTTGCTGATCATGGTCTCCCGCAGCCTAGGAGTAATGTTGGGGCTTCTGGGAGATGTAGTCAGAACATAAAGAGACAGTATACACCACAGAGGTTGAAGCAGGAAGTGGAGATGATCGAGATTAGAGAGCAAACTGGACGGAAAAAAAGAGACGTTTTTGGTGAAAGTGGCCTCTACTCTACCTCTGATAAAACAAGAATGGAACAAGGTAAAAACAAATGTTTCTTTCATGATGAAACAGAGAGTCTCTTTTTTCATTTCAGCTATTCAATGTTTTCAGAGACATAGTACAAAATATTCTGTGGGTCTTGAAATATGACTTAAAATGGGCAAAAAATACCAGAACACGGTACTTTCTGTTTTATAAAACGGCTGGCACTCAAGAGTTCATGTCACATGAAGTATATGTAATGATTATATAGTGTTTTTTTTCATCCATGGGGTTAAATCCAAATTGCTTCCTCATATTATTACTCTGGTCGCTCCTATCAAGGTTATCTGATCATCATGACTGAAGTGAAGAGCAGTTGAGGAGCTCACCAACAGACAGGTTTGCTATAGCAGCGTAAATTATGATAATATGGTAACAAGTGAGTTTGCCCATTAAAGTCAGTTGAATGAAAATATGAAAATTAAAAAAAAAAAATGTAAAAATTGAGAGAATGAATCATAGCGACCACTCAACAAGATCAACAGGTCTGTGAGGAGCAACTACAACATCACTCGAATTAATATATGAAGCAAATAGCAATATTTACCTCCGCCAAGGAGGTTATGTTTTCATCGGGGTTTGTTTATTTGTTTGTTGGTTTGCAAAAAAAATCAAAAAGTTTTGGATGGATTTTGACAAAATTATCAGGGTTGGTCAGAAGTGGCCTAACTTAAAACTGATTCATTTTTGGTGGTGATCGGATCCCATTCAACGGCACCACCAAGGACACTTCTGGCCAAAATTTTGTCAAAAACCGTCCATAACTTTTTGAGTTGCTTTGCAAACCGACAAACCAACAAACAAACAAACAAACAAACAAACAAGCCCCAGTGAAAACATAACCTCCTTGGCGGCAGGGATAACTAAATAAAAAGTGGCCGCCGCCACCGCCTTGGTGGAGATTTGTGCTCTCTGAGTGCTTTTCTAGTTTGGCCATGTTTTCTACATTGTTTCCCACTGTGTGAGGCAATCAACCTCTTCCTCTACAGTGGTTTGATGACATCCAACAGGAGAATTTGTGCCACCAGTTGTTTATCTCATCATAACCTCTAATCTTCACATGATGATAGTGGATGCAAACAATTAACACATTTGCCTTTACAGATTTGCATATTTTGGATGGCAACCTGGTTAATGTCATGCACACATTTTATAGTATCAATTTGGAGTTTAAGGTTAGTAAAATGTTGTCATGGTTGAATATTTTATAAATCCAGCAACATCAATTGTAGATTTTACCCTTGTACAAAGGTAGCACATAACATCCTGCTTTGGCAGCCAGGGCTGGAATAAGTCTGAGTGAGAGACCTGGTCAACAGAGAGGAAATTCTGTGTGACAGCATGATATTAATGCTTTGCTGCCTCAGTGTGTGTGAGAGAGAGAGCAGTGAAGCGTGAAGCTGTTACTCCGGTCACTAGCCCAGCCCTGCACCACAGAAAGATGCTAATTAGTAACACACTGCCTCTCAGCTCATAAAAATACAGACACTGTGACAAGAGAAATGGAGTTATTTAGAGAGGAAGGTGAAGGGATAGTGGGAAGAAAAAGAGACATAAAAAAGAGAATGTGCAGACGAGAGGCAGGAAGAGAAAGAGGAAGTTTAAAAGCAGAGAGATGAAGGGTTGAAAAGGACACAAGAGGGACGACAAGAGAAAGAAAAAGAGAGAGAAAGAGGGGCAGTAGTCATGGTGTGAGAAGTTCAAGCCTAACTCCATTCACTTCACAAATGCTTAATGTCTCATTCTGTTAAGCGCTTGGCATGTTTTGTGTTTTTCCGCTTAATTCACTGAAATACAGCGAAAATGCTCAGGAAGGGATCATGAATCAAAAGGTCCGGAGCAAAATTTGAAACCCCCAACCTCAAAAGTTAATGACATGCATCTTATTCCAACGAGCCCAAACAAAGCCGTCAGAGAGCGGTTTCATGCACTCATAAGCAGTGGTTTGTGCAAGGAAAAAGGATCATCACTCCTTCGTTTTGAGTGTTTCAATGTGTTGTTTTTTTGGTAGTGCATTTTTTTTTTCAATATTTGTTTGCCCAAACTCTTGTTGCTTTCAGAGACGGGGCTTTTCCAGTTGAACACTTTTTTTTTTGTCTCCATACCTCATGGAAGGAATTGTTAGTCACTATTTAATTTTCTTCCATTTTAGTCAATTTACAAATCTTGTTTGTTACATTTGAAATCACCCAAACATGTAATAATGGCATGGATACATAATTGTTTTATTACGATTGTCAGATTAGACTTTGCCATGAGCCGAATTATCCCACTGAAGCTGAAATTATGCTGTCACCGCTGCAGTGTGTCATATTTATTTTAAGCATTTATTCAACAGGGAGTGTCAATGACTGTCCAAGAGTTAGCCAGATTTGGCCTCAGATATTACAATTTGTTTTTTATCAAGTGCTGCCCCTAGCAGAGGCATCACACTGCAAGGTCTAGGCTGCATCCGAAATTCCATACTAACATGCTATTGAGTGCGCTAAAACAGTTGTGAGATTTTTTTAGTATGTCCTAAACCTTAGTATGAACCCAGTCAGTACATAAGGTGCATACTATTTCTGGTAAAGATTACAGTATGCAAGTACTGGACACTA
Organism: Synanceia verrucosa; assembly: GCA_029721515.1. Taxonomy (NCBI): domain Eukaryota; kingdom Metazoa; phylum Chordata; class Actinopteri; order Perciformes; family Synanceiidae; genus Synanceia; species Synanceia verrucosa. Next base: position 10,086,525 of record CM056553.1, on the reverse strand, counting down.
CGCTGACATAAATGTCCCACAATGCAATGCAGCGGTGATGACAACAACAACGGACAGTGGCGGTTATTAACATATATATATAATAATAACATATCAAGGGTGTACTATAGATTATTATTATTAGATGTATTAATATCGCTGATTGCTGGTAGGGGTGAGGTTAGCATGGGTTACCACGGTTACGCGTCTCCAATCCAACTGTCAAGTGGCTCTCAGGAAAGGCATCACTTCGCACTAAGCAGTGCATCTGAACAGATGCATACTGCATTTATTCACTCAAAAGTATGTTGAATGATTTTGCACATATTTAGTAGGCTTTGTAGTGTATAGTAGAATTTGAGACACAACCCTAGTAGTTTACACTGTGTTGTTGTTGCTGTTATTCTTCTTCTTCTTCTTCTTATTATTATTATTATTTTCTGCAGACAGTGGGGATTTTTTTTTTTAGGGAAATTGGACAGTGACGCAATGTTGTAGGGTGTACATCCAAATCATAGGTTGTGTTGGGAAAAGTCGGACCATAATTTGTCCTCCGTTTTGGAGTTGCACTTGAACGCAACGCTGCATGTCGTCAGACGGTGTAAGACTGGTTATAAAAATGATTGGCTAAAACCGGTGTCACTCAATTTTCTGATTTCTCATTGGTTAAAAATGTAAACAAGCCGCCTTCTTTTCCTATGCGCTAGCTTGTCGGCGTCTCATCTCGTTGACGGAATGATAACGTGACCTCATTCAATGCCGAATGGTCAGAAGAGCGCACGTTTGTCAGCAAAAGTAGCAAAGACGATTTGCATGCGTATTGTACACTTTGTCGGTGTGATGTGGACGTCAGCGCACAAGGAAAGACGGCCATTGAAAGGCATGCTAGCATGGAGAAACAGACCTCCTCTCTCCGGTGTTTTCTCGGGAAGCAACATCGCTGCAGAACTTTGTAAAGTTTATCATGCAGTCAAGCAGCGCCAGTCATACAGGAGTGTAGACTGTGGAATAAAAGTGGACCAAGAGATCTTCAGTGACTCATCCAGAACACCCGATTGGTATGCGATTTTTCTTTCCTCACTAAATGCCGCAAAGTGTCCTCCTTTTTTTGTGTTGTGGAAATGGCCACCCTGCCTCTTGATCATCCTTCTTCATCCATCTGTTGACTGTGTCCCTGACAGCTTCACTGATGAACACACACATTTCTGGGACATTGATTTTCTGTTTAAATTACCTGATGAGTGGTAAGACTTAAGATAAACAAACATCTGTGTGTACCAACACAGATTTGTGAAAACACTGAACCGCTACCAACAAGAAGAGGGACACTACTAGGGCCCAAAAATAAAACTGTTACCACACTGTTTTGATAATGCTGAGCATCAGATCAGTGTGACTCATGTGTGGCTCTGTGTCTGTTCTCTGTCTTTTCTTTGGTTTACAGTTTCCCTCTCTCTGCATCTATTTATATTTGTAAATAATGTGCACGCTGTTTCTCTTCTTTATTCAGTTAGTGGTTATGCAACACATGGAGACAAAGCAACACCAGATGTTTCCACATTATTTTATGTATAGATTTGGATGTGCTCTCCTGTCCGTGTTATTCTCTGCAAACTCATTAAATCCTTTTAACATTTTGACCTGGAGTGCTGTTTGGGAGATGGGGGACTTAATCACACTTTTGATGGCACAGCAACACATCAGGCAGGTACAAGAAGAAAACTTGTAATTTCTGCTAATGTAAAGAAGACAGTTGTGTTTTCAGTTTTTAACAGTTTTGATTAAAGCCTAGTAAGTCATGGCATTAGTTAGCTCAGTAGCCAACTGTCAGCTAGCTACTGTTTAGCTAATAGGTAGTTTTAATTCTGCTAGCAGCTAACGTTAGCATGATGAACTTAACGAGGCTTTAAAGTTACAGCACACAACTACAATAATAAACAACTGTTTTACTTAGCACCTTCATCCAATTTAAAAGCTTAACATTGTGTTTAATCATCCTAAAGTGCATTACTGGTGTTGAAATGCAGAGGCAGTTGTTAGCACGTTAGCTCCAGGATGAGGCTAATGTAGCTAGGCTGGAGCTGTTAGCCAAACAGCATACAATTAGCTAGCATCTTTCACCAAAGTGAATAACTGAGGCACTTTGTTGAATTGAATCAGTTAGTGATGTTTAAATGGCTTTACGACTACAGTATATTAAGAATTTGCAGTGAAATTATGAGTGTGAGCTTTATGTTTTTAGCAGCTTTTGTTGCTGCGTGTGTAACATATTTTACATACAGGCTAGTTACTGTAATATCTTTAGGTTTATTTATCATAATATCATATTATTATCATATTACTTAGCTCGCGAACAGGAAGACATGTTTAGGTGTGTTTTATAAGCATAAATATGGAATATGGACAGATTTTGAATGAACTATACATGTAGCTACTTAGCATTACATGCTAACCTGGGCACTGGTGCTGATGGCTACAAGCTCCAAGTGCAGGCGGCTGAAATGTTTTTTCTCCACAGAGAAGCCTGGCTCTCTTTGACAGGCTGCTCACTCCTGTGCCTCCCAGGGCATGGCCAGCAGGGAGGAAACCTCAGGCAGACCCAGGAAACTCTGGAGGCATTTAATTTCCCTTTATGTCAGGAAACCCTGGGGATCCTAGCAGGAGGAGCTGGAGCTACTGGCTGCGTAGCAGTGCTGCTCTGCTGCAGCCATCGATCTGACACTGAACTGAAAACAGCCACAAAGCAGCTGAATTTTCTTCTGTTCTCAGAACAGTAAAGGGGACTGTGTGAGATAGATCTTCAATAGACCAAGTCAACTTCTGATGAATTTCTGAAAAAACTAATGAGATGAAAATTGGAGGATGAAAACAAATATATAAAGCACAGACAGGGAATTAAGAAACAACTTATAAATTTCCCTGAAGCTGACTTTGTACATACTGTGCTCATCAAATTTATTAGACCTCTTTCCCTTTTTTTTCTCAAAGAGCATCCAGCATCATAGAGTGCTTTAATTCAGACACTAAAACACATTTTTCTGTTCAAGAATGACAGTAAATAACTGGAATATCTCAATCAAAAATAATAGTAATGTGCTTTGATATTTTTTCCTGTTTTTTTGTAAAACAGTAAAGTCCATGGATCACAGCAATAATCATATTTTATCATTAAATGTATCATTTTGGTTAAAGAGCTTGCACATACTGCTGGATTCACCATTAGAGAAACATAAAAGTATCAGCAATTCTGTTAATTTAGGGCGGAGGTGGCAAACACTGTACAGTACACTGGCTGGTGGTCTGATAAATTTGTTAAGTACTGTATATGTATAACACCGACTGACATTCACACATTATGGCTCACTCTGTTCATGTGTCTGTTTAACAAACAAACCAGCATTTAAAATGTGATCAAGGAAGTAAAATTCAAAGAGCTGAGGACAGATGGTTCAGACTCAGATGATCCCTAATTTAACTGGGAAAAAATAAACCTGTTGCTGTGATAACTGGTAAGTGATGTTTTTTCCTCCTCAGCAAAGACCATCAAAGAAACTGAGCAACTAAACTGAACTGACTGCACGAACACTAACACCAGAGGACTGAAAAGTGTCAGGTAAGAAAATGCCTCGACTGGCAGACCATGCACCTGAAAAGAGTATACATACTCAGTAAGCAAGAAAAGAGATGTATTTATAATTTGACAGAAGGTTTTTATCACAAAGCTTTGGAAAATTCATCACAAACATTTAATTTGTTTACGAGAGTATGTTCTTCAGGTTTGATCAAATATTAAATTGACCCAAAATCTGGAGGCCTCTGGTGGGTTTCCAACTGACAAGGAAATAGATGTTTTAACTAGCCTAAGACAAAATAAGACACTAAAATTGCCCAGTTTGTATTCCAGGCATTACAATATTGATGAACTTTCCACTGTTTGTTACACACTGAACCGTTGCTGAAGGGAAACATCTCTTTCAGATGTTTTGAATCCCTGAAATGATTTCAGTTAATTTAGAGGACACAGCTTTGATGGGAATAAAAATATTTGATTTGCTGCCTCCTCAGTTTTAGAAAGGTGTCCCCTCCACCAACAGAGGGCAGCAGAAGGGCGCCCACTCCTCTGGACTGACATAGTCCTCCAGTTTCACTGCTGCAGAGCACTGACTCACATCAGAGTGCCCGAAACCAGATAATCTGGAAATTTAAATCCAAGTTTATGCATTAAGGAGTTGTCATGTAATTTTACGGCCAATTAAAACTCAAATCAATCACTTCATTCCAAGTTTTAATGTTGTTTCATGTCAATGTTCACTCCATGGTGTTTCTCAGCACAATGGGAGTTAAATTAAGTTTAATGCTTCTTTAACAAACTCTGATTGATGCATGAATCAGTGAAGCTGACACACAGAGACTCCACAAGGATGATGCATTGGACTATTTGGAGAGATGTCTCATAAAAGGCATGGCTTAAAACCAACTATATGATCACAAAGTAAATCATTAAGATGATATATGGGCCATGATAAAAGAGGACGAGTTGCTGGGAAATGAGCTAAAATATGCGCTCTAGCTGCTGAGAGCTTGGAGTTTTTATATGTGGGAAAGCATCCGAGTTTATAGAGCGGAGAGGGAAGATAAGGGACGAGTGAAAGTTTGTAGAGCTCACTCTCTTTTCTGGTGACATCAACACAGAGAGAGGGAGGGAGAGAGAGAGAGGATTTTGGGGGAAACCTGAACACAAGTCTGTGCGCCTCTCTCATTCTCGCAAACTCCAGGCGCAGGGCTGCCAGTCTGTTGCGCCTCTGCTCTCTCAGCTTTTTTTTTTCCTTAACTGATTACAACTCCTCTGCAACTTTTCACTTTTTTTTTTAATCCCCTGGCAGCGGAGGGATGTTCCCTGGAAGGAGGTTACACCCCAGCTGAACATTTTCACCTTGGAAAGTTTGGGCTGATAAACTTCTTGTGAATGGTGGAGAGTTTTACGCATCGAGTTGAGTGACGCGCGGTGAGAGGGATTTTTAAAAAAAAAGAAAAAAAAAAAGAGGAAAAAAGCTTTTCTTTGTGAGTGTCACATCCAGACCCTCATTTCTGCCTCTTTTCTTCAATGGCAAGGCAGCGTTTTAAGGAGATCCTGACTGATCGAGTCTCCTGAGAGAAACTTTGGTGAACTTCTGAAATCTGCATCATCTTTTATTTTTAATTCAACCGCACAGTCGAACGGCCTCTCTTGACCTTTTTCGGGATCCTTACTTCCTCGACTTTTACTCCCCCCGCGGATTTTCAATTATCTTCGGTTTTGGGAGTAATTTGAGTGGATATCATGCCTCCGATGGGGCCGGAGAAGCGGGCTGCGCTCTGCCGGCTTTGGGCTCTGCTTGTTGCGCTGCTGCTGTGCGCTGCTCCGGTGACCGGATGCCCACACAAGTGCAGCTGCTCCGGGTCGCATGTGGACTGCCAGGGTCTGGGTTTGAAGACTGTGCCTAAAGGAGTACCGAGGAATGCCGAGCGTCTGTAAGTGGGGTTTCATGGCAGTTTTTAAGCAAATGTTAATGCTTTTACACTTGTCGTGATCCAAGGTGTCCTGTATGACAAACATACCTGCAATGAGTTATGAGAGGTGATGGAGAAAACACCACTGATTGGACAATTCAAACTTTTTTTTGTTTTAAAGTTGTTGTTTTTTTTCATTAAATAATGAAAACATGTTTTCCACCATCCACGTTCATCAGGCTGCTACTAACTTCAACTCTGACCTGCATTGAGTGAAAGCAATATTAATTAATGGGTTTATGTAGTATTCAAAGACCCTGTTAAATCAGCAGAGTAACTTTTAACATTTCCTTGCCATGAATTAGCTCATGAATGGAATTTAGGCAGGTGCTGGATTCTCAAACTTTTAGTGTAATTTAGCCAGATAAGGGCTCATAAATGGTTCCTCATAGACCAGAGTAGATTCCAGAGAGAGGTTACAAGTATACCTCCTGGCTGAAAGCATATACTGAACTCCCTTTGGGTGATGGTGCACATGAAACTGCCCTGAAATTCACCAGTGACCCCGGTGAACAGACGCAGTTAAGAAAACAGTCCTGAAGCAGCTTTAGAGCGACTAATTAAGTTTTTAAACAGGTCAAAAGGAAAGGTGAGAAGATGCAGCGAGCTCCTTAAATCATTTTATGTCCTTTTTTTGCAGGAACACTTTCCAAAGTTCGTTACAGGTTCCCCTAAGTTGGGCTGGATCTTTAGAGATTTCTGTGAAATCCTAAACAGCGATTTCTCTTGAATTACTTCCAGCGCGTTTTTTTTTTTTTCTTCCTCAAACCTGGTGACAGTTAGTTTCAAATGGTATTCACTCCTAAGGCAGAGACAGACCCCTGACAGCCGCCGCTGCCACCTTTAGTCAGATCTTGACACGTATACACCCCTGCAGCCACACACATGCATTCACTAACACACACACACCTATGCTGTTCAGGTATGGAAGTGATTATGCATGATAACGGAGCAGCCAAAAGCCCCGCAGGGGATCAACAACAGACCAAACCCTGAGACAACAAACACAATCAGCAGGCTGCAGAGGGAAGTGGGGGGCCGTGTTTGGTGATGCCTTTGTGTGGATGTGGGGGTTGCTGCTGGATATGAACACATGATTAGCATGTGTGCGAGCATTTTTACTGTTGTTTGGATATGTTTGTGTCTGCGTGTTTGCTCTGGCTAGTGTGATCGTGTTGCGTATGTGTGAACAGCGAAGCCCATACCTCTCTCATCCCGCAGGACTCTTGTGACCTCCCAGGACCTGTTGGCTTTTACACAGCAATCCCCTGAAGACATTTACACCCTAGGAAAATAAATAATTAGAGCAGGCTGTGGTGGGGAGAAGGGATAAGGGGGTCCCAGGGGTAGAATATTTGGGGGTAGCAGCGCCCCCTCCCTCCACTTTTACTCCAGAAACTATGTGTTTATGTTTCCCTGATTTATCCAGGTCAGTGTTTCAGCTGTGACTTTGGCCAAGAGTTGCTTGTTTCCTCCCTCTTTCTCTCCCTCCCTGTCTGCCTTCATCTCCCTCTCTCTCTCTGCAGATATATTTTAGGGAGTCTGAGATGGGAAACATTAAAATGGATGAGATTCCAGTTCTAAAGGTTACGGCAGATGGGGAAACTTTTTAGGAAAGAGAGATGAGTGTTATTGCCCTGAGCAGGGATTTGGGTTTGACAACTGGGATGAGGTCCATGTGGACAACAGATTCTAGCAACAAAAGTGGCAAGTTTGTTAAGTTGTGAGTAAAAATGTTAGTTTGCATTACAGTAAAGTTTCCAGAATTGTGAAATATATCCATAATTTTACCCTCCAGTAGTTCGGAAATACCAAATATCCACAAGAGCAGTGATTTTATAAGATCCTGTTTCATTGTTTTTGCAAGGTTGCAAGTGTCCACACGGCCAAAGCGACTTCACAGCATCAGACACGGCCTTTTGTGGAGATTTTTGCATGTCAGCGTACATCCAGATTTTTCTAACTATCAACTTTGTAGCGAGGAGTCAGCTCACGTCCTTGCAGAAAGTTTAGCCGAAGCTTAAAGTAGAGGCAGTGGAGCAACATGTTTTTCAGACTAACTCATCATTCAGTCGGTTGTAAATGTAATGGCAACGCATCTCTGAATCTCTCTGCATCACTACTTTACAGACTCACCGGTTTGCAGGAATGTTCAAACGGTTACATAAGGGGAAATCCATAGAGTAGTCTCACCACACAAGAATACTATGCAACAAGACCGCAAGACATGTGGCGTTTGAGTAAGGGACACGACTCTCGTCTTATTTCGAGTGGAAAATCTTTTTCAGCTACCACTCCACTGCTCCTTTTTATCGCTCTCTCTGTCGAACCACATGTACCGAATAAAAGGAAACTCAGACTCTGTTGAGGTTACTGAAAACAAATGTAGAAAATCACTCTTAAGAAAAGAAGAACACGACACGCATCGAGGGAAATCGGTCAAAACAAAAAAAGTACTTCAGTGGGGGCTTCATGATGAAATAACTTCAGGATGTACTGCCGAGGCAGCCTAGAAAGTCCAAATGGAAAGTGGCTGGCACTGAAGTTTGAAAAATCATCAGTGTCGTCCTTTTAAAGTACAGAGTTAGTCCACACTTACTCTCTTTATTACACACAGTGTACGACTTTGAATCCAGTTCACTTCCACCAAAGAGTGAGAGCGGCAGTCAGGGCCATAGTCCACCTGTCATAACCACAGAATGAATCTCTTTAAAAAGACCCGTTTTCTTCACTATAGTAAACAGAGCATTTGGAAAGGTTAACGAGAAAAAAAACAGTGTTGGCCTCAACACACACACACACACAGATTACCTCAGGCCCGTCAATTCCATAATGTCCTCCTTGGGAAGCCACTTGAGACCTCATTTGCATCTAATTTGAGTGGAGGGTTTTGGGGGGGGAGGCTTAACAGGCTTAACGAGGCTGGGGAAAATGAATTGGAAAACAGGGACGGCTTTTCTCTCCGGGGTCCAATTCACACCTGCCCTACAGGGGCCACGCACACACACACACACACACACACACACACCCTGCAGCGTTGATTTTAGAGCTGCAAATTCCAAACTGTTGCCCCAACCGCTGTGAAATGTGGGTGAATTGAAGGCTGTAGTAAACTGTAGAGGGGAGGGGAAGGTTTAATCGAGCTGCAATCAGGATTTTTTTGTGCTTTTTATCGTCCTCTTTTATGTATGAACACACCTGTGTATATATGCATGTCAAACTGAGCATGTGTGGGCGTTTTTTTTAATTTTTTTTTTTTTTCTGCAGTTTAGTGAGTTCGAGCTGCCCGAGCCAACTTTACGCTAACTAATTCTGATTTTAACTGCCTACTTTTCTTTCCCCCTCTCTAACGGCACTTTGAGGACGTTTTTGGCAAGTTTTTTACGAGCAACACCTTCTCTACTTTCTGTGGCCTCGCCTGGCACAAGACCGAGGTCTTTCTTATTATTTCCCTTCCCAACCCTTCATCTTTGCCCTGGCTTTGTTTCTCTTTCTTCCCATCCCTCTACCTTCCCTTTTTTTCCTCCCTTGTGTTAACTTCCTTTGCTTCTTATTCCCACCCTTGCCTCACTCCACCTTCTTTCTTGCTTCTTTCCTCGCCTCCTCCCTACTGCTGTGACCTCCTGCTCTGACACACTCCTTCAGTTTGCCAGCAGCGTCCCTCCAGTAGAGTTTTCACAGCTCCTATTTCCCCTCAGCATGCCAACCTACCACGCAGCACACAATAAGATCCTGCCACTGTGTGTGTAGAGTGGACGCACACACGTTCCAGCCTCTGCTCCTGGCTCTTATCAAAGCTAGGCGTCGATTGGTCGATGGACACTGAAACCTCCACACCCTCAGCTATGAAGCAGCATTCCATGGTGGGACTAGAATATTTCTGTGTGTGATTCTTGAAGAACTTGCTGCTAATGTACTCATGTAGCAGAACAGCTGTAATGAATGCAGACAGCCTAAATTTAGAATAATCTGATTGGATCAAGAACAATCTGTAATCAGTGGAGTTCTGTGGTGTTCACTTAAGTTCTGGCTCGGTTCCTTTCAGTTGTGACCTGAGCCTTCATCTGAAGTCACTGCAAACAACTGACTGTGAATCTCTGCGAACTGCCCTGTGTTGGTATTTTGCCAGATTGTGTTGAAACCAGGGAGCTAATTAGTGATGTGTTTTGTTTGTGCAGTATTTCTGAATTTGTGCGCTACTTTGAGAGAAGCTTAAGTCAACACACATGCTTTGGTAGCTTGACAAAAAAGGGCCGCCGTTCAGTGAAGACTGTTCTTAACTGGTACATGGGTATGATGGTGATGTAATACATCTGAGGAGTGTTATTGCTATAGCAGACAAGTCTAAAGTAAGAAGCAAAAACCACAATGAGCTTGCTGTTCTCAAACAGCCTCTTAATGTCACGCCTATCATCTGTGGCCATCTCGTGGTAACCATTTTGTGCCCTTCCAACTATGTTTGATTCAGTTATGGTATGCCAAATGGCACAAGTGAGGGTAACCAATATTTAGTCTGCATTTCTAGGTCAGTGGGTGATATTCTCTTCCTTAAGTTTCTCCAGCATGCAGCCATTTGACCTTTTATAAATAATGACTCCCAGTCTGCCAAGGAAGCAGCAGGCTGGCGCTGACAGTGGGCGCTGCCCTTCTGGGAAACAGAGCAAGCTGGCAGCTTTAAAACACACACTGGATTCACATGTACACACACTCCCTGGCATATGTATAGGCAAATATATGCAGACATATGTGCGCATTTTGTACACATACAGTAATTGCACTGCATTTGCAAGGACCCTCACTGACATAATGCATTCCTGACCTTTACCATCACAACTCAACCAAACCCCAACAACCCAACCTAATTCCAAACTTACTTAACCCTTAAAAGTATGTTTTCGAACCACAACTGTTGATTACTGTCTCGATTTATTTCGATTTACCATTAGAAAATGGTGACAAATGACGAGCAATGTAACTCAAAGCCCAATAAGACGTCCTCAAATGTCTTGTTTTGTCCAAAACTCAAAGTTAATCAGTTCACTGTCATAGAGGAAAGAAACCAGGAAAGACATTTAAGAAGCTGGAATCAAACAACTTTGCCATCTTTTCTGAAAAGATTACTCCTAGTCATTGATTATTGAAATTTAAATTTAACTCGATAATTGACAACTAATCAGTTGATTGTTGCAACTCTAGTATGATTTATTACAACTTGAGTCTTATTTTTGTAGTTTTGGGTATTGTTTGATCTATTTTACTTGTTAAATCTGGTAATATAGCATCCCTGAACCACTTTATTTGGATGAAAGCTAACACACATTGAATCCTTCTTTGAACAGGAATAAAAACTGTTCTTGTGTGTGTGTGCGCGCACTGAAAATATGGTGGGTCAAAGTTTGACCACAGAAGGTCTCTTAACTGTGATGGATGTTCTCAGAGAACAATTTTGGCGATTATTTCACAGTTTGCCTTCATTTTCTCTTCAAAGTAAGTTTTGCTAACCTGGGGTTTGGTTTTAAATCTCTATGATCATCTGACAGCTTGCGGTCTTGGCTCTTTTTTTCACTTTGTGTGTAGAGTGATGTTATTACAGATAGGAATGATGATTAGATGCCCAAAAGTACTAAAATAAGACCAGGTTCTACGAACCCTTTGAAATGGTGCGAACCAGCCAACATGTCCTCACTCTCCAAAAATATCCTCACCTTCAACGCCTAAAAATGTGTCCTCACAAAGATAGTACAAAAACACACGGACACATGCATGCTGGCTTGAAAAAAAGTACATTTATACTTCAGTGAAAGTGCACTGAAGCACACAGGAGAATTACGCATGCAGCCACATACAGTGCACGCTCATCATTAGGCAGTGTGCATGCACACACGCACACACACACAGTTCGCTCCCATGCTTTCTCTGGATTAAACATGCAATTGGTTGTTGTAAACTCTGACATATAACGAGAGAGAGAAAGAGAGACTGCGTCACATAGAAACTACTTCGAGTCACGAATGACCCTCTGTGACTTTCTGCTGAGACAGAAGTCCTCAGACCCTCAGACTTCAGTGTGTGTGTGTGTCATACTCTAACGCCACTCTAGGTTTGTGTGAATGTGAGTGCGTGCGTGCGGTAAGCTTGAAGTCATTTGATGTTAACAAGCTATGCCACTGTTTTGTTAGACCACTGTCACCAAAGCAACACATTACATCCCCTCTGCAGACTTTCTTTTTTCTCAGTACGCGTTTCTGTGGCCGCCATACGTGTGTGTGTGTGTGTGTGTGTGTGTGTTTATTTGTACATTTGCATGCAATATGTGCATGCACCATGAGAGTGTGAGTTTGCACCGTAATTTTCCCTTCTTCAGTCCAATGTTCACCTCAGCCCAGAGTGACAGACTGTTTAGGTTATAGCTGGAAGCTCATGGAGGAGCTGGTCACTGCACTTTGCATGTTTTTCCCCATCTTTCCATCTCAATCATTCCTTTCCTCTCTCGGTCTCTCGTTCATCTTAACCTGTCTCGTTCTCTTATCATCCCGTCCCCTCACTCCCCCCTTTTTTCCCTGACTTGGCCTCTGTTGAGGAAGCAGTCGGCCTTGTTCTTGTCAAGTGGCCTCTCAGCGGCCAAATTACCCCTCCACCCACCACCCCATTCACTTACAGTACAGCAGTAGTAAATCTAGACAAAAGCAATGCTGCCCTATAAAGTCAGGCAAAGAAAAGAGCTAACCAAATTCAGAGCTGGTTTATGGCCCTTTTGGCTCGCTACTCCAAAAGAACGGGATGCTTGCAGGCGACTCCCTAATGTGGTCAAGCCTGCGCGGTTAACAGCAACACCAAACTCTGAGTTTCCTTAGGTTGACTGGTATTAACACTGTATGGAGACGAGGAGGGAGCGAGAAATGTGTTGTGACAGAAAGCAAAGCAACAGATGATGAAACGCAGAGAGGAGATGCACACCTCCCCCAGATTTCAATACAGTTCGATCAGCCTGGGACATGGAATGCAAAAGATGCATGAGCAAGGCATTTAAAAGACAGAGACAGGAGACGAATAGGAGGAGGAGGAGTGACAGAAGGATAATGATGGGAAAATTTCAGTCATGAGAATAAAGTTTGAGAAATAAAGTGCAGATCAGATGGAGGCAGTATTGTGCATCATTCAGACAGGATTCCCCTTTATGGAGTGAAAGTGAGCATCCTTCAGTCTGCTAAATATTTTACTCACTAAAGGCTCCTTTATCATCGCTGCCTCTGCTCCTCTCCCTCGCTCCTCTCCTCTCGTTTTCCTGGGATTGGACTCCCACCTTTGTTTAGTTTGACTGTTAGCATTGTCGACATTGCAAACATCCAGAATAAGCAAAGAAGCGTATTTGTACAGAGTGCAGAGACATATTTTTACCCATTGTCACAAATGTGTGGTGAGCAACGTTGGCCCGATAAAATGTTAAATGTCAAGTGTCGCAATGTTTCCAAGAAGCTTGCAAAGCCTACGCGAGACACAATCTCCAGCAGTGGGCTCAGTGTGTTGCTGCAGAGGCTGTAAACTCATCACACCAAGCAAACCTTTGTCTTCTAAACACGTTTCCCTCAGTGATCTTAGCAAATATTTGCTTTTGTTGTGTAAATTCTACCATGGTTGGGTTTGATGGCTACATGCTACATGCATTTTCATACAGATGACCGGTAGCTAGGCTAAAGTAATACTACTTACTGATTATGTTGAGTAAGACGCTGGGTTTGGTTTTAAAGGCAGTGTCACAGATGAGTCTCCATAATATTGATTTTGGAGCCATGTTTGATTTTATAAAGGACTTAAAGACCTCTGGACCTCTGTGTGCCTCTACTCACTTCCTCTCATATGTTCACATGCCTGTTGCCGTGTGTGTGTGTGTGATGTGAATGCCCAAAACCTCCAAGTGATGATTGCTGTGTATCCCAGAGAGCTGCTCTGTAATTGGAGAGAGTTCACTTTCTATTAGCATCACCACGACACAGATTCAAAACAACAGTAAACGGTCGCGCAGGAGACCAGATGTTCCACAAAGCCCCCAAAATTTCCAAAACTTGAAGAGTCTCGTAAACTCTTGTAGACAGTACATGGTTTGCATACGGAGACAGGGACAGAACGTGTCGTTCTTTTGGACGCTTTCCATGATTCCATCTTTCACTTTCATTATTGATGTGTGTGTAAATAGTCTTTTTATGTAACAGAGAACTTGTGCTTGTCTCAGCCCTACTGATTAGTGTTGGGCTAACTATGGTGTAGCGTTGTTTCTGTCATGTATTCATTAGTTCCTGACAATACAGCATACAATACGACTAATTTGTCAAATAGTCTCTGCTTCTGTAAATGCATTTCCATATTACTGTATCAATTGATTTGATTCATTACTGTTGGTTGTGGTTTCTCATGTTTTTCTGATTTGCCTTCCCTAACATTGAATTAAGTGATGTTAACACAGTCTCATAATTGCTTCCAGTAAAAACTATGACTTCTTGTCTGATGAATTCCATAATCTTCTGGTCACTCAATAGATTACCATCATTTTTTGGCTGGTTAGTGAAGCAAATCTGGCCACACTTACATATTTTACCAGCGTTTGGCTGGTGGTTGGTGCTAATTTCCAACCATGACTGGACGTGTGTTTAGCTTGCTGCATAGATGTGCTGACAGATATGTTTAATTTGATTTAATTTCAACCATTAGTGTTTGTTTTTGCTGTGATGTTTTTTATATCCCGACTGGTTTGGCTTTCATACTGCCTTCTGGCCTTGAAGAAACTATTTTAATGCTGCTGGCTTTCAGGCTTCATATCAAGGTTACAATTAGTGATCACATCAACACAGTATGAGGTGTTTCTAAATGTGATATCCAAACATTTGAAGTAGATAAATAACATCTGCAGCAAAGCCCAACATTGAAGCAGCTTGACGGTTGCCCTCTGCTTCTGGTGACAGACTGGCTGTAGACCGTGGTGCTCAAAGGAAAAGGAAGAAGGCAATTAGGATTCCTTGCGTAACTGGGAGATTTAGAGAGCGAAATTGAGCATACCTATCTCAGAGAGAGGAAGGAGGATGGAGTGCAAGAAAGGAGGAATGAGAAAGTGAAGCGGTACAAGAGCTTTGTCGAAAATAACAGGAGATTAGGACAGGAAGTGAGCGCATTCGGAAACGAAGCGTTGAACGGAGAACAACAAAGGATGAAAGGGAAAGGATGGAGGGATGGAGAGATAAGGATGCAAGGCCTGATACAGTGAAAGGGGAACGGGGAAACAAGGAAATGTCACAATGTCGGAGACAGACCAGAGAGAGGAAACTGTTAGCAGCAGTTAACTGTTATTCCTCACTGTTGTTAGATAGAAAGAAGGACAAAGGTCAAGAAAACAAAAACAGGAGGGGTTGAGCTAGAAGAACTGACTGGCCAGCGACATTTTAACTCATGTCTTCTCTTAATATTTCATGATTTACCACAGCGGCCATCTGTCATTTGTTTAGCGTTCCTTTCTAATAGTTAGAGCTCTGTTGTTTTTTTTTGCTCAGTCTCTGTGGTGTAGCCACCAATAAAGCTGTGCTGTGAGTGAATCAGGCCACTACACACTAAATGTGTCTGTGTGTGTGTTTATAAAGTCAACTAGCATGCCCGCCAGACTTAGCCAGACTGTAAGGTTCACTGGTGTCAGTGGTCTGGGGTGAGACGTGGTGGGGAGCTGCCTTTATGTCTGTGTGTATTGTATAGTACATTAATTCCCAGAACACCTGCTGTTTGCGTTCTTGTCTTATCCCGCTGTCGCAAACACACATGCACACCTTTCCTCTGGCCTTAATGGAAACAAACGGCGGGTCGAGCTTTTGTGCTAAAGCCTCTCGTTAGTTGTCTGACCGCCAGCTGGTCAGTTAAATTTAAAGCTGAGTTAAGCTTTACTGCTGGGTGGGGAGGACACCCACACTTCAGCAGACCAGGTGCGTAGAAATGGTCGCCTCACCAGCTTCTTGTCATTAAGGTCCTCTGTGGTGTTTACTGCAAAACGCCTTTACAGCTTAAGCTAGCTAGAGTGGAGATACTAACTCTCAAGGCTAACGATGGAGCGTTGCATTAGTTCACGCAGACCTGAGGTGAAGTTGCACTTCATTCATTTCTGCTGACTGGCATCAGGTGCTTGATTCATGCGTCACAATAACAGGCTTTCCCCTAATTTCCTCTGGATGCGGAACAGCGCTGACGTCCATCGACCGTCGTCTGTCAATACCCACCAGATCTACCTGCTGCGGCTCCGCCGGACAGCTGGAATCGCGAGATTCCTGCTGTCGGACGTTGCACACGACGCATGAATTCAACGTAGTGTGCGCCTGACAAAAATAGAAGCTCTGTTGATTTGTTTCGGCAGGCACTGGCACGTCGGCGGCATTCCGTATTCGGTGGATATTGATACATTAATTTGAATGGAAACGTATCGGGTCCGACAAAACGTTGGCGCCGTTCCGCATCCGGTGGAAATTAGGGTCACTCACCAGATGTGGTTGCCAGCTGATCAGCCACATCCAAACATAGTGAAGCAGGTGCAAAGCTCAGTCAATATTACTTGCCACCAGCTCCCCTACATGTGTCCTAAGATTTAGATATATCTGATTTAATTAAGATTGAATGTTCATGCATGTGTTAATTAGGAGGGATTAGTTCTCCCATCAGAGCAGCAGTTTTCTTGCTGCTGAGTCTTTGGAAGCCAAATCAGCTGTGCACACTTTTTCTATAAATGGTGTTATCCTTGAAACACAGTTATACTGCTGAGATTGGTGGTTACAGCCTACTTTTCATTGAGTTCTCTTTGCTTTATTGTAGTAATCGTTTAAATTCACACCATATGTCGTTGTGCTCTGGCAGTGGCCTTGTCTTTCCCAGTTGTTAGGCGGTGACGTTACACTGGGTGATGCCATCGCGCTCCACCTGGCCCTGTGTCCTCGCTGTTTGTTTGAGCCAAGAGCTGTTTCCCTAGAGAGAGCAGAAGTTTCCACTGTGAAGAAGAGAAAGATGGAGATAAGATGGAGAGATTAGGGGAAAAGGCAGAAGAAAGAACAGAAGGGTAGGAAAATGTAGCCAACGGTAAAAGAGTGAAAGATTGAGATAAAAGAGGAGCGATTAGGAGGAGGGAGAAAAATGGAGGAAGGCAAAGAAAAAGTGTTTAGTCAACTGTGAAAGATAAGACATGAGAGAAAGAAGGGGGCACTATAAAAAGGGGAGATTAGAGAGAGAAAAAGTGTTGAAGACAGATTGACATGAAAGAGCAGCGACTGGGGAAGGAGAGGTGGAAGATAGATGAAGGAAAGAGGGAAAAGAAACAAACTGAAAGGAAGTGAAAGGATGAGGAGAGACAGATAGTGGAGGTGTAAGACGGAGCAGAAGATGGACGGACATGTTGAACAGGAGCGTTGAGATTGGATGTTGCCTCCATGTCACTCAGAAGTGAGTGGATACTTGAAATTACAAATCAGGGAAAAGCAGCTTTTTCATCATGGAAGGAGCTCTTTCCTTAAGTTGAAAATGGTAAATTAATGCTGCATTGAATTTTTCACCACCATAAACCAAGAAGGCTTATCAAGCTGCTGTGCTTTCTCAGGAACTGGCAATTACACACATACTGAAAGTCAGTGACAAGAACCAGCAGTATTGGGTCTGGATGATGGGCAAATGACTCGCTGTCAGAAACTTATCTGGTGTCTTGAATGCTCTGGCAAGATGGATGAGTCTCGAAGTCGTCGTGAATTTCCTCTCCATTTTTTTTTCATGTTGTGGCTGCTTCCACAGGCATGGAGCACCTGGGATTTTCTATATAATTAGAATGACTTCAACAATAAATGTATTTTTTAGTCCATTTATTGATAAACCAGTTGTCACTTCCAAGTCGTTGAATAGCTCCACTAACAAACACTAAGGCACCATATAGCTTTGGTATAGGATGCACCAAGCTGCCAACTAACCGGTGTGAAACCAAATCAACTTGGACTCATTTTACTTTACTCTTGTTATGTGACTAATGTGCTTAATGCTTAGCCAATACTTTTCTTATTGCATAAGTTAGCCCTCTTGAGAGTATTTGAGAGCGAAAACTGCCACACAATCCTTAACTCGTCCAAATCCAAACGCTAGAGGCTAGCGGGTAGTTTCTACAGCGTCATAACCTGAACCTGTGGTAGGTAACGAGTTGTTAGTGAGAACGTGTGGCAATAACACATCGTAAAAAACTATTTTTCCCTTTTGACATTTTATGCGTTTATTAGTTATCCGACAGGAAATGAGGGGTTGGTTAGGATTAAATGGTCATCACTTAAACCCCAGGCCACAAGAGCTCATCGACAGATTGTAAAACTTAATTAAAAAATGTGTTTATTTTTTAACGTAAAAATAAATAAATCAATGTAGGAAAAGTGGTTTGCCGTTTTAAAAATATATTAGGGAAAGTAAGTAGAAACACAACACTGACGTTATTGTGAACGTGTTAGCAACAGGGTAAAATTCTTTTTAGCTCTGTTTTGGTCTCCACCAGCTTGTGAGTGAAATCTCTCTCTCCACTGTGTTCACCAGCTAGTCTGGGCAGTTTGGGCTAAATGATTGAGACCTTATTCTGAGAATTATTGCTTATGATTCATATTAGTCTGTTTAGGGTGGGGATCTTTGATCAGCATTCATTTCGTGTGACCTCCCATTGCATCAGATGAGGTTCTTTTCAAGGACCCCTGGTGGACTACCCGGACCACATTTTGGGTTTGGGAAGTGCTGCCTTCACCCACCCAGTCCTCCCTGTCCAGGCCAGGGTATGGCTCTTATTAGTGGCCCTGGCCATGTCAACTTGGAGAAGCCTTTTGAAACCTAATATGCTCTTAAATCAGATTTATAAATGTTTAGGTGTATTATGCAAAGCACACATGCAGCTGTGTGTATGTATGTAAGCTTACAAAGCGAGGGGAAAAGAGAGTCGTGTTTGTGAAATAGGAGAGAAAATTGTTTGTGTTGTTTGTCTGTGCTCTGTTGTGTGTGTGTGTGTGTATTTTTTTTTCCTTGCCCTAATTCCTCCAGTACGACAGCGTTTCAATAAACAGCAAACCCGTATAACGGGAACCAGTCCACACGCACACACACACGCTGGGGCATTGCAGTGTGCATACATCGTTCACCCATAGTTAAAACAGATTGAATGACAGCCGGGAAACACGATAAGCTTTTAAACTCTGATGATGGAAAGAAAATAATTTCATCTCACTCTTTTTTTTTTTTGCTGGAAATTTAAATAAGTTAAATAAGTAAAAGCAGCGGGTGTGAGTGTGTGTGCGCACAATTTTCCTGGTGCCTGTACGGTAGGAGTGTTTGTGTGTTTTGGTTTGTGTGTGTGTGTGTGTGTGTGTGTGTGGGCCCTGTGCTGTGGGGCTTTCTCACGCTCTGTCCTTTTGCCACGTTAACTAATTCAACTGAGCAAGAACACACACAGAGACACACAATCGTCTCACTAATGTTAATTAATTTCTTTATGATAATGCCACTTTCTTTCAAGATACACTGCATTATATTAAGTCTGTACTCGTCATTACACTGTGTTTAATTAACCCATCCTCTGGCCTTCTCTCTGCAGGGATTTGAACAGAAACAACATCACCAGAATCACGAAAGTGGACTTCTCTGGCCTCAAGAACCTCAGGATCCTGTAAGTTTGTTTCTGTCTTTGTTTCTGTCAACATTTCATGGTGCTCAAGGAGTTTCAGTGCTGCTGAGATGACTGTTGTTAAGCCAGGTTGTTCAAATTACATTCAGCGTTTTGGTCTTTGTTTTGGTTCCATCATGTTTATTTGTTTCAGGGTTCATGTCCAAACACAATGGGCCTCATGCAGAAATGTTTCATCATAAACCTTGTTTTATTCGTGTATGAATGTTCAGTCAGAGAGACTTCTAAGAACAAGAGAATCTGGGAATAGGACACGGTCTTTGAAATCACTCATACGCGCCACAAAAGAACTGCAGATTTGTTCTTGCTGGAGGTCCAGTCATTTATTTATGGCAACAGCAATGTAGCTAGCTCAGTATAGGGCTTATGTAGGATTAAAAAATCTAATTAATGTTTCATCAGCTCTGAAATAACTGAAGCATAATTATCACTGAAAGATCATGCTCTTGCTACATGGTTGATAGCTTCAAAAAGCTTAAAACAGATGTGTTGGCTCAAAGGATGCAGATAACCTAAAACAACATGGTCTCTTATCCTGTCATCTATGCTGTCCTCCTGTATGTTTCAGTAGATGTGTGGTCGTACATAGCTTTGTGACTTAACATCACATTTATTTTAACAATGGAGGTGATTGTGCCCTCACCTCACCCAGATAGCTTTATTTAGGTAAACATAATCACGTCTCAATCACACTAAAATGCTTGTATGAGATGCTTTTTTTATGTTGAATCTACGAGGCACCAGCATGTCTATTATGACCTCTTTCTTTTTCCTCATTGTGACCCTGTATTTGTTTCTTTACAAGGAATCCCATTAACAAAAAAAAACTGCCATGCTGGAGCAATTAGGCAAATGCTATATTTACCTAATAGGCCTGCATATGGCTATAGGGGAAACACGTCTCTATAAAATAAAATTTCCCATCTTAATGAGGGAGCAGGAGAGAATGAATGTCTTATCCAACTAGTTGAATTTACTGAACATTTACGAGGTTAAATAATATAGTAATTATGAGCTGACACACCAGTAACAAGCAGCAAGACTCCCCATTTGTTAAACAAGCACCAATATGTCAAACCAAATGTGGGTTGGAAGGTAAGTGCTGGAAACAGCATTGCAGTTTCTGAAATGTTAGTGATAAAGTGTGAGTCATGCTTCATGTGAAACAGTCTCTTTGAACAACAGTTAGGGAGTTTAAAGTTGTGCAATTCTGGCACATCCAGAGATACCAGGATGCATTTGAAATGAAATGAGTAACAAATATTTGACACTTTCAACACAGATGGGATTTGTGTACAGTTATTCACATTAATTAAATAATTAAATGTTAAAATTACAAAAGTATGACCTTGACACACTATCCATCCATCCATCCATTATCTACCACTTATCCTCATAGGGTCGTGGGGGGCTGGAGCCTATCCCAGCTGTCTTAGGGCAGAAGGCAGGGTACACCCTGGACAAGTCGCCACCTCATCGCAGGGCACATAGAGACAGACAACCAGTCACACTCACATTCACACCTACGGTCAATTTAAATTAGCCAATTAACCTAATCCCCATGCATGTTTTTGGATGGTGGGAGGAAGCCGGAGTACCCAGAGAGAACCCACGCAGACACGGGGAGAACATGCAAACGCCACACAGAAATGTACCTTCTTGCTGTGAGGCGACAATGCTAACCACTACACCACCGTGCCGCCCCCTGGACACACGAGTTTTTCAGTATTAATTTGTTATTATTATTATTTTATGATTTCAGTTCAATAAGTTATTTTTCTGTAATTTGGGCTTCAACATGGTAGTCATACTAGACAATGGTCTGAAGATGATCAACAGGCACAGGCTGTGAAGGGTTCTCTTTAGGACCCTTGGGAGTGTGAGTTTGCCTTATGGTGTGTTCACTGGAAGTCAGAACTTGGAGCTCAGATCATCATAACCTCAAAGTTTAGTGCTCCCACCTCTTCCAGCCTTACAGACGTACAGCAAACATGTACCTACTGTTTACGTCAGTAGCATGAATTCTGTGTCAGGTTGGTGAGATTAATCCAACTTTCCGAGTAGGAGATCCAACTTCAAGAGGCATCAACTAAATTCTGACATGGAGCATGGAAATTCCGACATTTGTGTACAACTTGAACGCACAATGAAGCTAAACACACAAACACTGTGCTCTGAGTGCTGCTGCAATGACATTACTCCTCTGTTGTACTGAAAGTGGGCGGACGGATTGGTGTCGCTATGTGAATCTGAAGGGGACATGTCCATAGTGCCCAGTCTGAAAGCATGGTTCACAGACACTTGGGTGTCAGGATGTGGCACCGAAAGATGATTCATTTTTTGATACCCAAGGATCAGAGCTTTTCGGTCGGTGCTACATACGTAAGCCCTTGTAATGTGTCGGCAAGCCTCTCGTCTTATCTCGTTTTTTCTCGGGCAGCTCCATAAATCAGGGTTAAAGCTGTGTTCTGTGAACTACCCAAATACTTCCACATACTTCCACAGTGTTGCCAAGGAAACGTTAAACAAGTGCAAAGAGCAGAATGAAGAGCAGATGCTGAATTGCTGATGTTTTGCATTGAACAGGATGCCTGCATGAGACACGAGCTCATATGTAACAGACATGGCAAGGTCTCTTTGTTCACTGTACAGTGATTCGCGTTTCTCCTGTACATATCGACCACAAAGAAACCTCCTCTTAAAGAGGCCTGAACTAACTTGATGTGTCATAACTGGTTATTCCAACTATTGTGATATAATGTCTAGTAATAAATTGTTTTGTTTTGGGGGCCTAAAAGGATCTAAAACAGCTGACAAGTGGTCCAAGGGACTCCTCCAAAGGTGATGTACTGACTACAGACTTAATGCATGTTATGAGCTGTCAGTAAACCTCAAATGGACATCTTTCCAAAGTATTCACCATCTTTATTCTGTCTATGTGCTTGTCTCATCTTATACCCTCATGCTAAAGCTTGGGCTCGTCTAACTGGTCATATCTTAACAGCTTCACCGCTGTAGTGTGTGACTCCTCGTCTCCTCTCAGCCTTCCTAATTGACTTTAAGGGCTCACTCACTCTTCTGCCTCAAGTGGCTCAAATGTGAGTGTGTGTCTGTGTCTGTGTGTGCGTGTGTGTGTGTGTGTGTGTTAGACCTATAATAACTATAATCACCGTTGGCTGCATGCAGCTTCCCTCCTCACTCTGTTTTAACCAGACCGGTAGATAAAAATACACTCCCTGCACAAACTACGCTGAGGAGTGGAAATAAGTTTATGAAAGCGTGTGTTTGCATGTGTTAGTGCATTTGTTTAACTATAGCCATACTTGTGAGGGCCATGATGGGATTTGGAACATGTCTGCTTCAGGTTTTATATATGTGTGTATGTACAGTATGTGTGTGTTTGAGTGAAATAAAGAAAGAACGACCTTCATTGATGTGCATCCTTCACTTCAGGCAGGGTGAGAAGGAAAATGCGCACGTGTGTGTGCATGTGTGTGTGTGTGTGTGTGTGTGTGTGTGTGTGTGTGTGTGTGTGTGTGTGGTGGGCCAGCAGCTTGTTTCATGTGGTTGGTGATAAACTGCTGTGACATTTCACTACTCTAAATCTCTTAAAGAAATGGGGAGGAGATGGCTTGGGAAAGGAAAAGGACGGGAAGGAGTCTTAGAAAGTTAGAATGAACACACACACTTTCTCCCTCTTTCCGACACACACATTGTTGCATTTGATATAAAGGGACGAACAAAAGCCTGTGTGGTCTCACAGAGTGTAGCCTTCCCTCTTATCTGTAAGTATTACTGCTACTTCGCAGACCTCTATATCTCACTCCACTCTCACACACTATGCCTGGTCACTAACATACATCCCATGGGAAATGTTTGCATGTCGTTAAACGCCTCTAACATTCTTCCCAGGCAAGGGAAATGTATTCCTCGATGCTCTTGCTTATGTACAGACTAGTAATTATTGATAATTAGTCGTGAGAAAATACTTGACTTCTGTTAAACTATAGTACATGAGCTGTATTTCCAGCTGATAAATGATGTTGAAACATACCAAAAAATGTGAAAATATGTTAATCGGACTTATTTGCTGCTGTTTTAAATCTTCAAACGTTGCATCTGACCTCATTAAAACACCTTAATCAGACTTTCTGCTCTTATCCAATTTAACATATTGTGTTCATTTAAAAACATGTAATCCAATCCAGCAGGCTGAATATTTTTTAATCTGGGTGGTCAGACAGTCTTGCTGTAATCACCGACACAGCTTGCCTCAGCATACATACTGCGTGTGCAACACTTGAGCCTAATATCTTTGGCAGCCTTGCATCGCAAGATTTCTTCCAGACTGTGGCGAAATTGAGTAATTCCAAACAAATTTAGATGTAGGTGAAAACTTGTGCTTGATATTGAACATTTGGCTGGGGAGAGTTAATGCGGTTTCACCCGTTGTGTGTAAACAGCAAGTGAAGTTAATATCCCCTCAAGTATTTCCTTATTTCCTCAGAGTTTGCCATAAGGTAGCGTGACATCATTGTGCTTTTTATGATGGTTGCTAAGACTCTAATATGGTTGAATGAGAGACTTATTAGACACACAGCCATGCCCCCCACACATGAAATCAATACATGCTTTCCCTCCTTTCCCCATCTTTCTCCTTCTCCCCGTCGATGACTAACGTCTAATACAGACCAATATAAAAGCAATACCTCATCTGAACAATGTGCCAGCATCTCCTCTCATCATGTGTTTGGCTCTAGATCCCCTGCCTCTCTAGACTTCATTCAGTGAATCAGCATGCGGTTGATGCCTCATTTGGACAAATCAGCTCCGATAGTTACTCAAAGTTATGTCTTGATTTAGCTCACCCCAGAGGTTACGAGATATGCTTTTTTTATCTTTTCATCAGGATGGAGAAAATGCAGCAAGACTATGATGCCATAACATGCTGGATTAATGCAGGGTGTTTACTACCTGTACATAACTCACTTTACATGTTTGCACACATATCTGATGCTGCTCATTATTTCTGGGTGTGCACTGCATCTTTACATCATGTATTTGTGTCTGGCAGAGTGTGTCTGCCTTTGTTGGACTTTTTTTTTCTTTTTTTTTTTTTTTGGTGAAAATTGGTTACAGAGAAAAATGCAGAGAATAGCCAGATTCTCTTCTCGTTCTGCACCACAATCCCTTTAAAATATTCATAAATAAATAAAGAAAACAAGAAATTGATTGCTTGTGTTGAGTTTTGGTCCACTTTAGTCCAAAAGGAAGAAATATTTCAAACTGTACTATTTCAATCAGGAGTGAGTTAATATCTTCATGTGCATTCCTATGAAAGCACGTTTGAATGTCAGAGTCTGTTATCTTTCAGCAGAGTGCAAGCTTCAATCTGCTTCAGTGTGTGTTTGTGGAGAGCGCTGGTATGACAGACCACAGATTAATGACTGTAATACAGCTGCATGTCTGTCCAAACATTTTCTTTGAAAGAATATTTAAAGAATGGTTCGTGCCAAAATAATTCAAAGCCCACATGTCAAGCCGACGTCGTCTCTTTTGATACAGCTTCTTCAGTCCTCCTCTCTGCCTTGATTCAATATCTCTCTCACTCAATCCATCTTTTCTCTCTGGGTCTCTGAGTATCTGTTTCCTCTCTCTGCTTCCTCACCTCTCCCCTCTCTCTTTACGTCTTCCCTCCTCTCTCCCTCAGGCTCTCACTTCAGCCACTCTTCTCCTTCAATCTCCACAGTCCCCTCTTCTCTTTCAGGAGATGTCACTCTTAACATCCTCAGACAGAAAGTATAAACATGCATATGTGCGGAGATGTTCTCTCTCCTTTACTCATCCCATCTGGAAAACTTTACATTGCCCTCAAAACATGACAGCACACACAGATCAAGAAAGAGAAAACAAGGACTGTGCATTACAGTGGGATCAGCGCTGGAAACAGGAGAAATGGAGAAGCTATTCACTTAGGACTGGAAGAGGGATGGGTTGTTAATTGTTTGTTTTGGCTCACTAGATCGTGACATTTGTGAAATGCTCCGTGTCTTAAACTTTTCAAACGTTTGCTTGATGCCAGATTCATTTGTTCGGGCGCACTGATTCTGTGTTTATACAGCCAGATTTTAGAAAGCGCAAATGTCTCTCACAGTGTTTGAAATCTCTCTATTTCTTTCTGGCAAGCAGCTGATGTTTGCGCCTTCCAGAAAATGAGATTAATCTAGTTTGTCTTCCTTTGGTTTGAACCTCCAGGTCAGCCTGGAAAGCTGGCTGTGGATAGGTATTCTCAACTACATGCTTGTCCCTTGATATTTAGTTTAAGACTTGCTTTTATTAAAGGCCTACTGCTGTTATGTAAGGTTATTGATATTTTTAAGCTGACACACACTTGTCTTTTTTTTTTTTTCATAATACTAACTGTCTGTGTCTTCATGACCTCTGCTGTAGTCACCTGGAGGACAACCAAATCAGTGTCGTTGAGAGAGGAGCCTTCCAAGACCTCAGACTGTTGGAGAGACTGTGAGTACACCATCTTATTCTGCTACCTGTTGCGTGTGTGAGTGAGGGGAAAAACTCTTAACATCTGATGCAAATTTTAAGGGTATTTTAGGCATGTAAAAAAACAGTAGGCTGCAAATGCACGCATATAAACATCCCAAAATAAGCATACTGTACAAGCACGCCAGCAAATACAAATCAAGCACGCCAACATTAGATATTTGATTTTCCGTTTCAACCACACTTTTCTGTAAAGCACACCAAGCATGCATGCAGAGAAAGTACCTGGATGACACCTGAGTCCGTCCACTTCATACACCTCCCTGGAATCTCTCACAGATATCACCTTGTTCAGCGTGTGTGTGTGTGTGTGTGTGTGTGTGTGTGTCCGTCTCACACCGAGGCCCGAGTCAACAGACTCAAGGTGTCACACTTCCAACACACACACACCTGGATGTTTACGACTCCATGTTGGAGGGATGACAGTCGGACAGCTCTGGAGGAGGCCTGCTGTCCAGAGCGTTTATGGTGCTGTGGCATAATATCAAAATAGACAGGAACACGCCATGTATTGTCAGACGTTACCTACTATAAATCAACTACACGGAGCTATTTTTAAAGGTGGCTTTCAGGTGATATATGGTACCTTCAAGCTGCCATACAGGACTGATGAGGACAGCATTTCTAAACTTAGCAGCTAGTTGTCTTGAGGTGTTGAATTCATATTGCTGGGCCTGAGATTTTCCTCACTGATATGATATCACTCCCTTAGACATTTAAACTAGGGCTGTGAAATGATTAAAATTTGTAATCAGATTAATCACAGGTTAATCTTGATTAAATATCATTAATTTTTAATCTATATTAATCACATTTTATTTTGCATAAGCAGACTCAAGAAAGAAGGAAATATGTGTGTACTGAACGTGTTTATTAAATACCTTAATACCTTGTTCTATTAAACACCCTGTACAATATCATTTATTTATTCTGTACATAGTCTAACGTCCAGTGCAATACATTTGTACATTTTCTGTTTATATATTCAGTATTTGTCCTTTTTGTAAATTCATAATCACATTTGTATATAAGGAATTTTTTTATACTTTGTTATACTAAGATTTACTTATTTTTCATACTTATTTCTTATTTTTATACGTATTTTATTCTTTTGCACTGAAAAGGAAGAAGCTCTACAATTTCATTGTACAATGGTATAATGAAAATAAAGATTATTCTATTCTTCTAGTTTCAACAACACAACTTGAAACAACTTAACATTTGGTCTCTTTGTTTTAAACAATCATTTATCACCAATCAGCCATCATTCGTCTGTCTGCTCCTCTATACTTGTGTATCGGGGTTGAATGATGCGCTGCATATCCTCCAGTTGGAGACTATAGAAGTGGATATTTGGTGACTGTAGAAGCTCGTAAACTGCTCAGGAAGCCTCGATCAGCAACATGTGAACATCACAGCAGCCATAGTGAATAATGAGGGGGAATGGTGGAGTTTATTAGTGGATATCAGTCAAACATTGGATGTTTTTAATACAAAAACTGCATCGTTGCTCACAGACAGACAGAGTGTCTCGGTGTGGACCAACCACTGAGGAGCATCAACTGGTCTGTTAGAGATCTGCAGAGACTCAGAGGCTCTGGATCAATTGACCATTTGAGCCACTAACTCAGAGCAACTGCCTGAAATGACTTGGAGACATTCAGAGTCATTCTGCTGCAGATGGGTTAATTGCATTAAATTTCATATCTGCCTTAAGACTTTAATTTCGACAGCCCTAGTTTAAACATTAAATTTGCCACATTTTACTTCCACAGTATCACCAAACAGTAATTAGTAACTTGAAGAGGAGGGTTTACAAGAGCAGGGATAGGAGGAAGATGTGTCACAGGCGTGTACCAGAGACTAAAGCACTTAAGTCAGTTCAGGTTACTATAAATGCTGAGTGGCAGCAACATGTGTATCTTGTCTCTTAATGGAGATCACACATCTGATGGTGAGAGCGTGAGACGACGGGCTGCTCTAATGTTAAAAGGCTCTTTCATGCCGTGTGTCAGGAAAGGTGAGAGGTGAGGGGTTAGTGGGGGGGTGAGGTTAGGAGGCAACATAGCTGTGTGTCAAAACCCACACAAGAGACTGCATTTCATTTGTCTGAGACATTTTCATGTATTTATAGCTGCTGCATGCCGACAGAAGTCACCACGTAGTGATCTAATGTCAACGTAAGCCAAAAAAAAAAAAAAAAGAAAGTTTATTTTCAGTGTTTTGGTTAAATATTAAAGGGAAATGCTGCAGTGCTGATAATATTAATCAGTGGAGTGGGTTTTCATATTTTTCACGTCAGTGACAGCGAAATGCTTTTTAACGTGCTTCGCTGACAGCATCTCTGATGTTTTGGCTGTCGAGGTGAAAGTTTAGGGGTGAGAGGTCGCAGTGCTGAGTCTGTGTGATTTATGGCGTCACAATGTGAAAAACATGCAGCTCAGGTCGTGATCTCCATAGATGAGGACATTCATTTATGTCAACACATGAATTATAAAGTCATGGTCATATCACCTCATGTTTAAGACAGTGGTTTTTAAAGTAGGGGGGGTTCCAGGGGTCCTCAGGAAAAAGGGGAACAATTTATTTTCACGTATTTTTAAGTTCATCAAGTAATTCTGTGACAGAATATCATGTGCAGTATTACTTGTTAGTTCTTTTTCAGTATAATTTCAATTTTATTTTTTTTTTAAATCTCTGGCAACCGAATTATCCCTTCAGTACGAAAAAAGTTTTGTCTTACTTTATCTCTAATAAGAATATTCTGGTCATGAGTTTGATACAATCCATAACAAAATATGCAAAAGCAAAATTCCTCTGAGACGCGGGTCCGGGGTTTAATTTGTGTCAGTAAAAGTAAAGATATAGTAATAATATAGTCCTGCGTGAGCTTACTATTGAAGAGTATTTTAAGTAAAGAAAGGGATTTTTTTAGGAGGTGAGTTTTTAATTTTGTTTTCCTTTCAGAAATATATCAAACTTCTGGATTTTGGTGTATACAGGCCCAGTGAGATTAGTTCCTTTCAGTGTCCAAACCATTTCTGCTGGACTTTACTGTGACTCTGACTAATCAGGATCATTTTCCAAATATTAAAAAATACAGTGCCCTTTGGAGCTGTGGTCTGGTAATATTTCAAAGGTTCCAAGCAGAAGAAACTCGTCATTATTATTTGAATATACACAAAGGATTATTCTCTTGAAAACCAGAACTGTTTTATGAGCGAACATCTCAAAATGACTCATAACTGTAACAGTAGCCGATCAGGCGCTTTACTTTTTGTACCAGCAGTTATTTTCTGGGAGCGAGGGTCAATTATTTCAAATGGTGGAGATCTCATTTTGGCCTTCAGCTCTCTTTCCATGAGTGCACACAGAAGTTAAAGTCAGGGTCTTATTGTCATTATCAGCGGGGTTAAAGGGTTGGTGTCTGTGTCGTCTCCAGCACAGATTCTACTTCATGACCTTGTGACCTCCCCACCCTTCTTGTCTTTTCTTGTTCCTCTCCACGCCTCGTTTCTCAGCCAAATGCTTTGGTAGCTTGATAACACTTTCACTCCCTCTGCTCACGCTGTCCTCATCTATCTCTGCTGCAGCTGACCCCACCCTCCTCCTGCACACACACACACACACACACACACAAGCTGAAGCATCTTTCACCGTCCACACACTCTATCTGTCACTTTACTCACACACACACACACACACACACACACGTCTACCTGTCGGCCAACGCTGTTCTTTCACTCTCTTCATCTTCCTCTGTATGTTCAACATACTCAGACAAGGAAAGAGGCTTTACATGAAAAATATAAGAAGACTGGTTTCATTTAGTGCTAGCTGAGAAATGGTCCTTATATAATATTCTGTGGGTCTTGAAAAATGACTCAAAATGGACAGAAATGCTGGCACATGGCACTTTCTGTTTTCTAAAACGGCCTGCAATCCATTTGGTAACTAATATACTCATGATATACTTGATATACTCAGGAGTGTATGTATACACAAAGATGTATTGCCCATTCCCTCGTAGGTCATGTGACCACATCCAAAGAGCAAACTTAATGCTTATATTACTGTTCGCTGATTGGCTGTCATTACTAATTACTAGTCTTTAATTTGTGCTGATGATGGTCTTCTAAACTAGATCTTAATTGTCGCTAATAACTGTAGCTCTTCGATAGAGTCACTGCCAGATTTTTGACTGTGATATGGGACCGTTTATGGTGACATCACACACCTGACACGACTTACTGGAAAGCTTGGATCCAAGACTGCAAAACCTTTCAGACTTGTTTGTCTTGACCAACATTATTAGAGAAGAAATGCAGCTGGGTAAACTATCCACTTTGTTGATGTGAAATGTGAATTCAATATGAATTCTTGAGCAAAGCTCTTCCATTCAGTGTATTTTTGTCCTATCAAGACAAATTAGGCTGACTTTTCCAATGTGGCTTGAGAACACAGCAATACATGTGGCTCTTTTGTGTTTTTTTATAACTGAACACATCTTTCAAATAAGTGCAGATGACTGGAAGATATCAGTAACATCAACTTGTTCCTCCTCTTACTCCCAGGTCAAAGCGCATGCAGGGATGATAGTGATATCTGGCTTTAGAGAGCTTACAGCACGATAACCTGTAACTGACAGGCATGCTCACAACACAGCGTGATAACCTGCAGGTCATGATCGCAGGAAACCAGACAGACTTTCCCATGAGTTTGACCTTTGAACCATGAACCCGCTGAACCTTCAAGGTGCTCCAGTCGCCCAGTTGGTGAAAGTTCAGTCAACACAAAAGCATGAATCGGAGTGATTTATGAGTGTGAGGTTCCTCTTTGAGCTCTATAAAGTGAAACTATTTTAATTTAACTGTATTTCCTTTTTCTCTCCACAGTCGCCTGAACAGAAACAAACTCCAGTTCCTCCCAGAACTTCTCTTCCAGTCCAACCCCAAACTAGGACGACTGTGAGTACAAATTTCTTATTTTTTTTTTTTAATCCTGCTTTCCTCAAATCTCTCATCTCTCTCTCTCCATCACTCTCCCTTTGCTCTTTTCTGCCTCCTTTTGATGTGTTACATGAGCCGTGAAAACACGGGCCGCGGTGCAACGTCAGAACTTTTATCAGGGTTGAGGGTTCAAGTCCCGCTCCAGGTGTCACACTGTGCTCCTGTTGAGAGGTGGAAAAGTGTGTTTATATATATATATATATATATATATATGTGTGTGTGTGTGTGCGCGCGTGCACGTTTTTTTAAGAGGTGAAAGTGTGCCTGGAGCGAATGTTTTGCTTGGACCTGTGAGGAATTTTTATTTGGGAATATGGAGTTTTCCCAGAGTGTAAGAGCAGGTCACACTGATGGAGAGAAACCTCCAACTTTCTCCACTTCTTTCTGTTTTTCATCTTGCATTCCCAGACTCTCTCTTTCTTTCAGTCCCATCGGTGCAGCCACTGTCTCCTTTTCCTCCCCTCTGCTCCCTCTGCCTGCACTCTTTCTTTCCACTCAGCTTCTCCTATTTGTCTTATCCTCAGAGAGGCTCTGTCAGCTTAGGTTGAAGGCTGAAACACCTTCTGAACCTCATGGCTGTTTATATTGGGCTGCCTTCAAGTAAAACTAAAGGTAGACACTGTGTGTGTGCCTCTTGTGCACGCTTGCTGTATGTCTGCAGTCATTTTTCGATGTATTCTTGAGCTTATTTATCATCTGTGTTGAAGTGTGCCTGCCTGTGTGTGTGTGTGTGTTGTGAGGTGTCAGGATAGGGAATACCAGTGCTGGGACAATAAACTTCTCACTTCTCTCACTCTTTTATAACGTTTCCACGAAGCCTTGGAAGCTGATTTAACCTTCTTTTGTTGAAAAAAAGGATATTTTTCTGTGAATGGTCTTTTTGTGTTTTGGGCATTTACTGAAGTTTTAGCTGTTTAAGGAGATCAAATAGTGAATCAGACAAAATTAAAGGAATGCTCAACTGAAAAGAGCATCTAAAATCCAATGTCCATGGTGTTAAACAGGAAGTAGGTCTGAAAATGACAGAGAGTCATTGCAGTGTCAAAACAGGTCCTAGATCAAAATGACCAAAGAGAGTCTCACAGGACTGAGATTTGCATCTACGCCATAGGTACGTATGTTCAACATGTTCCTCTGAGCCATACTTTTGTCACAGCATGACTAAATGCACTACTGTTAAAGCAGCTTTAGTGGTACGTTGGTGGACCAGGCTTGTTGGGAACCGATGGTCACTTGGACTTGCAGTGAAGTTTCTGTGGACATCTTCTGATACGTTGTTTTGCTGAAAACATCTGATGCCATTGAAATCCGTTGCAGCTGCTGTCATATTAAAAAAAAATACTGGCAAACTTTTTGAGTCATTTTCAAGCCTGCAGGCAGTGAGGTTTATGCAGTTCATTTGAAATTAACCATAAAATCTAGGGTTCATCGCCTCTTCTATCCATAGTATTGACACAGTTTCTTATCTTATCTACAGTAAATAATAGGTCATTGTTGTCCACTGGAAACTGTCTGTAAACATATTTTGCTGTTTTTTGGTTTCAGGAAATTCTCCCATAAAACTTCCCAAAAAAAAATCACTGAATTGTTGTTACACATGGTTGTCATTGGACAGTGACAACATACTCTTGAACTGAGAAGGCATAACAGCAAATTTTCTCTTTTCAAAAACATCTCTGTTTGGACATTGAAGCTTTTATTTTGAATCCGAGCAAAGGAACAATTACAGCAAATACAATAATAACAATAATAATGGTGGTTTAGGGTGATGACAATAAATAGTATTTCTCGCAATCTGAGCTCTCACGTTGGCAGAAAAACCACAGAAAGATACAATCTTCTCAGTGGGGTGTTCACTGTGAAACCTCTATTTAAGTTCGATCGTGTGTTTCATTTATTTGTGGTGATACCTCTTGAAGTATTGCTGAAGACAGCAGAGTAGACCGTCATGGCTGAAAGCAGATTGTCATTTACGTCAACTGTGGCTTCCAGGATCACACACAGTCAAAACCCAACGTGAGCACCAGGGACCCGCATGCAACGAGGGATGCAAAATAGCACATTTACACACACTGTGTTTACCTCTTCTTTCCAACTCTTTCTCTTTTTCTTCATGAGTGACAGTTTTGTTTCCTCACTGCCTGCATTACTATACTATAAAACCCGTAATTGGTCTCGATAGCGCTTATTTATCGCTGGTTTAATATGGATCCCTCGAGTTCTCAGACAACTCAGTGCGAGAGTGGAAATGGTGAACGTGATCCAAAGTTAACATTATAAATCTCATGTTCTTTATATCCCTACTTTGCCATCAGCACAATCTAAATTACAGTGTCTGGAGTTTCCTCCTGCGTTTTATTTTTTTCCTTCTTTTTCCACTTTTCTTGTCTTTGTCGTCTGTTTCTTCTCTGCTTTTTATACCTTCCATGCTGTGTTTTCCTCATGAATTAAGGAAGCGGCAGTAATGTGAATAGCCAGGTATGTAGATGATAGAGAGAGGGACAGAAGAGGAAGTCTTGGAGGTAGAATGACAGCAGAAAAGTCTGAGACAATAACAGCTGGAGAATAAGGAGGAGGAGTCGGGGAGGTTTGCTGTAGGGTTTCTGGTTTGGGTTCGTAACCTTCCTCTCTGTCAGCCTCGGTTAGATATTAAATGATGGCAGTGTGATAGGAATTACCTCTTAACCCTCCTATTAAATCCCTGTGGTCTGAGGTTTGGAGATGGGAGGAGAGAGAAGGAGCTGGACTGGCATCAAGGGGAAATAGGAGGTTTTGCTCTTGAGGAGGGTGGGAGGTAAAAGCAAGAGGTATCAGGCTGGATAATAGTTTTTACCAGAGTCTTGGATCCCGCAGAGACGCATGAAGCGTATGATTCGAAAACTACAATCGAAGAGTTTGGCTTTGGGTCTTATTGGAAACTGTTGAGCAGTGAGTACGGATGGGGAGCGTCTGACAAAGACGGATGAACGATAGGTATCAGGGAGGTCATGTGACGGAGGGAGATGGATGGATGAAAGGATACTGGTGGAGGATGAAGGAAGCGGGGGGAACTGGAGTCCCAGTGACCACAGTAGGTGCTCGGTATGGGGGAGAAAAAAACAAAGATAGGGATGGTGAGATAGATGGATCGTGGACTGGAGTCTGTGGGTTTCAGTGTGTGCAGTCTTGTGGTCTTTTCCCCCCACAGTTTGCAGAGACTGTGGTCTCACAGCACATGCACCCCGACACACACTAACACACACTGAGACCAAGCTCTGAGCAGAACACATTTACCAGAAAGGCAGTGAATTTCTGGTTTGAAGAGCAACAATTGCAACTGCTCGGATGGAAAAATGCAAGCTGCCGAGTAGGAGGCTTTTGTGCATCAGTGCACATCTCAACGCATCGGAGAGGTTTACTTTGCTAAGTGACTTGATGGCTGTTAGTCTCCTGTCTAATAACACTGACCCAGACTGAGCCTCAGCCTGTTATCTTCACTTTCTGCTCTGGTAGTTTGTGAGTGCGTGTGCAAGTTGGGTTTATGTGTGCATTCCTGTGAAAGTGTGTGAGTGTATTGCGTGCAAAGTCTCAGGCTGTGCATTTGAACCAGCGCTGGTTTTACTGCCAGTGATACTCATGAAGCAGCATCATTAAAGCTGCTCAGGTTACAGCTGATTGGTTTGCATGGGAGGAGAGGCGTGCAATGAAGAAGACAAATGAGAGTCATGTCAGACATATTTCCCCTTTTCCCTCACCACTAGGATGGCCTCGGATGCTGAGTATTACATAATGCAGGAGGAGATTTTTGGGAATGATTCAACATTTATGGACACTGAAATAAAAGCATTTTAAGGCTCTAAAGAGAACGACATAAAATCTGTGCTTCAACAGCTTGTTATGTAAATCAATTCAAAAACAATAAAGCACACATTTGCTCATTTCATGGGGTTTTGCTGCTACAGCTTCTTTTACTGTTACTTAACTCTTGTTGTGGAGGGTGACACCACCTTGGTGGAGATACTAAGCAAGCCAACCCAATGTTTTTAAATAGCCAAGCCATGCAAAAACTACGCCGTACAGCTGACGAAGTGTAGACTTTGCTCTGTTTGGTGGCATATGAAAGCATGAAAAGAATGAAAAGTGTTTTTTTTTAATAATGTTACACCAGTTTTACTCACCGTTAATTTAAACAATAAATAAAACTGCAAAAAGGACCAGGTAACCAATAATCTAGTCATTAGATTTTTGCTGACATGCACAAGTATAGTAAAACTTCTAAACTTATATGTCTTTTTTTCAGTTTCCAGATCCTGCTATTCTTTAACACTGCTGCACTCCCGTAATGTCCTAACTGCACCCTATAAAATGCATCACAGCAGGGAGCCCAGCAGCAAAACATCGAGCCTAAAAGGGGGTTTTGGAGACGTAATGGAAGGAGAAGTGAGTTCCTGTCCAGAGGGATGCTGGTGAAGGATTTTATCCAATCAAAGTGTCCTTCAGTGATGGTTAACTCACCATGGGCCAGTTTGGATAACAGCATTGTACAAGTTCCTAAAAGTTAAAGTGTAGCTGAAGGTAAAAACAGAGATAGCTGTGTGAAAGTGAAACTGGATGAAACAAGAGTAAGAAGGGCAGGGATGGATGTGTAACAGAAGGAAAATGGCCGGCAAGAGTCTAATAGTCAACAAATAAGGAGCTGGATGGTTGCCAGTCTAAACCCCTGCACTGATGAATGGACGATAATGAGGCATGCTCTTCAGCACCATTAGGTTACCCTTGAGCAAGGCACTTAACCTCCAAATGCTTCAGTGGAGCTCCCAGATGTGGAAGTGTGGACCCTCCTCCGGTTACTGTAAATACAACTTTGCTGGGGAAAGTCAGGAGAAAGGAAGCTGACAGAGAGAGAGAGGGAGAGGAATGAGAGAGGGAGGGCAGGCTAAAGGGAGCGGGGGGTCATTTGAGATGTCTTTTCCTCCTAATTAAGTTAATGGAGAAAGACGAGGAGGTTGCCTTTAATCTTGGCTAATTGTCCATTTAGAGGCGACTGCCATAGTTTACCTGCTGGAATGTTACGGTTAGTGTTACAGGAAGTGGGTGTGCTCTGTGCGTCCAGTGATTGGCTGCGACAGACGGGGCCTCAGTGGCGATTGGTGGGAATGGTCTGGAAAGGTGAGGGGTGAATGTAAGCAGTCCATCCCGAGCTGGTTCACTCATTCACTTTTTTTTCCATTGTGTTTTTTTTTCAATATGCACCGTCTTTCTGTTACACACTAACAGAACAAACAGATGTATTGTTTGTGTTGTTGCCAGCAGTTGATAGATTGTTTTCTTGTCACCGGGCTCCGGGCCCTTTGTTTGGTTTTCACACCACTGGGTGCTGGCGAGAAACAAATAAGTATTCAACAAACATTCAGAAGCACACATAAGTACATTTCTGTGTCTCTCACACCTCCTCTCCCCTTGATTTTACACCACAGCCTCTAGGTGCGTGCGTGTGTGTGTGTCAAGCTTTATATTAAACCACACACCCACGACACAACTTCCTAATAACTAAACATGACTCAGAAGAACAAACCGTGGTATGCAGCTGCACCACAAGGCTTGTAGGGCCTGATGTGCAGCTGCACCACAGGGCCCAGGCACAGCAGGACACAATGTTTGCTTTGTGAGTTCATCAGTCTTACTTACAGTCACCTTAATATCGGACTCAGTGTAATTGATTGTGTTCTGGCATGAAGCTGCAGCATGAGGCCCATGGGCTCCAGGATGAAGCTGCACCACAGGGCCTACACTGAAATTCCCTGGTATTCGGGGAAGGTAAGGTACTTTTACAGAGGGAACCTGACCAGAGCTCCTCTAAAATAAGGCTGCTCTTAGCGGCTTGTGTGTGTTTCCCACAGCCCAGACAGCAGTGCGATTTTGTCCCAAGACATATTTAGATAAATACACGCTGCAGAGATACCGAAAACCAAGAGAGAGAGGCAGAGAGAGAGAGGAAAAGAGAGGGAGAGAGAGGGCGAATGATATTGAGATAATTTTATATAATTTGAAAGAAGTTTAATTTAAAAGGTTCATACATTCCTTCACGCTCTCCTAAAGCTACTGTCTAACATTGAAGTGGATAATGTGATACTCAACATTTACATACAATTAATTAAACAAGTTGCTGCTGTTTCTGTAACCTGATTTTCTTCACCTAAACAAGAATCCCTGTTTCTGTAATGACTGTTGAAGGAATAAAAACAACCAGATTTTCACAGTAATATATTTCCTGTAAATACACGTACCTGGGTCTGTCATCGGCTTCTTACAGAGAGAGCTGACAGCAGTGCATCAGAATAAATGAAAAGATCAGACATGACACCTCTTGTTTGTGTGTGACCCTTTCTATAGCCCTGCTGTTGATCCTGCCTATGCTGACATGACAGAGGGAATATATGAATAAAATTGTTTCTCTATATTGAACAACCTGCTGGTACAATGACTTTATGTCTTTGTAACAATTATGAATTCATACACTTATGAGTAAGAAAGCTTGAATTAAGTTTGTGTATGATCACCAGCCAGACGGTCTTAAAATTCACGGCAGCAACACCTTTTCCCTCTCAGCTGCTCACTTTAGC
The DNA here is from genome assembly GCA_029721515.1 of Synanceia verrucosa. Taxonomy (NCBI): domain Eukaryota; kingdom Metazoa; phylum Chordata; class Actinopteri; order Perciformes; family Synanceiidae; genus Synanceia; species Synanceia verrucosa. The sequence continues at coordinate 10,049,116 of CM056553.1, read as the reverse complement.
AGCTAGCTAGCTCGCTCGCTGCAGGGCCAGAACCTATGAAATGTTCGTGGGAGGCTGGGGGCCTGTAGATTTTTTTTTCATGGCAAAGAATTTTTATGTGCTTACACTGAACTAGCACAGAGGCTGCATGTGGTAGTAATTTAACCTCAGAAATAAAGGTGAGTTGGATGGGGGAAGTAGTCACGGAGCTGATACCTACATTTAAAACTCACCAACTTTACCTTGACCTATTCACTCTAGCGCCAGTACTGACACATACTGTACATCCATCTGTGTTTGTGATTATGAGTGAACATGCTTTAGGACGTCTGCAATTAGGACATATATGCAGTGTGTGCATATTTGTATGCATGCTGAACGTGTATACATAGTTTAGTAATTTGTGTCTCTGCTTGCGTCTGCATATTTGCTTATATGTTTATCTACGCTGTGCGTTTGTTTGTACATGTCTACTTATATACATGTCTCTGGCCCTGCTTGTGTGAGTGTGTTCCTCTGTACATATATTTAAGAGGGGCAAACTTGATACGGGGCCAAATGCACTCACACAGTGTTTGTTTAATCACAATTTAGGTTTACATGAGAATGCTAATCAAAAACAGACCTAGCTCCCTGCAATGTTGGAGGAGGAGGATGGAGAAGAGAAGTGAGGAATAGGAGGAGATGGATGGGGAGGCATGAGGGGAATGAGGGAGGAAGGGAGCAGGAGGAGTTGAGAGAAAATAAGTCTGGGTGACAGGTGAAGACGAGAAGGAGGGAGAGGAAGAGACAGAATAAAATAAAAGATGGGCGATAAGGAGAGGCTGGAGGAGGAAATGTGGTAGTAGGTACTCTCTGTAGGAGGAGCTTTAAGAGGATAGAAGCTCTAATGATCTGGCTCCGATTTAAGATGCTTTATTTTCCTTAAAGGATGTTTTAAAAATCCTGGCAACCGTCGTCCGTCCTGCTTGTGTGTGCACATGTGTTGACAGGTTGGGTTTCAGCAGTAAAAGCACAATGGAGTTGTGTACACACTGCACTCCATCTCTGACAAAAGTCAAACCGTTTAAACAAATGTAATGCCCCCCATAATTACATTCATGTGTGTAAGATGATTAAAAAAGTCTTGATTCATTCCTCGATGCTTTCGGTTTTTATGCCTGTTGCCATTTTTACAGTGAAACTCCGAACTGCTTTTTCAGACATTTTTTTTAATTATTGGGAGTGGATTTTGGTTCGAAAGAATAAACTTGCTTTGCAAAAAAAAAAAAAATGTTAATCAAATTCAAAATAAATCTGTTAAAGTGCAGCAGCTGTAACCTGACCTACCTCTTAATGTTGCTGTAGAGTTATGGTGATGTAAAGTCAGGGTGTCTTCAGTCTCCTCCTGAATCCCCTCTCCAGGTTATTTACTGCGAGGTGACGTGCGGACCAACAGTCGGTATAAATCGAAGCAGTGGCTCTGTGTGGGGTCATAAAAGTGCTGAAAGCTCTCTCTGTGTCTGTATGTGTGTTTCCGCAACAGGTTTTTACTTCTTTTACAGTACTCCCACATTGCCCTGTAATCTTTAATGCAGCTCAGCATTCATGGGGAAGTCCTGGGAAACTACAAAACTGATCGGATATGCTCTAAAGCACCCAGTATCCTCAGAAATAATATGTCTATTTAAGACAATTCCAGTGTGATGAACGGGTGTATAGCAGGTGACTAGAGTTTGACTTCCTATCATCCATAAGATCAGGCTGTTATGTCAAATTTGCATCACTCTGAAGGACACTTTGATTAGATGCTAAAATCAGAGCAACACCACAGTAGCTTTAAAAAGCGTTGTGTTTATTAAAAGAACGCCTTGTTTGCTTTTCCTTTCATCCATCTCACATTACAAATTAATACTTTTAGGACTTTAACAATGCTTTTTGGAGGATTAATTGTTTGCTGAATTACAGGAGAAGCTTGGACAGATTCTGAAAAGATGGATAATCTAGTTTTATCACCATGTTTGATCGTTAGTTATGACTGCATTGTTCGTTTCTTTGACTTTTTGAATGTTCTGCTTCATGACCTGCCAGCATGTCTCTCAGTCGGTCTGCTGTTCTCTTCCAGCCTTGCGTTGCGGTTTCATTTTGGCAGCTGATAATATCTTTTATTTCGCTGTAACCTTCTACAATAAGCTATTGTTTGGCTTCGGAAAAGTATGCGCTACCTTCTTCTCCATGTTTTGATCCATAAATCTGTGATCAAACATGTTGTCTACTCTAGGAAGCCGTGGACTCGCATTTAGCTGAATTATTTACACCTGACTTGATTTTTGGTTTTCATCCTGGCTTGGCGTTTGTGAAACGGACTGATCCAGGGAGAAAAGACAAGACTTTGTCAAGCCTCGCTTTCTCAGTCATCCTGGCTATGTAAATCATACTTTTGTGAAACAGGTCCCAGGACTTTAAGTTGATGTGTGTGACATCTATCATCTTTTGTCATCATTAGCTTTAACATACGCAGCTATTTAAATTCAGATAAAAATTCCCCAGTATAAGCCTCTTTGTTTTAAGAAATGAGCTGAATATGTCTAAGAGACAAGTCCAATGCATTATGTGGGTGTTGTGTCTTGACTGACTGCAGCAGTAAACACTCACTGTGTTATGTGATGAACTTTCTTTGGGTTTTAGTGACTGAAAGTGTTTCTAATTCACGTGTGAGAGAGACTCGTGGGAGGTCGACATACGCTGCTGCAGTTGTTGACCATTATTATGGCTACAGGCTACTACATGGTTGGAACTGGCTAACGTCTCTCTCACACACAAGGACACATGTTGGTGTCCGGAGAGTCAGACTTTCTGTTTGTCCTACAAGTGGATATGTGGTTGTGTCAGGTGTTAGACTTGTGATTTATGCTGTTTAAGTAAAGTTTGATTGTTACAAATGAACTCAGACTGTTATTATTTCGCTGCTCAATCAGATTCACAAACACTGTTTGTATCTAACTGCCACACACAGTAACAGAAACACTGCAGATATACACAGCAACCCACGCACTGTGGAGAGACACAAACAAACCAACCAGCTCTGTCGCCATTTCCTTCTCACCTCATCTGTCTCGTCGTCATGCAAACACATTTACGCTCACATGTGTTGCAGCTGTTCAACTCACTTAAGAGTTAAATAACTAGTAGCTGGGGCGTCCTGGAAGTGCAGGAATATTACCGGACAGTATGGCACAGTCCTAAACTGATTTAATTCTGTGAATGATGGGGACTGCTCTCTGTCAATGGTTAAAAGATGACATGGAGTTCCCCAAGGCTCGATTCTCGGGCCTTGTCTGTTTAACATATACATGTTCCTATGAACTCAGATTATAGAGAAAAACGAAATGTCCAACCATAATTATGAAGACGAAAAAATTACAGTATATACCAATATCACCAGGTTGCTGTGGTTCCGTATTTGACTAACTGCATTGAACAAATCAATGAATGGATACTAATGTTGGTTCGGGCCAAAATACATTTCTGATCTGCTGCTATGGTATGAAATGTACAGACCTCCTAGGTCTGTTTACTGTCCCCAGACTAGATCAGTTTAATGCATCACACAAACTCCCAGAAAATCTCTTTCTCCTTCTTTCTCAGGACTTGTCTTTTCATATTGACATAATGCCTTGTATGTTTGATGTAAAGCACTTTGAATTGCCTTCATCATCCTGCCAACATCCTGTCCTAAGTACAAAACCTAAGTGGGAGAAATCAGTTTCTTCCAAACTGTGTCATGCAATGAACTGCACAGTGTGACTGAATCAAAGTTTGTCTGTTTGTCATTACGCTGCTATGGCATAACATGCTCCATATAAAGACCTAACTAACTCTGGAAGCTGGAAGCTATAATGCACCACTGTATGAGTCAACAGCAAAAATAACTAACATAAGCTGCAACATGCTACGTTTTAACGTCACTAAATCGTGTCCACATTGGGGCTGAAACGCTAGAATAAACAGTGCAAACAAAAAAAACCCACCACCAAGAAGACTGGCAGCTTCCACCCAGTCTCTAAACTGAATTCATCATTGTGTGCCACCTTGTCGATTTGCCTGGAAATGTGCTGGATTGCTTTACATTTCAAAACTAGTGGGGGTCGCTGGTGCTCTTCCAGCACAAATAAAGCTATTTGCAGATGCCAGTGGGAGATAAGAGAGTGAGTTAAGGACATTTTGATAAGTCACTTCCAACATTACTATTCTTTTAAGAGAAAACTCAGAACAGCCAAAGATCCTCTTTGTGGGGAAATGTGGTCTTTATTTCAGAAATATTTCCAGTAACAATACCAGATGCACGACAAAGGCCACCACTTTTGATTTACATGGTGATGAAGCTATCGCGGTAAATTTGACAACGAAATCCAATTTATTGATATTTAGGGTACATCACACCTTTAACCTCATTGAATCATGTTTTGAGGAATATTTTCTACATGTAATATGTCAATCATGAAAGACCAAATAACCTAATATCTGCTGCTAATCCCTCCAGTCGAGCTCCAAAGAGCACTTCAAACGAGGCTAGTGAGGAAACAACACCTTGCAATTTATGTTGTTTTGTTCCTTCACATTGTCACTCATTTGTTCAGTGTTTTGTGTGATTGCAACAAAGACGGAATGATGGTTGTCACGAAATATGACTGTAAATCACTTCAAGGGCCAATCAGCTCCCACGCAGACAGAGGATAAATAAACATAAATCTACATTACATTCATTTTTAAGTCTATCTTGAAGCCTTCTGAAAAGAAGTGGACAAAAAGAAAGAAAAGGTATTGAATGACAAATATTTTGATGTATAGTATGTAAACTGTGCAATAGAGAGACAGAGTGAGGAGAATGAAGATATAGGAAATGAAAGACTGAAAGAGAGAGAGAGAGAGCGAGAGTCAGCCACATGAATGGGGTGAGTGGAGATTTAACCAGGCCTCCTCTAAATACAGAGCACCGCAAAGCCACTTTAAAACCTGTAGAGATATATTTATACATCACACACAAACACACACACACACACACACACACACACACACACACACTGACAGTATGTGCAGCTTCACTGTTTGTTTCCCTGCGTCTCTAAAACAGAAACACACAGAAACATGACTTTTGATGGTATTATGTAACAGTTGGGGCTCCACCTGTTGACCAAGCTTCGAACGTAAAAATAACTCTACTTTGTTAGTTTTACTTCTACGTTCAACAAACATTTACAGCTTATTTCAATCTAATCGGTTATGTTGCATATAAAGAGTCTGTACCTGCCCAAATAAAGGCATAGTGTGATAGGAAAAAAGGCACATTTTGTTTGGAAAAGATAATTTAGTGGGAGCAAGTGGGTGACGGTTATTTTTAGGTTGAAAAAGATAATTAAAGATCCTAAAAAGCCTTGACAGTTTGTGTATGTTGTTCAAATGGAGTTGCAAACATGAGGGTTTATCTTGTTTAGGTTTCAGATTCTTCTCACGGCTGAAAATGTGTGCAGACGTCACTGCCTGTGTGTGTGTGTGTGTGTGTGTTAAAGAAATATAAAACCATGAAACAATCCTTCATGCCCTCTGCTGTTCCTCTCTCACGTTCTTTTGTCTTTTTCCTTTCATTCTTTCACTCAACCTTGATTTTGAGTGATTTGTGAGCAGGAGATGCTAATGTTATGCAGATGAACTGTCAGAGATGTGTGATTGTTTATGTCTTAATTACCTCATATACTGTTTGTGTGTGCATATATTTGCGGTGAGCATGTGGTTTAGCACAAACAGCAGTGTGTCTTCCACAGCTGTCAGGTTGTCTTTTGCTGCACTGAAATATCCTCGCCTCATGTCTTATACTTACACATGATTAACACTTGCAATGACAAATGGAAATTGTGTTGAGAAAGAGTGGCAGAAAAGGATAATTTTACATGCAATAACAACGCTTTTGGTGTGTCATTTGTTTGCCATGTAGTCTACACTGACTGTAGTGTAAATGCGAACTGGTGATGCTGTGTTAATGAAGTAGAATAAAATGTGAGGGGGGGGCGTCCAACAAACAGGATTATTTCATCGCTTCATTAGTGATCTGTGCGACATGTTTTCCTCCTTCTGTTATTTTGTATTTTACTTAGTTTTCAACTTATTAACTCATTGAACGCCACTGACGTAATTTTACATCATTTAAAATCCGACGCTTGAGTGCCATTGACAAAATAATATGTCAAAGTGTTTTTTTTGGTAGCAGGTCGCCAATCACGGTCTCCCGCAGCCTGTGAGTAATGTTGGGGCTTCTGGGAGATGTAGTGGGACTATAAAGAGATGGTATACGCCTCAGAGATCAAAGCAGGAAGTGGAGACGATCACGATTAGAGAGCAAAACGGACGGATTCTGGACAAAAGGGGTGATTTTGGTGAAAGTGGCCTCTACCTCTGATAAAACAAAAACGGAACAAGATAAAAACAAACATTTTTTTCATGATGAAATAGAGAGTCTCTTCTTTCTTTTGAGCTATTCTGTGTTTTCAGAGTCATAGTACAAAATATTCTGTGGGTCTTGAAATATGACTCAAAATGGGGAAAAACGCTGGCACAAGGCAGTTTCTGTTTTATAAAACGGCTGGAACTCAAAGAGTTAAGCCCAAGCATGATGTTTGTCCTTAACCTAACCAAGGTTTTTTTTTAATTTACCTAAACATAACCATGACCTTTATCAACGTAACGATGTGACAAAAAAAAAAAATCTTTTGTCATGAGATGTGGAAATGTCCCTAAAATGTTAAGCTATTTATACAGCACGCCCTCCCATGAGATCAGGTTGGAGAGAGATAAAAGAAAGGCAATGTAAGTTTAGAAACAAGAGCAAAAACGGAGAAACACACTGCACTCAGAGGCAAATCAAGACAGGGAGTGAGTGAGTGTGTGTGTGTGTGTGTGTGTGTGTGTGTGTGTGTGTGTGTACTCCGCCGCACACATTGTTCTCTGTAAACTTCTCATCCGGAATTTCGGTCACTTTTACAAGCGCAGCGTCACGCTCGTGGTATAACCTCATGGCCCTCTGTGTGTCTCGGCGTGCCTGCGATAGTTGAAGACAATAGGCTCCAGTGGCCTGCCCGCTAATTAGTAGCTTCGCTTTATGAGGCCACCAAGTCACCACAGCCTCTCCAGTTTAAAACAATAGGGCTGCTACACATCCAGCTATCAGAGATTAACAGCAGTTTTGCTTACTTTTGTGCTACTCTAGTTTGACATAATCTTTTGGAATTTCTGCAGCTGGATTTGGGGACAGTATTTCCCACGTAACTGTTTCCTTGAGTCCAAATGTTACATGAACACAATGTGAAACTGTAATAATGGTATCTCCTCAAGTTCAATTGTGTCATTTTTGGAAATACTGCACCAGTGTTGTGCCAGTTCACACTTAAACAGAACTCACTCAAAGTTCAGTTCACACATATAAATATGAACTAGTTCACGTTCATTGTTTTAAAAAAAGAACTAAGTTCTTTGATATGAAAACCGAGCCGTTCAGTTCACCGTTCACTGAAAATATGCCCATTCATGCACAACACTGCCGCTCCTCCGTTTTTTGTTTTTATTTATTTTTTTTGCCAAAATCCAGCCGTTTAAGTCTCTGATACAACATGTGGTGGAGAGCTGGATGAATAAAGCAATAAACAAATATGTGACAGAAATAAAATGCCATCTGGGAGAGGGTTTTGACTCCGCAGCAGGTTTTATTTTCAGCTCAGTCAATTATTCTGTTTTTACCGCGACCACATACCAGATTGTTCATTATGTTTTGGATTAAATGGAAACCTTGTGTTGGCACTCTCTGAGATAAACACTAATTTACTGCCCCATTAAGTGGTAGAAACTGTAGCCTCCTTCTAAAATAAGTCGACATATAGTGTATGTGTGTTATGTATAATCATTTATAAGACCCTGAAAATAACTCACAGATAAATAAATAAATGACACACTGGTCAATCATGAGGAGGAGTTCTCCTTGTTATACAATATACTGTATTCATGATATTCATTGTGGTTTCAGTTTTACTTCTATAGGTAGTTGGCCTGAACAACAAAAGAAGACAGAATCAGCGAGAAACGGAGAAAGAAAAATAAATTTCAAATGCCAGCAGGAGATGATGATTACGGCAGAGGGATGTTTGATGTGTGGAAAAGTTTGTCTCCACCGCTGAACATCAATAAACAGCCGGCTGCAGTTACCATCACTGACAAAAGAGAAATAAACTGTGGCGATAGAGACGCATACCGAGAGAGGGAGGAAGAGGAAAAATGATCACAAGAGAAACTGAGAAAGGGAGGAGGAGGGAAGACAGAGGAGAGAAAAGATGAAAGCCAAAGGTTTTAGCAAGAAGACAGAAACATGCAGGAAATCAGAAAACACATTAAAATGCACTGAACTAACCTGACTAATGTCAAAATGAAAATCAGAAATCAGATTCATCCCCAATTTTAACTACCTTAGTGATACAGAAGGTTGTTTATTTTATTTTATTTTTAAATTGGAGCTTTTTAAGCCACAGTGCAGTGACAAATTCAGTGGACAGGATTTCCCTACAGCACAAGACTCACGGATACAGAAAATAACTTATCTAGACTCTCAGCGCCTCCAGTTTTCGTCTGACTTTTAGCACAATTGATGTGAATATAAGGATGCAGTGTCATGTACATTATAATGATATTTCCTGTTATCTCGGTCATCTCAGATATGTTCACTGACTGCAATATTTTTCATGTAAAAAGCTGATCAGAAACCACACGCTTAAAAACGTACGAGTGGAGGAACTCTGGATTCTGTAATCCTCATGGCGGATTATGGAAATCAGATTTCTTGTTTACACGACATTCAAGAAATCTGATTATTTTGGACCAAAGAGAAACCTGGTTATAGTCCATGTAAATGCACTCATATGCAGCAAGGAGAAGAGAGGAATCCATGGAAAAAGAGAGAGAGAGACAGCTGTAAAAGCTACAAACAGAAAAGAACAAGCAATCACATTGTTGATGGTGGGACGGAGAATCACTGGAGGAAATGGTCGAGCGAGCTCCTGAAAAAGTGAGTGTGAGAGAGAGAGAGAACCAAAGGGAGGAGAGCAAATAAATGCTGGCACCAGTTAGCATCAGTGATGGACCAAACTAAATAAACGGCCACAGGCGTCAAGTGGTGCTGAGCGCTACTGAAGTCCACGCCACCCACTGCCAGGCGTCCACTTTCAAGTGGTCACTCCAGAGATGATGTCACTGGCCGCTCCTTGGCTGAAGTTCAACTGTTCCTCCAGCTCTGCGTGAGGATTAACACACTGATTCACACCAGACTTGTCCCAAAAAAAGGATCTAGTAGCGCTTGATGGAGCTATGTGTAGTGTTTTACCATCAGTAAGTCATTAGCGCCATAATTGTGCGCCATTTATTTGCCATAAACACATGTTGCCATCCTGGATATTTTGTAATAAAATAGATTTTCCATTTTGAATTACAAGGCTCAAGATATTCAGCTCTCTCTTTTTTTTATGGAAATTGAGGTATTGGTTACGCGTCTTTGTCGGGATACATGACGTAACTGATAGTTTAGGGACAGTCTTGAGGGAAATGAAACGAATCAAACCCACGACCACAACTGTTGCCGATCAAGCCGTCAGTCATGTCGCAGTTTTACGACACTGTTTGGGAAGGAAAGACAATTTTCTGGCAGCAAAAAAAAAAAGAAAAAAATGGTTCCCTTTTGTGAGCAGACGCAACGTCTGTTCTTTACAAGGTGTTGGACACACTGCTGAGGAGCTGTTGGCTGACAAGAGAATGCACATGTCCACACACACACACACACACACATGCATATAAACACATTCATGCCACCTCAGTGACAAGGTGCTCACTGATCCTGCCATCCCGCATGTGTGTGTTGGCGTGTGTGTTCTTACACCGCAATGCCTCGTGCCAGCCGACAGATCAGACGTGTGTGTCATTCACAGCCAATGATATCACTCCACAGAGTTGGGTTGCGTCCTTCAAAAACGTGCACTGACCTATTAAATGATCCAGTTAAATAAAGATGAGTGGGTAAAATGAGAGTTGGAGAAGTGTTGTGTTGTATAATCGAGCTACTAATGCGTTTAAGATCTACTATCAACACTTTGGGTTTGGTACCATTTAGTTCAGTAAGGTTGCTTGGTTGTTTGGTTTGGTGTCCCTCCTTTCTTTCTCATCCCCCTCTCTCTGGCATATTTGGCATTTCTTCGATATTTGCCGCGAGTGAATCGGGCCTGAGTCACACTCACACACACGTGGCTTCCATTAGACCGTCTTTGTAGTGTTATTAAGATGAGCGGATGCACACGCATGCACAAATAACACAAACACAGACAGGGGAACATGTGGACGTACGTCCTCAGGAATCTGCAGCGCATGTGGTCAATTTGTTTTCTGAAAGGTGTCGGCTATGTTCGAGGGGATCAGCTTTATGTCTGTGTGAGCAGTCATTTTCCCCCAATGAGTAAGCAACACAACATGAGAGTAAACACATGTAATTGTGCAGTAAACTCACTGTGGATGACATTATGTCGGGATTTATTTTCCTTTCTAGATGGGCACCTGAATTCTAAAGATTATCACATATTTAGCTTGATGCTTTTCTCCAGAGAAACTCAGTGGCTTCAATGGTTCAGAGAGAAACGGTTAGTTTAAGGATTAAGTACTTTTTCTTTGTGGTTGTTGAGGTGGTTGGGATTTTTGTGGCCATTGTAGAAATTATAAATATATGAAAACCCAGTAAGTGGAAATGTAGAGTGGCCATGCTGTTTGTTTTAAGTCTGATGTTGTGATGTATAATTGGGGGAAACAGTGAAAATGTGGATAGATAAATAGGGGGATGGGAAAGGTGTATGGCTGTTCGATCATTCAACCATTAGAAAGACTGGAGCTCACTCAATACTGCATTTCAGAACATATGTTAAGGCAACATCTGAAATATTTGATTTCTTTTACTTTCAAAAAACTGTTAATGCCTGAACATTTCCAAGTCGTGTCAAAACAACTGGTGAAACTCTTTCCTCCGGGTCTTTCAAAACGGCTGAAATGTGTTAGACTCCATTTCTGTCACAACTTTGCAGAATCATTCTGCTGATGATGAGATCAAAAAGCTGTGCCGTAGCTACGAACTAACCTGAGATTGTGCGACACTCGACATAAAAGCAGCTTTAGGCTTCTTATTGTCTTTGTGTTGGTATTTTGCCCACATCGACCGGATCAGAGGCTGAAATCAGAGGGCCCCTGGACACAGATTGTCATTGTTATTTGATAGACGCCAACAATCAGACAATCAGAGAGGGATGGAAAATCAAGAGGCGTCACTGACGTCGCAACCTGGCAAACACAAAGGATTGTGGGAGGCATAGAGGCAGGAAGAATATAACACTGTTGGCTTTGAGAGACCACAGAGACGCCAGAGATTTGTGTGTGTATCATATTTTGTGTGGCTTTGTGTGCGTGCTTGCTTTTGCTCATATTTTAACATTGTGTGTGTGTGTGCGTGTGTGTGTGTGCATGCATGTGAGATGACATGCAATAATGTCATGGATGGCGAGCGTAGCTCTGCTCTGAGGCTGCTCTGATTTTAATTAGCACCATCTCGTTAACACACTCACACACAGTTACGCACTCCTTCCTGGAACACAGCGGACCTACCACACACATGTATGGATTATGTTTTAGATGACGGGAATAAGGCTTTGAACACACACACACACATACATACACACATACATACATACATAGATGTGCACTTTGGTCCTGATGCCAGCTTTCTTTCTTTGGAAATCTTGCCAAGTCTAGAGTGACAGTTTGTGTGTGTGTGTGTCTGTGTGTGTGTGTTTCACTCTCACCATCTAAAACATATCAGTGTGTATAATTACAGGCCTCCGGTTGGCCAGAAACATCTTCTGGAGTCTATTGGAGTGTCTAAGAACCCAATTTAGAAAACGCAGCAGTGTGTTTCAGCACAGCAGTCATCATCATCATCATCATCGTCTGGTGATTTTTTTTTTTTTTTTTTCTTGCTTGTCTTTAAATTCTAGTATGTAGTCTTTCATGTAAAGCCCCCTGTCCTTCTCCTACTCTTGTTTTTAGTTGTTTTGTTTAAAAAAGTATAATTTTTATCGTTTAAAATGTCTCTGATGACACGTCTCTGGCAACGCATTTCGGGCAGTTTGTCCAAGTACATAAGTCTTAAATAAGTAATTCAGTTCATTTATATCTGTTTGTTTGTTTGTTGTAAAAAAATTAGGTACGAAATGTTTGAGTGAAATCTGATGTTGTCTTTCTCAAAAGAATGATCCCAATTTTTTCCACACAGTGAGACATAGTTTGTTAGCTAATTCAGCGCTGTTTTTCTGTGTCAGTATTGGATCGTATTGGCTGATATTAAACTTCAAATATCGGTATCGGAAGTGAAAAAAGTGGATCGGTGCATCTTTAAGTTTTATTAATATAATGTAGTTATTTAATTTTCAAACATCATGTCATTTTGTCAATACGTTTATATAATGACACTCTCTTTTGGGACCTAAATATGCCATAATGGTTTTATTGATGCTGGCCAACAAATAGTCAAAGTCAACTTTATTGTTCATTGCACAGTATGAGCGGTACAGACAATGACATCAAAATTTCACTGTCCAGCAACAACAGCACAAATAACCCTGTAATAGATGAGATCTAAATTAAGCACTAACACTAATGAAGTGAATATACACAAATGCTAATTTAACAACTACTTATAAGATATGCCATTGGCATACACTTTGGACACAAAAAAATGACCAATCTTTTTTTCTGTACAGATGAACACAGTAACTTTGTATGGATTGTGAAAGCCTCCTTCAGCTTGATCCTTTCAGAGTGTCAGGATGTTTGCATGATCTGATTTCAAAAAACAACATCTGTTTTTTGAGCATAATATCAAGTTTCCATGACTTGAAAAGTTAATTAGTTTAATGAGTGTCCTCTTTAACTGCCTGCAACCCTTTGCCTATTTCCCTTCCATCTTGGGGCTGAGTGGCAGTTTGCATGCTGCCGTACTTTAATTGACGGGGGGATGTTTGTGTGTGTGCAGAAAAAAAGCCAAAATTAGAGCAGCAGACAATGAGAGGCGAGAAGAAAGAGGACTCAGATAAACGTCGGGAGGGAATAGAAAAGAGAGACTAAGTCAACAATCAACACCAACGTAAATCTCTCCCTGTTCTCCTCCTCCTGTTTTTCCTCTCTTCTGCTCTTCGTCTCCACAAACATTCGTCGCCATGGGCAACCAGGAGACGTGTAGGTCACCTCCTTCATCATGTTTGCTCAGACATTTCACAAGACGTAAACCATGTTGGAAAACATTTGGTTCGTAATATATCACTTGGCATTATTTTCATGTTGAGTTTGTCCTCGCTTTCACGAAGATGTGTCTGCATTTGAGAAATATTACTTTTCTCTTCAGCGAGAGGGTGTTGACGTCTCTGAGAGCTCCTTCTACAAGCCAGCCTCGACACAGTCCTCTCAGTTGCCTCCTCTGGGATTTTTGGGATGGTTGGAGTTCCTTCTAGGCTGTTGTCTGCGTCCAGTTCAAGAGGTTGACGCTCTGTGTCCGTGATCTCTATGAGTGCTTGTCTTGTTGTCTCTCTTGTTCATCTGCTTCCTGTCTCCCTGTGTGTTACAAATTGTAAGTTAAGACCAAAAAAAAAACAAAAAACAAAAAAGGAACATGCACATTTGTGTTTCAGATAACAAAATATTGCCACCGCTTTTCAGCTAATGAGGTCTGGACTGTAAACAGTGTCTCTCACTGCTGAGTACTGTTCTCTTATACAGAGAGACAATTAACGACTCATATAAACACAGCAAGGGGTTTTTCAATTCACAAATTAGTGTTTTTTTTAATAATTTCTTGAAGAGTGGCTTATAGATGGAAAAAAATACCACAGCAAACAACAGGTCTTTTCATGTACCTTCAGAGCAAATACTGATATTAAACATATGCTGATACTGATATGCTTTTGCTTTGGGAATTTGACCGTTCCTCTCTGTTTAGATAAAACACACGACCATTAGCGGCCTTAGCCGCGAGCTTTGCTGCAAATCATGCTTTCTGTTTGAAGTGCAGAGATAACGGCAGTAACAAATGCTCAAACCGTATCTCTGGATTTCTACAAAGAGAGATGAAATGGTTCACTTTGAGGTCTAAAATACTTAATGGGCAATAAAAGGAACGCCTCTCTCCCCTCTGATAATCCATCTCTCTCTCTAAAGTGTTTCCTCCTCTTTGTACTATTTTAAATGACTTCCAGTGGGCGCGCACACACACACACACATACAGACCCTCTATTAATCACAAGTCTAATTCTGGAGGTAGATGTAGTAATAATAGCAGTTTCAGCTTTTTAGCGGCTCTCCGCCGGTGAATAGTCTGTTCTACCTTTCCGGAAAAGCCGGTGAGATGAAAGACTGCTTGAGGAGCCACATTAATGAAATCTGCTGAGTGAAAACTGAACTGGGAGGAAGGGCCCTGTACCTGGAAAAACACACACACACAGACACACACACACACACACAGAGGCGGAAGCTAGAGGCTTCACACACACACCTGACTGCTGAGGGACTTCCTCCTGTCGTCAATGGGTCAGTGAACAGCAGCCATGCAAAGACAAGTACAAGCTTCCTGTTCATTCTCCCTGTCTGTGTGTGGCACTCCAAGTTAGTTAGTGCAGGTGCTCATTAGAGCTTTAAATACATCCCATAATTAGTCTTCGGCCTAATTTGCCCAATCACAACTCACACAACTGGCAATCTCTGCTATGGAAACAGTTGCCATGACGATTTTACAGTTGCTGTTTTTCTGCTGTTTACTTGAGGAAACTCAAGTTTTTTGTGATTCATGGTCACATCAACTTAAAGGTTACAAAAACATGTCTTGGTGCGTGACAGCTTATTTGAAAATGGAGCAAACTTTACTTTTCTCTTTTGTCTAAACACCTGATTTATGTTTCTTCTGCACTCGTAGTTGTGTACTATTAAAGAATCAGATTCCACCACTAATTGTAGAGTATGTAAAAGCACTCATCCAATCATTCCCCCCTTTAAACTAAAACTATGATTTACTTAAAATACTTTCCCCTAAGCAGGTATACAGATATTTTAGGGTTTTTTAAAGCGTTAGTTCAACCATAAATGGGTTAGTGCAGGTGTACTGTCGGTTCCTATTAAAGCTATAGTCTGTCATTTTAGAGAGGTAGCAAGATTTGAAAGAGGCACCTCCTCTCAGCCTCCTCTAAGCTCCTCCCACTCCCGTCAGTGCTCCATCCAAAGCTACGCCCCCTCAAACTTGAACATTTGACAGTAGGATTCAGCAGGGAGAGGAGAGACGATATGCTACATCACCACATCGCCAATATATCAGCGTCAATTTGTCACCTTTACAATGCAGACAGTGACGACTATGGCTGTGCAATATGATCAAAATGTCACATCCTATAACCTCTTCAATACAAGCGGCACTGACGACCAGTTTACAAGCACAGATAAGCTAGCATTAGGCTGTAGGCCTAAACATACTTGGCAGTATGGACGGGGGGTGCGCAAAGCTCAAATTTTGTGTCCGCACAGACTCCGCTCCACTCTGTTGTCACACAAAACACTGTTTAGCATGTATTTTCAACCCGCTTTAAATGTGACGTCGATCTTCCGATTAACAGAAATTTCACAGGAAACTGCTGGCGGCGGTGCACTTGACTATGGAAGCTTTGAGCTGAACGGACATCCAGATTCTGCTCCGTTCAGTCTGCTGGAGTCTGTGAGCACCTTTATAACAGACACTGGAGACTATGGCTGTGCAAAATCAAAATGTCATATCCTATAACCTCTTCAATTCAAGCCACACTTATGACTCACTTACACCCACAGAGAGGCTAAAGTTAGCACCGGGCTAATATGTGCTACACAAATAGCTAAGTCAGCAAACATTACATATTTCATAACAATAACTCCTCCAGAAGCTAAACAAATAATTACTTGTCCAACAGAAAGAAAACAACTTCTGCATCACTTTTCAGTCCCTTCAGATGCCTCACTGTCTCCACAGATGTTGACTCAAAGCCCAATTTACACTGCTCACGTAACTGCAGCGTTCTCAACACGTATCTAGCGCAGCTTCGCGAGAAATACGCGCTGGTTCTATTTCCAAGCCCTGTTGCGGCCAAAACACGACAATCTCCACTAACTAGATCGAGCAGACGGGAAGTCAGGCACCAGAATAAAAGAGTTTCTGATGAATTTTCAACATAAAATGTTACGAGTGAACTTCGGCTACTTCATTTTAGCAGCACAACCGACGGAAGGCCAAAAAATAGACGCGGAAAGATTTGTCACCAAAGTGGAGAGAAACATCAGTATTTATGATGTCCAACATGCCTTTTATAAAGACAGCAACAGAAAAGAGAATGCATGGAGAGAAATTGCAGAAGTGGTTGGAGTTGATGGTGAGTAAATTCTACTGTAACCTATGTGCGCAATTGAATGAGTTTTCAAACACTTGCCAAAAACGGACAAAGGAAGAATAAGGGAGAGATCAGCTGTGAGGTAATGAGTGGCTGTGCATAGTAAACAGGAAGTTCACTACATTATGTTGTGAATCTCGTGAGAGTGTGGAGCAGTCTTGCATGCAGCACTACACTGTAAAATGCTCCCGGTGTAAATTGATGTTGCAAGCAATATGAATACGCATGAAACACGCTGCGCTCCAGTACCGCGGACGGTGTAAATTGGGCTTTAGCTTTATCCATAGTTTTGTCTCAGCCTTTTCTGCTTCACTCTTTCTTCTCTTTGTCTGTTTAGCAGGGTGAGTCATCAGCAGTAATACTGCAAGTAGTAGTTTGGCTACATTTTCTCTGCCGTCATTCCCTACAGAACAGATTCTCCTGCCAACTGTATTTCTGCAGAGGAGTGTGCTGGATATTTCCAGCAACAGTGGGGAGGAGGGAGGGATGAGCAGGATTAGACATGAAGGCATCTGATTGGTTCTTTCCACTTGACCCGAGTGTCGGTTGATTGGTCAGAGTTTTACAGTCCTGTAGCTGCCGCAGAGGTCTGATTCCTTTCTTTTTCTGAACACATAATGTATTGACTGCTCTCAGGGTGGAAGGACCATTTCACCCAGTATAACAAGAAGTGTTTCTGAACAGATTGACAGACTATAACTTTAAAGTTCTCTCCAGACTTCTGTTATTTTCCAGTGCTGGGGTTTGACCTTTTCAGCAAGTAGTCTTGGATTATGTGTCTTAGTGTGAGATTTCTGTGTGAGATGACTCTGTCAGGTTGAATTCACAGAGGGAAAGGTCAAAACAATGACCTTCTCACCAACTTTTCCGTGTCCTTCTTTGCAAGATACCTTAGCAGAAACTTCCCTGAGTCGTGCTCTGCGACACTCAGAGATGCGTTTGCCTTCAGTGTTGTTGAAAATTGTTGGTGGTCTGTGGGGTTAAATGTCAAGAGTAGGCAGCACTGCAGATGCCAAGAAGGTAACATATGACTCCCATGATGCCTTGCTTTCAGTGCTGACCCAAAAAGCCATTAAGACGTGTGTGTACATGATGGGTCAAGGCTACGGTAAGTTGTTGCTGTTCAAGCATTTTGTCTAAGTGCTCTTCCAGAGCGATCATCTTGTTTACCTTTACCATGCATGCGCACATACGTGTGCACCTGAGTCCCTAATAGACTTAACTGCCCTCTGAGCGTCGAGGCGGGGGTCGTTGCATACTTTCTGAACCCTGAAACAAGCCCTCTGCTGTCCTCTCTATACTTTCAGACCTTTCCCTCCTTCTGATCCATCCATCATTCTCTTCCTGTGTTCGCTCCCTTCTTCATATAGCTCTGCAGCATTTGACTGCTTTGTTCTGCAACAGCTGCAAGGAAGAAACAGAAAATGAGGATATACACAACATAACAAACCCAGGGAAGTGTAGCTCATAAACACAACAACCAACCGTGTCTGACAGGACAAAGAAAATATTTTAGAAAGTTTCAAACCTGCGTCTCTGTCCAGCCTCCACCTCTCTCTCTCCTCCACCAGAAACTCATTTCTCCTGACATTTGTTTTCAATCTCAGGCATCATCCCTACTTTTTCCACTCTGCAGACTTGCAATAATAGAATTAACCTATGTGCTGGAGTCGACCACAAGAGAATATCCCTCTGTCTGTTTTCTGTCCTCTGCTTCTCTGTCTGTCTGTCTCTCACTTTCAGTCAAGTTTATTTCGTGTTGATTTTTAATGCACAAAACGTCAAATCATTTTTTTTGTTCAGTCAATTATAATATCTTTAACTACATCTGTTTGCTGATACTGAAAGGTTGTGTTGATGCACACAGTGTCTCGAAATTTACAGAAATACAAAGCTGTAATCTGCTGATTTTCTCCCCATCCCGCTCTCTGAGCCCTCAGTATTTACTGTAAAGAATGAGGCTTTGGAGTCTTCCTTTGCTTTTATCTTTCTATTTCCCCTTTTCTCTTTGTCTTACTCCTTCTCCCCTTTGACCTTTTTTGGAAGTGGATCATTGGACACATGCAGACGCTGCAGTCTTTGCCAAACAGGTAGGAAAAACAGTATTATTACACTTTAAAAGAAGTAAAGTGGTAAAAATCAGATTTTTTTCAAGAATACAAGGACAGTTATGTACTAGGTTTGCTGGTTAAGCAGCTCCATTTTGCATTATGGTGACATTACCAAGTGAGTTGTAGCTTCTCTTGCCACCACCTCAACAAGAAACCAGTTCCTGCTCCCAAATCTCAAGTCAACTGTCCATCGACTTAACAGATGTGAAATGTTCCTCATGGTGGAAGAGGCTCCATCAATTATCCTCCAGTCTTTCATCACATGACCTCTCTCATTTCTGCAGCGTCTGTGGTCGCCGTGCATACGTCTCCATCCGTCCGTCCATGTGCTCACGTGTCTGCAGATGTGGATGCTTTGTGTTCAAGTGCTGTCTGCACATATTTAATGCAACGCAACCCCCTTCTATTAGTTTTCTCTCTGGTTTGATGCTGTCATCAGAGATTAATTTGTCATTTCTTCAAGTCATTTAAAACCGTTAGAGAGAAATAAGCATTTTCCCTGTGGCTGACCAGTACATTAACAGCACAGCAGGAGCCTCTTATCCCCCTCTAACAGAGCATGTCTGCTAAGCTCATTTACACAGACCAGTATTAGCATATGCACGCAGTTGATTGAGTAATAAACCAGACATGGGGGCTAATGTCAAAACATTGGTCCATGTAGGATTTTATTTTGAAATGTTTAGAAATATTAAAAGTTAATTGAAATACTTCCTTCTGTTTTTTCTCATGGAAGCAGCCAGTTCAATCATCTTTGATGTTTTTGAATGGCAGGAAAGTCAACATGGTGGAGCCAGAAAGTCACAGGAGAGTAAGTTCAGCTGGCAATCGATCCTCAAACAGCAGGGTCATGCAGTAGAGTATGTGTGGTTCCAGTCGCAGGGGGGCTCAACAGCTATCAGAAAATGGTCTTATTTGTAAAAGAAACATGTCCATATTTTACAAGGCTTCGACCAGCCAGGCCTCCTCTGGGCCAAGTGCTATCACAAGTCTTTTTGTTTTTGACTGTAACTCTGCCGCCTCTCTTGGGTAATCACTGAACGCTGGAAAACAATGGTGTAATCATGTTGATCCATATTTTCCAACGCTTCATTAAAATCCTGTCTGCAGCGTTTCAGATATCACTTGGGGCATATGGAAAGATGAACAACGGCTTTGGGAAGCAGTTGTAAAGGGAAATTTGACTTTGCTGAAATGTAGCACCCCACATAAAATATACTGTATATATAGTATATGTATTAGTAACATGTATCCTTTCTCAAGGAAATCATAATTTTACAATAATACTTATACCTAATTAATTAAGTAATTGACAATGGAGACCTGGTGAATCTGGCATCATAGAAATCATAAAATATGATAAAAAGAAGATAGAATATTAAAAGATGTTTGGAAAGCTATAATTCCAACACTAAAAAACATTTTTGAAAATTATGCTAGATTTATTAGAGGGTTTCCACCTTGATAATCTTGTGAGTAACTCACAGTTTCCATGTTGGGGCCTTTTCCCTTCAGTCAGGTAGATGTTGTGTTTAATCCACTAAAGGATGCAGACTGATGAATTGACCCTTTGCAGCACCGGTATCTGTTCTGGAGCAGGAGAGAGGTCGTCTTTATTATCTTTATTAGAGGAGAGGAAAGGACTCTGTGGCCAGGAAGAGGGCTTTAGAAACCTCTGCAGTGATTAAGGCAGGATTAAGTTTGTAATAGGACCATGAGTGTGTGTGTGTGTGTGTGTGTGTGTGTGTGTGTGTGTGTGTTACTCAATCCCTAAACCCACCAACATTGTGGTTTTTGGGGAGGAGGGATTTTTTTCGTTGGAGGCCTCAAATTCAAAACCCACTGTGGTTGTTTTAGGGGAGACACCGTCTGTCTGTCTGTCTGTCTATAGAGCTGTCTGTCTGTCTGTCCATAGAGCTGTGTGTCTGTCTGTCTGTAGAGCTGTCTGTCTGTCTGTCTATCTATCTATCTGTAGAGCTGTGTGTCTGTCTGTCTATCTATCTGTAGAGCTGTGTGTCTGTCTGTCTATCTATCTATCTGTAGAGCTGTGTGTCTGTCTGTCTATCTATCTATCTGTAGAGCTGTCTGTCTGTCTGTCTATCTATCTGTAGAGCTGTGTGTCTGTCTGTCTATCTATCTATCTGTAGAGCTGTCTGTCTGTCTGTCTATCTATCTGTAGAGCTGTCTGTCTGTCTGTCTATCCGTAGAGCTGTCTTTCTGTCTGTCTATCTATCTGTAGAGCTGTCTGTCTGTCTGTCTATCTATCTGTAGAGCTGTGTGTCTGTCTGTCTATCTATCTATCTGTAGAGCTGTCTGTCTGTCTGTCTATCTATCTGTAGAGCTGTCTGTCTGTCTGTCTATCCGTAGAGCTGTCTGTCTGTCTGTCTGTCTATCTATCTGTAGAGCTGTCTGTCTGTCTGTCTATCTATCTGTAGAGCTGTCTGTCTGTCTGTCTATCTATCTGTAGAGCTGTCTGTCTGTCTGTCTATCTATCTATAGAGCTGTCTGTCTGTCTATCCATAGAGCTGTCTGTCTGTCTATCTATCTATAGAGCTGTCTGTCTGTCTATCTATCTATAGAGCTGTCTGTCTGTCTATCCATAGAGCTGTCTGTCTGTCTGTCTGTCAGTCAGTCACTGTCTTACACTTTGACTCTCTGTGTGTTGATGCTATCAGGATGTTGGTGCGTATTGTTTATGACCGTGGAATGAGAATAGCACAAAACAAGAAAACAACACTTTGTGTGTGTGCTTGTGTGTGCGTGCGTGAGTGTGTGTGTGTGTGTGTGTGTGTGTGTGTGTGTGTGTGTGTGTGTGTGTGTTGTTGCAGGCTCACCACTGGTCCAGATGGAGAGAGTTTTCTGTCTACCCCCCCCCCCTTTCTTTCTCTCTCTCCTTTCTCTCTAATCACAGTTTTCCTTCAGCTGTAAATAGGCGGGTTGGGAAATCTATATGCACACGCACACACGCACATATTTTGGCCTGCGCTGCTGGCTTGATGTCGAGTTTTTAAACCTCCCACGCTCATACGATCTGAAGGCAAAGGAAATGTGCATGAACGCAGTCCACACACACACACACACACAGTGTGCTCGTCATACAGCTTGCCCTTCTGCTCACCCATGATCAGAGCAATACACACTCACACAGACCCAAACCACATAGAGAGTACAGAGAGGAGCCGATCGCCCACAGCTTCCTCTTTTTACTGTCCGCTAAACTGAAATTACACACACACACACACACACACGCCGCAAGCAACTGGGACTTTGTTTGTGACCAAAATAATAATTACACATGTGAAGTTTTCATAGTCTGCACAGTCGACGCTACATTGCCGTGCACTAATGCTTTACAGGAAATACAATTTGAGGCAAATCCGGCAGCAGCACTTTCCTTTTGGGAATGCATTAATGACACATAAATATCCATACAAAGCTGCATCAAAGCCCCACGTTCAAATTTGAATTTAAAAGAAAAATACTGTTGAGCAAATAACGTAGTGAGAGGT
Source organism: Synanceia verrucosa (assembly GCA_029721515.1). Taxonomy (NCBI): domain Eukaryota; kingdom Metazoa; phylum Chordata; class Actinopteri; order Perciformes; family Synanceiidae; genus Synanceia; species Synanceia verrucosa. Next base: position 10,026,964 of record CM056553.1, on the reverse strand, counting down.
GGACACAACCGGGAGCAGTGAATCGTTGTGAAGTGAGAAGATGTAGAGATAAAAACTAAATTTACTTGAAAAGATTTTTCAGATGTCTATCTTCCAAATAACTTATTTCAGCTTTAAAGCAATTTTTTTTAAATTACTACAGCTTGTCTTGTAAACTTCTCGACAGCAGGAGTCTGCAGAGATGGACCTTTTTACTAAAGACGACAAAGTCAGAGTAACATGAACTTTGTTGTTGATAGACCATTTTCAGGCCACTGTTACTGTTATTGGGCACATGGAGATCTTTGACTCCACTAATCATAATGGGCGGCTCTGTTTGCCTGGCTGTGCTCTGTCAGGTCAGTCTCAGACATCGCACTTATTTGCTTTACTGCTACTTTTCTAAGTTAAATGATCAAACTGATGCAGGTTAACTCTGAGATGTGTTCAGTTGTTTGGTCATTTTAGCTTCTCAGCTCCTGGGAAAAGAAAGCATCCTGTTCTTTCTGTCTGTCTTTCTTTGGACATATCAGTGTGTTTATCCGCCTGTCTCTCCAGATATTGAGTCCAGCCCTGCTGCTTAGAAATGTCTCGTTCTTCAGTTTGTTGAAAAGCTTTCAGCCAGTCACACAGAGCATCCATTTCATTTAGCCTGGAGGGCCTCTGCATGGCTGTGTACACACACTGGTTTTCATTTGACTCTTCCTTTTCCTTTCTGTTCGTGTGTCTTTCACACTTTCCAAACCCACATCCCTCCGTCCACAGATGACTCTTTGTCACCAGACGATTCCTCCTGTGGTCCCACACTCACAAATGGATGATTCAAACAATGTGTCAGTGTGTGTACAGTAAGAAACAAATTGGTAGTGTGTACGACAGTGTTGACAAGTTCCTGCTATTCCTCTTGTGTGCTTATGTTGACCTGACACATTAATTTTATGGCCATGTAGCTTCAATGGACGTCTTGTTCTCTGTAGTGACAGCAGGTACGACGCTTCTTGGAGGTTTGATAGACTTATTTTTATTTTATTTCGCTCTTACACAATTCTCACACATTACACAATTTATTTCTGCTTCTGTCAAGCCTGCAACTTCATTATCTTGTTTGTGTTGAATAAAATTCTTCATTGATCTATAATAAAAAAAAAGGGACTTTTTCATTTAGAGTCAGATTTAGATTTTAGATGTTTCTGATTAGTATCCTGTAAATACAGAGACGGGGTATTATGGGTTTTCTGAGTGTCTCATGCCTCCGTGTGCACGTGTGTGTGTGTGTGTGTGTGTGTGTGTGTGTGTGTGTGCATGCAGCAGCTGTGTCCGCCCGCCTCTCACTGAATGGCTGTCCTCTCTAAGCGTCTCTAAAGACTGACAACAACATGACTGCTAAACGACTGGGAAAACTAAGTACCTCCATTCTCCACCATTCTTCTCCTCTCCTCGCCTCCCATTCGGCCCGTCGCTCTGTTTGATTTTCAGCAGAAGGACTGCAAGCTGCCACCAGCTCTGTTTGAGTTCCCTCAACTTTTAATGAGCAGCGAGAGAAGCTGCTTTCTCTTCTTTACTGACCGCTTCCTAATAGCCTCCTGCTCTGTCTGTCTGAAGGAAAGACCTTCATTGGCCCCCTCCTTTCTCTCTTTCCTTCACTCATTCCCTCCCTCTCCATCTACCAACTCCATTGTCTCTTCCTCTCTCCTCCGTTTCCTGGCTGTCAGCTGAAAGCCTCGCTGTATTTACCGGCTTAGTTTCCTAATCCCAGTACAAACTACTATCTCTAATGACTTTCTCACTGGTTGCGCTCTGGGTGGCTTCAGAGAAAGGAAAGGCTGAAGGATAGAAATCAATAAAGAAGGAAAGAAGGTGCCTGAAGGTGGTTTTACGTACAGTGTGTTCGCCTTTTACTCAGGGAGAGTAGAGTGTACTTCTTTGAGCTCTGCACTGTGCAGGTAGACGGAGCAACAGGTAGTTGGTGCCCAGTCATGCATGTCAAAGCCCGTGTGTGTGTGACCTTGTGACCTCAGGTGCCCTGCAGGTGTGCACCTCCGCACAACGGGTGGAATGTTTTATCCACATGCAGACTCACACACACACACATTGGCAAATCCTCATCAACTGCATTCCTTACTGGTTTAGCTGGGGGAGGGAGAATAGTGGACAAAGACGAGGTCTGTGTTGAAAAGACAGCATTTCCTCAATATCACTGTTTGCTCCATTATCATCAGTGTTTATGCTGGTTTGTGACAGGGATTTATATTCATTGAAGAAATGATAACACTGTATTACAAATGTTCCGCGATGTTCCCTTCTTTTCTTCGTTGTTTTACGGCCACGAGTCTTTGAAGTGTAGAAGAAAAGTAGAATGTGCTGACACCGCTGCACATTGCTCTTGTAGTTGATTGCTTAGCACTGCCACCTTCTTCCTATTTTGCAACATTTGCATCTTCAGAAAGTTTCAAAACACGAGAACAGCAAATCAGACGGCAAGCAACAGGAATCAGATGCGTCTTTCATGATTCTGTCTGTTCACTGAGAGTTAACAGGTGTTGAATGTCAATAACTGCACTGTCTGTCTGTCTTAAGTCTGATGTGTGTGTGTGTGTGTGTGTCTTTTAGAGGAGGTGGTGACAATGAAAGATGTGGAAGATAAAAGAATGTAAAGAGCAAAGACAGAGGGAGAACACAGAGTTCTTAACTTTGACCTTTAATGTAATAATTAGACTATTGATGCAGCAGCATATATACAAATCAATACGAATAAAAGCCTTAGATAAAGACTTAGTGTTATTAATGTTGTATTGTTAGCCTGGGTGACTGAAAATGAACTGATCCCTCTTTCTCTTTGTCTATCTCTCACTGGATCTTTAAGTCATTAGTGGAGTTAAGTGAGATCTTGTTAAATTGGCCTCGGAGTGAGTGTTTTCCAGCTGTGACCTCCTCTGGCTCACACTCACACATGTGCACGACCACAAACAACAAAAGACTTCAAAGGAATCCCAGCAATGCCAGTCATGTCACCCTTTACAACCTTTGCCACTGTGTCGCTGTCCCTCTTTGTGTCTCTGCAGCTTCGTTTCCATCGTGCTGTCGAGCCAATTTCCTGCAAAACAGACTTGAAATCTGCAAATGCTGTTTATTATATCTAAATGGAAAAAGTGATTTTGCCCAATCAATTTCTATAGAGTCCTTTATTTCCCAGTTTGTCCATCTCTCTGTCTTTCTTGTCACCAACTCGTCTGCCTCGTTTGTATCTTGTTGTTGTGAGAATCAAGCCGATCACTCTGGAGGTGTTAAATTGATGAATAACCCATGATGTGTTTATGTGAACTGTGGACAGAGGGCCGTTAATAATATATAAAACCTGCTTTCTGTCTGCAGTTCTGATGATACATCAGAGAGGAGGGAGGGGAGGGGGAAGGATGGGGAAAAGATGGAGACAGTTAAACTAAAGGAAGAAAGGAAATCAAGCTGGAGAAGCAGATGAGGAAAAACAAAAGAACAAGTCTGCTAAGCTCTGCTACTCTGTGAGAGATGGCCATGAGGCCTTCAATGAGTCTGACATTTTCTCAAGTCTGCTACAGTTCAGAGCAGCAGACACTTCACGCTAAAGTGAAGGTGTGACGTGATGTACTGTACACATTTAAATCTTTCCTGAATTAAGCTACAAAGGATTGCTGGAGGAATTCCTTCTCTTCAGAAAATGGCAATATTAATGTATCTGTAGAGAGAGAGAGAGAGAGAGCGAGAGCCTCTAGTCTAATATAGATGGGACATAGGGTCGGGTTGATTTTGAAATTGAAAGAGAGTTATGTGTTTATTTAAATGAGTATATGACAGTAAAGCACTCTACCACCTTAACATTCAGGATCAGAAGTAAAATAATCTCCTTCACATTATGTTTGTTGACAATATACATCTGTATAATCTGTAAATGTGGCCATTGTTCCTTGTGGGTTCGCAAGTCTGTCTTTCTGTGTGGAGTTTGCATGTTCTCCCCGTGTCTGCGTGGGTTCTCTCTGGGTACTCCGGCTTCCTCCCACCATCCAAAAACATGCATGGGGATTAGGTTAATTTAAATTGACTGTAGGTGTGAATGTGAGTGTGACTGGTTGTCTGTCCTTATGTGCCCTGCGACGAGGTGGTGACTTGTCCAGGCTGTACCCTGCCTTCTGCCCTAAGATAGCTGGGATAGGCTCCAGCCCCCCCGCGACCCTATGAGGATAAGCGGTAGATAATGGATGGATGGATGGATATTTATTCTTCTTGGAATGACAACATATTGATTTGAGTTAATGCTTCGAAACCCAAGCAACATAAATGTGCCCAGTCCTTTCCAACAAGTCCTCGATCCTGGTCTGGTTTTTAGGGGACTGAAATCTGAACCCTCTGAAAGTGAATTTAGAGCTTTTTAGAGCTGGTGTCTCCTCACAAAAGGAGCCCTCATGGTCTCATGAGTGACTCATCTCTCTGCTGTTCTGCGGGCTCTTTTTTATGTGTCACATATCCCACAATCCACCTGCATTTGTTTGTCTCTGCAGGCTGGGTGTCAGTGCATGGCGGTAGTATTGAAAGTGAGAGTGTGCACGCGCGCGCACACACACACACAGTCTCACTCTCTCTCTGCCACCCTTCTGCCTATAGTGTAGGTGTTAGTGTATCACCATAGCTTCACACATTCCATCCTGAATGAGCAACATAGATGTGTATTTGCTTTCCCCTTCCAGTGTATGTGTGTGTGTGTGTGTGTGTGCGCAAGACTTTGAAGGTGTCAGATTGTGTGCATGCTTGTATGTTTAACTTTCCCGTACTTCGTTGCCCCAGAAGACACTTCGATATAAATCTATCGGAGTAAAACAGGACCAGAGGATACATAGAGGATACATACAAGCTGAGAATTTGTGTACACACTCTGTAGACACAGTGTGTGTGTGTGTGTGTGTAATGAATTCATGGGATTTCTGGAAGCCGATCAGCATCGTATCCACAGCAAGGCCGAGGTGAAGAAGTGTGTTTTGAGAAAAGACGTGTATGCGGTAGAGGTCAGCCAGCCTCTTTGTCCATGCATGAGTCGCTGTGAGTCACTGCTGGAGTTCAGTGAGTCATGTTGGTCGAGGTTAAAGGCCCATGCTGCTGAATTTAAATTCAGTTTGCAAATCACCTTATGAGGCTAATGAATTCAGTAGAAAACATGCTTTGTTGTTTCTTGACAGGAGCTGCTGCTCAAGTTCCCCTGTGGAGGCAGGATGTTCAAAAAGATGCTTAAAGATTCAGGTCCTGGTATAATAAAACAGCAACTATCTGCCATGTTTGATGATAATTTTGGCAAAGGCTTTGTAAAATGAGACCGTGATTTGTTAAAACACAGCATCAGGTTTATTTCAGATCCTCTTAACTCATCTCCCTGTCCTGCTCTGACCTGTAATTCATTCATCCATTTCTTACCCATCTCACACTTTTCATTTCCACCTTCCCCACCATTTTCACACTCATTTCATTTTCTCATTTTCTTATTTTATGTTGTAACTAAGGTGCATAAAACAGTGTGTGAATATAGATAGCTCATTAACTGTTAACTAGCAGCCCCACACAAAGATGGTGATGTATAGAAATCAAATAAATGCATTACTAAATCAATAGCACTATTTGCATCTTGGACTTTTTGTTGGTTTTTGGATGAGTTTGGAGGTTTTTATGTGTCTTCCTGTGGGGCTTGTTCAGAGTAGGCGAAAGGAAACATGTTAAGCCAGTCAAGGGATCTGAACTGGTGACCTTCCAACTGGTTTGACAGCCAGGAAATAAATATTCAGCTCACGAAGGGGCATTATGGGATGCATTACATGATGTTATGTATTCAGAGATGAAGGTGACGAAACTGGCAGGCGGACACTGCTCCCACATCCAGAGCGCTCACATGAGGTTAGCTGTCATAGGTGTCAATGTCTCTCAACTGGTTCCTCTTTCCTACTGCATCCACACACACACACACACACACACACACATAACTACTGACAGCCCTGTTCCCGTTGGATTAGTAATGATTTGCTGCTCCCAGATCTAGGACTGTCAAGGCCTTACCACTGGATGCTGGGCGGCGTCTGACAGTCAGTACGGAAACATTTCAGCTGAACTGTTGTGCAAATCTGCACTGAGGGAGTCAGTTGAGAGAGGATGAAACAAACGTGACTCAGACTCCAGAGGGAAGAAAATTTAAAGCAAATAAAGGAAAGACACATTTGTAGTAGACAGTATTACAAACTCAAATCTGAGATAAATAAGATTTTAGGTAAATAGTGCGTGAATGATAAAGATAAAGCAAACATAAAGCAGCAGGTTAGTTAAGCAGCTTTAGTGAATTTGTAAAAGGAAGTTAAAAACATATTAAAGTGAATATTTTAATACAAAGCAGTAACTATGCTGTATATATCTTGTAATCATACAAACATACTGTAATGTGTTCGAAAATATGTTTCCCAGTTAATACATGAACACAGTTCTATACAGTGGTAATAATCAGATTACTGTGATCCCAGTATGTAGTACTAGTATGAGATGACCATGGACTGGGAGTGCACACAGTGGTTTGTTTCTCCTTCACCACGTCATTACCGTCTGTGCAGTGTAGTGCCACTTAATAAAGAGCTCATTAAGAAAAGCAGAGCGGCGGTGTGGTCGTGAGTTCTTCTGTTATTGCAGTCAGCTTTAGTCTACTGCACTTCCTGATTTAAGCAGCGCACACACACACATACATAAACACACATTAACACACACACTCACGCACGCCTTAACCTGTGGAAGGCTGCTGTTGGAGTCTGGAGGTTAGAGTCATAATTGATCGGCATCCACAGCTCTGTGATTAGACCAATAATAAATCAACTTCTCAGTTAATGAGCCTGGCTGAATGTGACAGTTGACACGCACACACACACACACACACACACACACACACACCCTTAGCGCTGACCTTTCCACTGAACCGATGTCGACACCAGCATAGCTCCGTGTCACTGCGATGACCCGTCGTTGCCGCGGCGCCCCAGGCGGTCCCACCAATCACGCCTCAGAGTGAGATTCCGTCACAGACGGGTGTTTGAACCCTGTAATAACGACCTGCTGCAGCTCATCTCTGATTGGTTGATTGGGCTGTTGGAGCTCCATTGCGGCTGACGCACTGGGTCAACTGAGCTATCTGTCTTTTCAAACTGCTTTTATCTCTTCCTGGAAGACACGTTTAGCCAGTTCTGCTGCCAGGAAGGACAATTTAATGTAAGGCAGTATTTTGACTTGTCATCCTGTTCATCATCATTTCAGTTCATGTGCTATTTTAGATAACTGTCTCCATAAGGGAAACCGTTGCCAGAAAAGTTTTCAAGTTAGCAGTTTTTGAGCTGAACAACCTTCACTAGTGTCACTTTTGATATCAGCCATACTTATATGTCTGTAAGTAATTGATTGATCTAATTTTGTCCTCTGGACATGTTCATTTAATAGCAGATCCACTGCCAGGAAGGCAGCTTTGCCTCTGGTGCGCTCTATAAATGTGCCTTTCTGATGATTATCATTGATTTCCTGTCAGTAAAGGAAGAGAAAAAGGTGGAGGGGGATGTATGAGTGGGCATCAGGCATACAGTATTTGTCTTTCCCATGTGGAAGTAGTCCTGAAGCAACAAAGGTGAAGCTCTGCACTGTTTTTCGTTCTGCTTCTTCGATCCTCATGACAGCTTCGGAAATCTCCTGTCAGGTTTACTCCGTCTGCTGTTGTGAAAACCTGCAATTTCAAGATACAGAAACGAACCGGCAATCTAACAATTGTCAAATCGCATAAAGTTTAGACAGTTTCAGCAGTTGCTCTGTTCCTGTAAGACATGAAAGGTTTACATTTTTCATTTTAACACAGTGCTCAATGGCCTGTCAGTCTGGAGAAACATGAACAGGAGAGCGTGGCAGGAAAAAAAAAAAGAAAAAGAGTAGAGACGAGGAAAGAGTGATTCAACATGAATGATGAACAATTTCATCCCTTCCTGTCCCGCTGTTCTGTGAGAACCGTGACTGTTGTATTCAAGGGAGCCACTTGTAGCGTCATTGTGTTCAACAAGTGGATTTAATGCAGGTTTGAAAGACTTAACCCTGCTATGGCAGCACAAAGCCTCCTTAGATTACTGAACGACACACGCAAGGATAAGCAGACAAAAGCAATTCACATGAAGGCATTTAAAGGCAGAGGAAATGTCAGTCAGCAGGAGATTTAGGGACTCTCTCACCAAGATACAATTCTCTCCTCTTCCTTGTCCCCCTTAATCACATCTCTTTATCACTCCTCGACATTTTTGTGTCTCCTTCTATCCTTTCCTCTTTTTTTCTTATCTACCTCTCTAAGGTTCCTTTCTTAAACATGTTCCTTCCTTCCTCCCTCTCCTCTTCCTGTGTCACTTCTTTCCTGCCTTTCTCTTTGCAAGATCTCACTTTTCCTCCTTTTGCTCAGTGAGACGATGTTGACGTTGGCCTCAGCTCATTTCTGTTGCATGGCTTGTCAGCGGATGACAAATGACTCAGCGCAGCACGGAGCTTTAAGCTGCTTCTCACTTTTCATAGGCGAGCATTAGCGGTATCGCTCTGTTTGAAAAGCACAGGTCAAGTAAACACTGATGTTGGCAAAATGTTTGGCGATAAATGTCATCATCATCCACCATTATATCGCCGATCAGAACACAGCCAAGACATGGAAAAAGGGCAACTTTATATTGACTTTATATTGTTGCACCCCTGTGAGTCAATTATTATACACTTAAAAATGACACAACTGAGTAGTGAAATAATTAATATCCTCAAGTTTTGTGACAAAGATGAAAACTGAGTGTTTAAAGTTCAGTTTTTCCTGCCAAATGTTAATTTCTAAAGTACATTTTCCAGAAATTATGTTGTCAGTAGTGTTAGCTGTGTGTTTGTCGGCCATACCTACTGCAAATGATTAAAGAAATAATCTAGGCACTGAATATTACAATTTATAAATATACAAAAATCTGTGCAACAAAGGCCAAAATATGCTTATTGTGGGTCATAACATGCTCGTTAAATGTCTTTTCAAAATAAAACTTGTGACATCAGAGGACGTTTAGACTAAAACTAGTTAGGGTCAGGAGAAGATTGTGGCTTCTGCCGACTCCCATGACTAACTAAACTAATAAATCACGTGATGTGATGAAATAAGTCAGTGTTGACTGTTAGTTTCACGGGAATGTCAGTCTTCTGGGCGACACCAATCCCGCCCACCATAAACATACTATCTTGCACTTTGTACTACATCACTTACCCTGAGCGTCTAATAATGACGATGGATGGGTTTTTATGTACTCGTACAGGTTTCTCCGAGCTGCACTTATTTTAGATGAGTGGGTTCAAATTCAGACTTTCTGTGTTTTTTATTCCCCTAGATAAAACAACCCTGATGACATCAGGCCTTTAAGTACTCAGTTAAAAACTTCCTCGACCTTAAATCGTCTGTCTCCAGCAGGACAACATAAACACATCGGTCCTTGCACACCAAAGATCAGCGAACTGTTTAGTCATATATGCGAAAACATCCTTGATTATTATTTTAGCTCACATGTTCCTGACCCTTTGCTGTCTTACTGCTGCCTCCTTGTAATGTCAGTGATATTGGAAATTCTCCTTGTGCCCTTTTCCTCATTAGAAGCCACTTTCCAAAAGAGTGTCACCTAAATAAACAAGGTGTTAAACAAATCCAAATGCAGCCCATTATTCAGTTTGACTCCTCGGTATTCTCTCACTTTCCTCCTCCATTACTGCCTCCTCCCTCTCCCCCTTCCTCATATAATGACAGACAGTTTGACCTCTGACCCCATTGTTATGATCCTGCAGTTTTAAGGATAGAGTAGACAAGGAAGGCAGGAGGGTGGAAGGAAGGGAGGACTGAAGGGGAGATGAGGCTGCTTGATAAAAAGTGCCTGACGTGATCGTGACACTTTTAGGGAGACGGATTCTTGGCATTCCTGTGTGCTGCACACGCACACTAACACACTAATACACACACACGGTGAATGACAGGTAAACTTCCATAACGACCAGAACAGACGTCGCTCTGGGAGCTCTGAGCCGACTGGAAAACTTTCACCCCTGTCATGTTGTTTTCTGGCCTTTGCGTCCTCTTCTCTTGTTCTTTCACTGTTATTCTGGTTTTTTTTTCTTTCCTCCTCTCCTTCTCAACATGTCAGCGAGAGGGTTTGCACCTGGTTGGCTTATCCTGTCGCAGACACGCACTCAGTAAACCGGACATCCGAAGGTCTTGGTTGTAAATCAGTGTAATTACATTTTGATTAGCTTAATCAGTTTGCTCTGAGAAGTTTAAATTCCTTCTCCCCCTGCAGTTCTTTTTTTTCTGTCTGTTTCTCCGTCGACACCTATTTTTGATTACTCAGTTATATAATGACCTCCAGGTCATTAGTCCTCCAGTAAACCTCTTTGTCTTAAGAGGATCAGACCAATTTAAAACGAATCCTGGGCCTCTTTTTTTGGAAATATTACAATTTCTTTCTCAGTTCCAAAAATGAGGAACTCAGAGACAGCAAATGTGATCAGTGTGGTGAGATGGATCTTTTCCATGTGAATTAAATTTCAAAGGGCAGAAACAGACTTTATAGATAGCATGAGGATGTAATAGGAGAATCAGCATGGCATGTCAGCAACCATTATTTTATGGTTTATTGAGTATAATCTTGTTTTGTTTTTGTATTTTTTAGTTGAAGCAGACTTTGAGCTGTATGAAATAAAACAGTAAACAGTACCAGCCTTACTTTTTTTTTATTGAAAATTACACAACCCGACTCTTTAATTTTGCTGAATATTCTCATTTCCATCTTTGAACCTTCCTAAATCCACAAAAATAACATCCCATTTGTTTTTATTTGCTCTAATAGCTCCTGACTGCTGTTTGAAAGCTGCTGTAGGCAGAGGGGACAGATCCGCTTTCGCTACAACACGAATATTAAAGCAGATTAACACTGTTACTGCAATTACTTCGGTCGGTTGTCATCACACACTCAATCTAGTTGAGAGAGCGGGAGAGGGAGATGTAATAGATTAGTGCTTTCATTCATGCCCAGGACAATTTCCTCCCGATAATGACACTCATCCAGTGTCTTAAACAATAAAGAAACAGGGACAGAGATGGAGAGACTAATAGAGGAGACACTCACTTGTGTTCCATCGTATCTTTTATTAAAAGAGTTGTCTCAATTACGGAACAGCGCTGTCTAGAAAGCTATCTCTGCACGTGTGCAAAGACCAGATCACAGTCGGATCGACTCGCTCGCACAGTCGAGGAAATGTGCAGCATATTAGAGGAAGCAGACAGAATTGTTGCTCAATCTGCTCTGTTTACAATCAGCACTCTAAACACATAGTTTTACACTCTCTAGAGTCTAATAACCAGCCCGTCACCATCTGAGCAGCGAACACACACACATTTTTAGTGATCATATTTCCATATGAAAGAATGTGAATGTAATACAGACTCACACTGCTACATATAAACATATGTGTAACCCTCACACACACACAGACTCATTCCACTCTCCATTAAACTTTGTATTGGTTAAATGAGGAAATTCCCTTTGTGTGTTTTGCACTTGGGTGGCATGAGGCACAGTGGACTGTTTCATTCATGTTCTCTCTGTGTGCGTGTGCGTGTGTGTGTGTGTGTGTCGTCGTGCTGACATAAAATCAATGCACGCTAATGTGTGTAATATCCACAAAATCAGTTTGTATCCATGAACCAGGAAGTATAAAGAGAAAAAGAAACGCTGCGTTGGTAGGCAGTGTCCATACCCTGTATGAAACCAGAAGACAACGTTGATGCATTTGTCACACTCACCACAATCTTTTCTTAAACCTAAGCAAATTGTTTTGTTGCATTAACCTGTGAAGACAGAAGTTTATTAAACATTGTGTGCATGTAACAAATAGACATGAAATGGATATGTGTTGCTGGACGTTCATATTAAAAAGTGCAAAAAATGAGGAATAACTTTGTAAGCTATGATTCTGTCACATAGTATGCTGATCTCTCTCTTTCTCTCTCTCTCTCTCTCTCCCTTTCCTCTCTCTATCTTCTTCGTCTCTGTCGTTCTTTATCTCGCTCTAAACACCTTGTCATTCCGTCACTTTTCACCAGCTGCTACTTGTTCACACTCTGATCCTCTGTGGCCCTCAAACACACACACACACACACACACACGCACACACACACCCACACACACACACACACACACACACATTGATGTAGTACAGGCAGGGTTGGTTATATATTGGTCATATAGATGTGGCTGCTGGCTGATTTGTTGCCTGTTAGGCTTTAAAAAAGAGACAGCTCTTTGCTGCACGCACACACACACACACACACACACACACACACACACACACAAACTGTCACTGATGTGTACCCACTGGCATCCACAAGGACCCACTTTTTACACTCATACTACTCACAAAGCATATTGTATTGCTTGTGCACATAAAGAACAATAAGATCACACACACACACACACACACACACTCACACACACACACACAACAATTGGTTAAAGCCAATCCCATATTTCCTTTACTTTGGTTTTGGTAAAAAGGCTGCTGGGACATTTTGCTGGATAATGACCGCTCTCATTTCCCCTCCGCTCTGTCTTTCGATCTCTCTTTCCCCCTGCGCTTATCCTCCCTCTCTGCGTATGGTTTTAGTTTTCATCTCCTCTGTCCTCTGTCCTTGGGGCACGCTAGCTGCCCAAACTTTTTGTGCGGTCTGTTTTCATGTATGTGTGTGTTTACGCAAGCGTGATGCCTTTTCTACCCGCGCAGTGTGTAAAAGGAATATATTTTCTGCATTTGTGTGATGTAGAGAGAGGTGAACTCTGTGAGGTCGTTCGATATTAGTCCCACTAACCCGGCTGGTTGTGAAACAAGCCAGCTCTCTGATCTGACGTCTCTACGGGGAATACGCTCTTTCTTTTTATCTGCCTTCTCTTCGTCCTCCTCCTTTCTTCTCTCTCGCTCCCTCTCATTTTTTTTTTCTCCTTTAAAAAATGCAGAAATGCCTCATGAATGTGTATGGAAAAATGAGAAACATATGGGCTGGGTAGAGAAATAGCCCGCCGCCTCAACGCAAATGTTGGCTTTAGGGTGAAACACACTCACAGACTTACACCCACTAAAGCAGACACACACACTCTTCACATATATAACATCTCTGTTCTCATCTTTAAACACAAATATTTTACTATGACATGCATGATGACGGCATCCTTTATAGACCTATAATACGAGCAATAATAGCAGCTGAGGTGTGAATATGTGCTGTGTTTTAACATGAATATCACCTTAACACCTGAGGAGACTATGAGGGAACTTAACTAAGGAGTGTGTGTGTGTGTTTTATTGTACTTGTGAAGACCTCATTTTCAGCTTTTTTGGCAACTATAATGAATGAGTGTGTGTAGTTTGCATGAACTGCTTGTGTGTTTTACAATCCAACCTGTGTTTATGTGTGTGTTGTTAGAGACCACCCAAAGCTGTTGGGTTTCTTTCACACTCAGTTCAGTCTGGTAAGGTGATGCTGTGGCTGCTTTAATTATTTTTTTTTTTTTTCAAACAAATTTTGAGTTCCCTCAGTGCTCTTGAGCAAGGCGATAGACAGCCATAGAGTGTGAGAACAGACGTACACTAGCCTGGTTGTCCTGTCGTGCTGATGTCATTATCAGTTGTATCAGTTGTTCATTGATCATTTAATGTGAGTGTGCAGGTAAAATTCATATAGTGGCATTCATGTCATCCAGTCATTGCACCATCCTTTTGCACAGAAAAATTGGCACTGCCGATTTATTTTATTCTATAGCTCATATCAACATAACAAATAGTAAAAACGCATTTTATTCATCCAATAATTGTGTTTAATTAACAGTTCATTTGCAATTAAATCTGTGAGTGCCATCAATGTAATAATACATCAAAGTGTTTTTTCAGCAGCGGGTCGTCGATCGTGGCCTCCCGCAGCCTGTCAGAAATTTTGGGGCTTCTGGGAGATGTAGTCGAAGCAGAAAGAGTCAGCATATGCCACGGAGATCAAAGCAGGAAGTGGAGATGATCGCGATGAGAGAGCAAAAGGGACGGATTCAGGGCAAAAAGTGGCGTTTTTGGTGAAAGTGGCCTCTACTCTACCTCTGAAAAAACAAGAATAGAACAAGGTAAAAACATTTTTTTTTTCATGACGAAATAGAGTCTCTTCTTTCATTTGACCTACTCAGTGTTTTCAGAGACATAGTACAAAATATTCTGTAGGTCTTCAAATATGACTCAAATGGGCAAAAACACTGGCACAAGGCACTTTCTGTTTTAAAAACGGCTGGTACTCAAAGAGTTAAAAATGTCATTGCTGTTGTTTGTCTATTACTGTATTTTATCTATGCTGCTGTGGCGGGGTGAATTTCACCAAATGGGGGATAAATTTAAAAAAAAAAAAACTATTCTATTCTATTGTATTCTATGTGAGTGCATGATGATCATTATCAATGGTGCACCCACTCTCACATTTTCCACTTGTGAGTACTGTTATATGAGCTTGTACTGTTTCTTTGACCTTATGTGCACAGGCTTTGAGACTACTCAAACAGGATTCATGTGTATGTGGTGGCATAGATCTGTTATTCCAAAATTGAAGCAATCCACAGTTGATTATTTCATAAAGCAATATGAGTGGAGAGAGGAGGAGGCTGGTGGGGACAGAGAGACAACAAGAGGTTATGACTCAGGCGCCACTGATGATGAAAGCGTGGGCACATGGAGCTGGTGCTGCCAACTTTCTCTGTTGGTCGCTGTAGAAGTGGAAACATTAGTCCAGAGCCCTGACATTGTAGTCATAAAAGATGATTCTCAATTATGTCATTAAACTGAGGGATTTGTGGATTATATGGTCCCTGATTACTGTGGTCACGCACATGACTAAATCTGATTTAAACAGTAATAAATCAGATTTAGTCTCAACACTGGAGTCCACGATAACCAGAGGGGTCTGAAGACTCGCACAATGAATTGTGTCTATCAGTTCTCAAGTCTGTAAATGATCTGTGTAACGTTTTCTCTAGTTTGAGGCGTGTTGCCTTATGTTTCCTACAGGAGCCAGTAGTCATGATGACCTCTGACCTTGCAGCAGATCACAGACCTGGGCGGCACCTTTGGCTCCAGTCTTCCCTCGAGCACTAAGTTCAGAGACTCACATCTTAGATAGATATATAGATAGATAATCCCTCTACACTATTAAAGTATCATCCCACATGAGGGTATTCCTAACAGGTCACACCCTGCATAAAGTCAAATCTCAACTCAAACAAGTAGGAGATGATCTTAAATTGAAATCTTTTGAGTCTTATATCCTTTTGATTATTATTTTCTCTTTTCTGCCCCGTTTGATTTGGAAATCCATGAAATCCACAGGGATTAATCAAAGTAGACTCTCATTTCCTCAGTGTTCCGGTCCCAGAGGATACCATTGTAAACGGCCAACACGTCACAGTCGGCTGTTAAATCACTACAAACTAATTCCAGTGCCAGACTTACACCACTTTATCTAAAACTGCAAACATAGGTTTATTTATCCTCCACTCCATCCCTGCTTGTGACTGAAAACCTCCTGTTAAGGTCTCCTTGGGCTGTTAGTGTTGGATATTGGACATTTTCTACCTGTGATTTGGAAAAAGCAATTTCTAATTAACACTCAAACCTTCACCAGCCAGTCGATATGTGATTGATAAACGTGCGAAGCGTAAAACCTGTCTGGACTGTGCTCACAGCGTGTGTTTTGGCTACGTTTCAGAACATGAGGCGCTACCAGGTTTAGTTTTATTTTACCAACTCTGTCGGTTGCTTCAGAAGTTGCCGGCAGGTTTTGACGATCCAGACACCTCGAACGCTCTGTGCTCTTTGATGAGGGATTCCTGTGGACTACAGGGCAACTGTTGCTGGAGGGGGAACACACACACACACACACACATTCATGGACACTCTTGGAAATGGATAGCTGCTGGGGGAAAAGCACATACACATAAACAGGCAGACACACTCAGGACGTGTCTGGGCGGGGAGCAGATGGAAGCTGGCTTTGATTGCTGTGTTGACCTCTGACCTCAAGGTGAAAAGGTACCAGAGGGTTCAGCAAGACAAACACACTCACACACATATAGCCAGACTCTCCCTTTTCTTTTTTTATTTTACGCACATGCACCCTCCAGCATTTTGCAGGAAGGTCTAGCTGATGGGCTGCTGAGTGCGTGTTGGCGGGTCGACAGGTCGCGTCCCACTGCATGGAGGTTAGGATCACTTCCAGCTGGATTCACTTTGATGTCTCCCTCCCACCCTCTTCCTCTCTCGTATAGATCAGAGTGCCAAGCTCCTACCTGCACCCACCTCTGCTCATCTGTCACAAACTATCATTGGCCCACTAAGACAGTTCCAAGTGATGAAACAAGGCACAACCCAGCAACCCCTTCTTGTAGACTGAAACTATTAGCTAAAGATATATATATATATACGATAGAAGCCTCTGTTGTTTATGTCGTAATTTTAACATGTAGCTACTTGGTTAGCTCTGTTGCTACGCTAATGTTAACGTTACTCTGGCTGTGGTTTAGATAGACCGTGTATCTCAGTGTCAAAATGACTGCTGGATAATTCCAATGTTTCATGACAGTTACGAACATGTTCATTGTATGGAGCATCGACATGATGGTATGATGTGGTAGCATGTTTACGTCACCAGCCAGGACTTGTTTGCTCAGGAGTAAAAAAAAAAGTTGTAGCTCGGGAGTAAACAGAGGTAAAGCAGCATGGAGGATGTGGTTTTGCGTGTGAATGATTTCTTATCACTTAAAACACATCTTTATTACCAGTCAAACTGCATAGTAAAAGTACAGCGCAAACATAGCTGGACATCCGGTGCTCTCAAAGTAATCCTTAAGAATAAAAGCGTATTGGGGATATTACACTGATTACACCACAAAGGAGACGGAGGAGTGCGCAATGGAAAGTGAAAATAACATTACCAGTAAAGCTACATCAGAAAAAAAATACTATATTGTATATATATATATATATGTATATATACATATATATATATATATATATATATATATATATATATATATGTATATATACATATATATATATATATCGTTATCGGGATATACAATTTTGTCTATATCGCTCAGCTCCAGTGGTACTACAGTGATTTAGCATTACTTCCAAAAAGATGTTGGGCTCAGTTTGATTCAACCAAGAAACTTGGAGCAAAAGAAGCTGCTGACCTTTAGTTCCTAGTACTGTATGGCTTAAGCTCCATTTTCCCCTGAAAATAACAATAACAAATAGAAACTTGAACATACTATAGCTTCCTTAGCTTCCATAATACACCTGTTTTCTCATCTTTAGCAATTCTTATGAAGAGTTAACTGGTATTTATATATAAAATGGATGCAGTTCTCCCATAATAAGAAAAGTCCATGGAAATATCACATGAATAATTGTTTTCTGTAAAACCTTTATGCAGATATAGAACATCTAAGTCAATAAAGTGCAAGGCAGATTTAAATGGAAAGCTCAGATCATCAGGTAATTATTTCTTTTTGAGCTTTTTAAACTCTCTCCAGAGCCACAAACAGTCGACACCACTGTTTTCTCAGCAAACTGACCCTCAAGTGTTAAATCGTTGGAGTTGCCCTGTGATCGAGCAGCAGTCGCTTAGTATTGCTATTGATTGCTGCTTCTGGCCTCAGTTTAAATTAATTAAGTGTCCTCCTGTGTTTCATGTGGACCTGACCCAGGGATGTTAAGATCACGCCCAGCCCTGACGCCTTTTATCAATGCTTATTCCACAGTGGAAGAAGCAGAGGCAGGTACAGGAAAATCAAAGTCTATTACCAAAAGCTGCCTTTATTGCATCTGCTCTTTATTGACGCGCCAACATTTCCACCTCGGCAAGCTTGTCATGAGAAAATTAAGGTTTTTCCCTCCCAAATTGTTCGCATTTCCATTTGTTTTTTATGTGAAAATCAAAAAGGTCCATAAAAAGAGAAGGTTGGAAACACATCTTGAGAGCCATGCTTGTAATGTTAAATTAAATTAACCTAAGAGGGAGATAACATTTTCCTCTTATCAGCGGAAAAAAACGAGCCAAACTAGTTTCAAACCTGCTTGTTCTTGCCAAAGCAGCAACAACAGTCTGTCAACAGACATAAAAACGGCATTTTTCAGCGGTGAAGAAATGTGTCTGCGTTTGCTCACCCATATGTTTCAAACAGTGTTTCTGAAATGACTGAAAACTTTCAGAAAGGAAGTGATTTGATGTGTTTTCTCCCCCGACAAGAACAATTGTGTCATGTCAAGCAATCAAAACAATATGTTTGTTCTTGTTAAACACGCCGAATGTTCTCCTCTTCCTTTGACACGTACACACAAACACACTGTTTACTGCCTGCCCTTATCAAAGCTGTTTTATACCTTCGCTCCGGATTTGATCCAGGAGGTGTGTCATGTTTACAGAGCCGGGCCTCTACAAGCTCCACATGGCCATCGTTTACCAGCAGAGGCCTGTTAAATCCTCTTTATAAAGCCACCCCATCAGACGGAAATGTATATGTGTGACTTTCCACCGATGGCCTGACCTGACGGACCGAAAGAGCCGTCTGGATGGAGATGAGAGTGTCTGCGTTCGCTGTGTGTGTGTTATTGGAGGAGGGATCCTCTAACTTGCTGCAGCTGTGACCAGAGCCGCATCAGTTTCTCCTCCGCTTCATCTTCATTAACCTTCTTGATTTATGGAGAAACACAGATTTATTGCACACGCTCAAGTTTAGAAATAAAATTTAAACACGAATGCGGTCTATCTTTTTGTTCGGGGGCGCCATTCGTTCACCGCGACTAAACACTGCAGATGTTCCTCCACACTGTGAACTCTGGTTCCACCTGCTGCGTTTCTCCACGACTGTAAAACTTCAAGAATTTCATTTGATACAAGAGGAACAGGCAAAATATACGACTGTCTTCTACGTCAGTACATAAGCTCTGTACTTAAACTGGCATCCCGTCTGGAACTGAGAAACCCAGACTCACGTTAATGTAATCTTAACCCACTGTACTGTGTGTGTGTGTGTGTGTGTGTATTTATATATATGTGTGCATTGACATCTTTGCCCTGCCCTGCAGCGATGCAAGTCTGATTAGGTTTTTGCAGTCAGACTCTGTCATTAGTGTCATTTCACTAATGTTACGCTAAAAATACCCACAGGAGTGCACTATTAAAACACAGCGGAGTCGTGTTAATCGTCTTGAAACACTAAACCTCTCTCTCCCTGTCAGTCACTCTTGCCCTCTCCCTCACTCTCTCTAATACTTCGCTCTTGTTCTCTGTCATGTCACACACTTTTTTTTTTTTTTTAAAATCTCTCCTCGTCTGCCTCTCATGAGTCCTATTACCAGATGCTATCGAGCTCTGGCTGAATGTGTCTCTTCACTCTCTAATGGTCCAGCTATTACAGATTATGCTGTGATTTAGACACAAACAGAGAGGGTGAAACTTGAGTGTGTGTCAGTATTTTGGGTTTCCTTATGAATCATAGCACTGGCTTTGAGCAGTTATTATAATTGTTATTATTATTATTATTATTATTAGCTCAGTGTTCGACCAGATGTGTCTTTGCGATGCCAACATGCTGCCTTTTAGTGCAGCTGTGTGTGTGTTTGTGTGTGGCCAAGTGTGGGTATTTAGGCAAGCATCTCTGACCACTAGCTGTTGGAAGCCATTAATTTAATATGTGAGTGCAACAACTTAGCTGACATTGATGTTGCCATGTAGGTTGATGTCATATTTTCTCATGTTTCTGAGTGGAAAAAGTCATAAAAATACGTATAAAGGAGGGATAGTTTCAGCTGCATGTGTGTTCCCTGGATGGTCTCTTGCATATACGATACATGTGTTTGAAAGTGTACATGTGTGCATTTCGCGGCCCGTCTGCGAGCGAAGGTGTGCGGCGGGGCGGGGAACTTTTGATGACACACGCGGTGTAGACAGCTGTGCGCCAGATGTACTCCGCAGAGTCACGTCTGAATCCCATTTGTTGTCTGTGCGAGCAGTCGACATCAGGACCGAGCTCATCCGAAGCGTCGCTGACCAGTGGACTCACCGACCTCACAGCTCGGCTACTAATCAATCAAAGTGATGAGCGCTCACACTGCAGCCAATTAAAACACACAGCACCGCACGGTTTGGAAAGATGACTTGTAAAAGGCTGTAATTCCTCTCCTCAGATGGCTCTATTAAAAAAATGATATGCAATATTCTATATTTAAACAGTGATGTTACCATCCTTTAAGTTACAAGTTTAAGTTTAAGTTACAATCTTTTAAGTTACCCTGTGGAATGAATTCAGCTCACTTCTGTATTAGAGGCGTGACACTATTTGAATAGTTGAGTATCGGATATTATAGTATTGTAGTTTTTTCCACTTTTTTCAAAGCATCTTTTTTACGTTTACATTGGCTGTAACAGTTCAGCTGAGTTTCTTAGGGCCACCATCTGCATTTCAGTAGAATAACATGAAACTGCCTGCAGAAATGTGTTTCCTCACCAACATGTTCATGTGTGTACATTCAGATCCACATCAGAGCATGAGATACAAGATTGTGCAAAATGAACATTCAGACTTAAAGCTGCATGTGGTAAAAAGTAGTTTTGTGAATATGTAGCTGCAGCAGCAGTGCAAGAGACGGATAGTCTGAAATTAAAATCATGTTTATATGTGTTCCTCATGGCGTTCACAAGAAATATATTTTAGTTTAGTGCGACCTGGCAGCCGAACACGGTCAAGCCAAAACCAAGCTTTGCTCTGATTGGTTGAAACCACCAGGATTATTGCTGGGAGAAGTCAGAGATCTTTATCTCATATAATCTGTCTCATGCTCTACTGTCACTTTTCTAAAATCACATTTATTTGCTCAAAGTAACTGACTGCAGCTTTAATGTTGCTCACATTTACCTTCATGTCTTTCAGTTACACACAGTGCTTTTCAATCAGGAAGCATGGAGGTTGGTGTTTGGCTCCAGGATGACACAGCAGGTCACATGGATATTTTTCATGTTAATCCAGCCCACTAGACCACCTGCTGAAACCGTCTGTCTCCTCACGTCTCCATCTGTCTTTCCTCCCAATTTTCTGTCTATACCTGACTGATTGAGCCGTATGTAACCCAACACCCATCTGTTTTGCGTGGGCAGTAAAAAAAACCAATACGGTCCAAATTAAGGTGCTTCACGCTACGTCGGGCTGACACACTGAGCACGCTGACTAGTATGAGATGGCCCAGTGTGGACGCTTTGCAGGGACAGGTTAAAAAGCAATCCAGGCTCGATTAGACTTTCTTTCACGCTGCCTGAAAGACTCGGCTCCACAACAAAGTGTGTGATCGCCAAGGATGACACACACCGGTAATTAATGCTCATGGCTGCGTTAAGAAGCGACAGGTGCATGAAAAAAACACTTTGAGCTGAGCTACACATGGAACATGAACATATTAAATATCATCAAATGTTCCCACATCTCTCTGTACATATATCAGATTTCCTTCTCTCATTATCAAAATCAAAAATCAATCAAAAGCCTTTATTGTCATTATATGACGGTGCATACAGCGAAATTACTTGTGCTCAGTGAAATGTAACAATTTAAAAAGATAGTCATCTTAAAAAAATAGAATAGAAAAGACAAAAGTTGTAAGAAATAAGCAGTAAGGCACAGTTTTACAGTAAGAAGGATAAAACAGTTTTTGCTACAAGTAATAAAGTTATTGCATATTTTCAGAATTGAAATATTTCACATGGAATCGTCTTTTATTTTGCCTATTCAATTAAATTTCATTATGAATTCATTCTTTTTAAATAAATAAGTTTATAAAAAAACAATTATTAAGTAATAAAGAGAACAAATGAGAGTATTGATAAAGAACCACTAGTTTTAACTAGTTATGGCAAATTGCATGCCTTCTTTTTAGTGACAGAGAAATGTATTTCCTTTGCAGCTTTTTTTATTGACGAAGAAAAATTTGACAAGTTGTAAAACATTTTTGGCAGCACTGGCAAAGTTCTTTTGCCATACATCCTCATTTACAAAAGAAACTTTGTCTCCATCAGCCAGTGGCTTTCTTTATCTCTCTTCCTTTTCTGCTTCCATTTTTCTTTGTCCTTTGCTCTTTATCTCTCTCCGTCTCACTATTTCTTCATGTGTCTTTCACTTTCCCCCCTCGGCGTTCTACTCAGGTCGGTCTGGTAGTGATCATGCACGCTGATCGCTCGAAAACCAGCAGAACTAATGCGGAGCAGAGCAAGAGCTGTGATGTAGGCAGAGAGAAGAGAGGTAGAAGGGCTCAAAGATGAGGAGTTAATAACGGAGAGGCCGAGAGAAAGTGGGATACGGGGCGAGATGAGGGAGATTGTCTGTTGAGGTAATTCATCGCCCTGAGAAAACAGGCGGGCGCTACAAAGGGAAGAATAAAAGAGCGACAGTAATAATCCAAATATTTGTGCACTTGGAGGTAAAGTCTGAGTGTGTGTGAGTGCAACATTATGATTGGCCATCAGGTTCTCATTTTATGTACCATAGACAACAGCTGGGACGGCCTTTTAAGCTATCATCCACCCATGTGCCTCGCGCTCTGTCCATTCATCATCCCTCCATCCATCCCTCAGGCCACTTCTCAAAATATTGATTAAAAAAAAGCCTTAAAGCACCTTCGCTGGACATCTTTTCATTTCTCCATCCCTTCATCCTTCCAGCGGCTCATTCATCCATTTGTGTTCGACGTATATCATCAGATCATTCACATGAGACTCCCTGCCGATGCACATTTCAGACGTACTTTTTATCTTCCGACATTCATGTTTCTGTTCATCTATTCCAGTGGTGAGTCAGTCAGAGTCGTTTAGAAACTTGTTTGTAGAATAAGACGAATTAAGACTGAAGGACGGTTTGATCGAGACCGTTTTTCATATATTGTGTGTGTCAGTTGTTGAAGCACTTTTAATCAATTTTAAAGTGAAAAGTAAAGAAAGTAACTACAGAAAAAAATAGAACAAATTCAAACGCACAATGAGATTTTAAAAAGAACATTTGGTAGTTAAGAATGTGATAAAAATATCTTTATTCACTCCCATCTCTACTATCATCTTCTATCATCCTCTAATCAATAAGCCATGCGACCATAATGTATCACATATCAGCCGTGTCCTTTGCCTCTCGTCCATTTATTATTATTATTTTTATTATTCCCATACTTCCTCCTTTCCCTTCTTCATCCCCCTTCTTAATATCTGTTTTCCATTAAGTAATTGTGATTAAATGGTGAGATCCGACTTTACTTAGCTTTTAACAAAGATAATAGAAAAAAGAGCGATGAATTGCACATGTTGACAGAGATCGAGAAGAGATAGAGAAGGAACGACGAAGGGGAGGAGAAGGTGAAGGTTTACACCTGATAGAGAGAAGAGGAAGAACGAGAGTTACCTTGCTCTGGAAACTTTTTCACCGTTGTAAAATGAAAGTTATGCGGGCTAATGGAAGGACAGGTCTTCATTATTTTCTGCATTCTTTGCTCACCACATCTCTGTCTTTCTTCACGTCTCAGTTTCTGCTTTCTTTCAATTTTTTCAATCGAATTATGAGCCGCTGGCATGAAAGCAAAGAACAGCTTCGCTAACGCATCGAGAAGATCAACATCATCCCATTTCTGTGCATTGTATCTGTCTGTCTCTCTCTTTTTCTCTCTCCTGATCACCGCACTCCTTCTTTCTCTTTCCTCTCGTTTACTGCCGTCCTATCTCCTCCTCATCTTGTTTCTTCTTTGGAGTGTCAGCCTGATCTCCATTGACGTTTTAATCATTGCTGCTTTGTTGTCGTCCTTTCAGCCTGACCTTTGCACGTGTGTGTGTGTGTGTGTGTGTGTGTGTGTTTTCACAGAGCGTGTGCACATATGAACATGTAAAAATATTAACACGTCACCATGCTGCCCTCACTGCTGTTCATTGATGGTGATTAGTAGCAGGTGTTGGCTCTGAACTCCAAAACACACACACACACACACATATATATAGACATGCAGTCGAATGATAGCTGTGATTTATGGAGCTGGGACCTATGGGCTGCTGGAACAACATGGTCTCGCCCTCGAAGATAACATACGAAGCACGCACATGCACGTAATGCACCCATACGAGCGGCTTGAACGCACATCGACACACTCACACACACATTTTTGTCTGACATGGCCGCCTCCTTTGAGCCCAGAGGTGAGATCAGACGTTAAAGATCTAGTGATGAAAACAGTCCTCATGGAAACTCCACTTATTCATCTTCAGAGGGAGATACAGGCCCTTCACTTCACTTCACTCCTTTTTTAAAATATATACCTCTAGCCTGCTGAAACACCTGAAATAGCATTCTTGGTCTGAGCAGTCATATTTTTAACGTCAGACTCACTCTCTGAAATGGCTGGTGGCCGGATCATTAATCCTTTAATCTGACAGCTGAAAAAGAGAACAAAATTGCCCGTAATGTGCTCACGTATTATGTGATTTAACACAAAGAGTTAGTCTGGTGAGGAGAATGCACTGAAAAGTGTATAACTGATGATCGCTGTGCAGTTTTTTATGAGGCTGTTCAACGGTGCATTTACACGTCAGACATCAGCTGCCACTGTGTGAATGAATAATAACGTGGCCTCGGTTTATTTCACACAACAAAAGAGAGACGTACAACAAATTCTGTCTGCATAAATGTCACACATAACGTTTCTGTTCATGTCTTTATTTGGTGTAACAAAGCATGGCTTGAGGCATGTCATCAATTTGATCTTTGTATTAAGGGAAAACGTAACCTCAGTGTTATTCTCATAATGTTTGATTTGTGCTATTATTGTTCTTTGAGAAAAAAAAGATTCTGACAATATAAGGGCAGGCAGCACAGTCCTCATAAAGCTTTCCAATAAATTATTACAAATATGCACAAGTGAGACTGAAAGGTTTCCTCAAGAAATCACATTTTATTTGACAAATATATTCACAGAGTAGATAGCCAATATACTTCAAAGATAATAGGTAAGATAATATTAATGCTTTTTTCCTGGATCCACTGAGTAAGAAAATGCTTCCTGCACTTCTTCGTCTCCCTGTCAGCATGTAGTTTTGTCTTGAAGATGAACATAAAGGTCTGCAGGGCAAAATGGCAAAAAACAAAGCAGAAAAAAAAACAGATTACACCTGTTTGAAATTCTCTGCACATTTTATACAAAAGACTGCAGGCGTTAGTGAGTTTAATGAAGATGGCATCCACTGTTGTGGTAACAAGGGCAAGCCTAAACCCAAAATGATGAGCTGCATGAGGTCCCTGAATAGATGGAGCCTCTACGCTGCTCGCTGTGACTCTCTTTGAATACAGCGACTCATCAGCCAGGCCGGCTGCAGCCTGAGCTATAACAACTTATTCAATACTAATTAAGATCCTACCTCAATTTGTTTTTGGGGAGGTTTTTTTCTGAGATTAAGAAAACAAATTAATTATATTCAAACTAATTTGCATTTCATGTTGTGCTGCATCTCACTGGTTGTCTTGGATGGAAACCCAGCGATGGGGAGAAAAAGAGCAACATAAAGACAAAGAGAGTTAAACCCTGGAGTCCTCTCTGTGAGTTCCAGTCTGCCGAGTTACAGACAGACCATTAGTGCGACTGTCAGTACTAATTACTCCCTGTAGACATCACACTGCTCTTTCTGCACATGCAAACTCTGCATGTTTGACTGCTTTATTTCTCCGTTTGTTACCTGCTGCCGTTATTTATCTGGAGCTCTCCACAGGATTCAGATCAGCGCAGTTTGAAGTGGTAATTTATTCTCTGCAGCCTATTTCTCTCTCATCTCTCAGTTCAGTTTACCTTCCAGTGGAGCTCTTTTGCTTACAACGCCTTTATTTATTAATCAAGAAGTAATGAATGTGCGAGCGAGGCAGCTTGAAACTCACTGTACAGCAGGACAGTCATGTCACATTAATACTTCTTCAGCTCTTTCTTCTCTCTCTCCCACAGTAATGACTCAAATAATGCTGTTTTGTTAAAGAGAACTAATGCAGTGGAACAGCTTCACTTAACATAATGAAGTATGTGCAGTTTGTCTGTGACAGAGAGAGAAATGGTGCGTGGGACATGAGTGTTTGTGTGGATGCATTTAATTCCCTGAATAAACCGGTAGTGTTGTGGAGAGACATCCTCCGTGTGAACGCCGCAGTCGCCAGGAGGAAATGTTGGCGTTTCTGCAAATCGAAAAAAAAAACACAAAAAAAGACACACCAGGCGGACGGGAGGGGAAGTGAATGTGTCCAACAAACACAAGGCTTTCATCATGGTCATGCTATAATCAGCTGTTGGTTCAGTGTCGTTTTCACTGTACAAACACAGCAGATTTAACACTTGACAACATGCTGAAAGGAACCACATTGTCCTCACAATAGAACATAAACAAGAGTTTCTCTGCACGTTCACATGCTGTATGTGCTCCTACGTGATGATTAACCATCGCTGCCTAATAGCAATGAGCCGTGGTACAACGTTATTTACATTTTAAATAAATGCCTCTAATGTATTAATGGAAGTAATCCATCATTGTTCAACAACAGCAATATATCTTTAATGGACTCTCACATTTAATGCAGTTATATGAATTGTTGAATTAAACATCACCATGTAAAGGAAGAGATGATGAAGAGTGATTAAAACGAGAGAAAGATGTAAGAAGTCAACTGAACTTTGCTCATGCCTCTGTCCGTATTCCCTGTTGCATTTTGGTCTCAGCAATCCGATTAAAGTGAAATGCCATGGAAGTATAATAAACCCAATAAATTAGGTGTTCTGTTTGTCAGAAAGAAAGGGGAGGAAAGTTGCATAAATAAAAGAGTGGAAACTTAACAATTAGCGCGTGTAATGAGGCAGGCGGTTTGCTCGGTGCTAAAGTGAGCGGGGCTTTATGGGTGGTTAGCGTTCGACTGTGTGGGATTGGCAAAGGTGGTGGAGAGGAAGAAAGCTTTGAAGTTTGAGGAAAAAAGAAAAGTAAAAAAAAAGTGGAGGAAGTGATAAACATACAGCCACTTGGTGTAGGAAGATGGGGAATAAGAGGAAGGAGAGGAAACTTTAACTTTACCTTTAGTTTCTCACTTGTTCATTGAATTTGAAATAATAAACCAGGTTATTTAGGAGAACAATTCACTCAATATAACATAATAATATATATGTATACTGTGTATGTCAGGTTCTTGGACACATTGATGCTGAGGTGATGTTTTATTTATCTTCAGGAACACATCACAGCTTATGAAGCCATTTTTTTGAAGTAAACAACTGCATGTTCATTTAAAACACACAGTGCCACCCACAGTGTCTGGAATGGGAACAAGTGAATATAGGATGGTTCAGTAGAGCACTACGGGATGCAGCAGCTTGCAGAGTTTCTCATTTTCTAATATGCCGTTGCTAAACACAATAAGTAATCAGTCTGTGTTTGTATGGTGAAATTTAACAAATTAATTTCTTATAGTGGAGAAAGGAAAGGTTTGCGAAAGCAAAGGAAAAACTATTTAGAGAGAAAAGCGGAAGCAATAGCTTCTAGTTTAATGACACATTTGAGATATTAAAATGATGCCGCCTGATTCCATGGCAACACACAGTAGTAACTCACACTGTTTTGATTTAACGATGAAAGAACGATGATGAAGGCCCTGAAAACGAGACTAATAACATTTAATGTGCATGTGGTCGCGTGTTTGCCAATATGGAAACCTACGGTATTAGTTTTAGAGTAAATGTGGAGTGTAACCTAAAAAATGAGATTTCCACCGCTTGCAGGAAAAAAGTAGAAGTGATGTCTCGCCAAGTCTTAAGAAAATAAAATCTGACATCATAAATCAATTTAGAAAAGTACATGTTAGTGGCCACTGGGCTTTAAGACCTTTACCTCTTTATTGCTAAACTACAGCCATTTATATTTTGGGAACGTTAAAGGATGAATCACAAGTAGCACAAGGCTCCCCGTACAAAATGACTTGTTTAAATTGAGCGTGAAAGCTGCTCTCACTTTTTGGAACAGGAATGACATGGAGTTACAGCAGAAATAAGTCACTTCTGACCATTAAGACAATACTGATTATGGCTCTCCTGTATACTTATGAATCAGTTTAAGAAAATATCCTGAGAAAAGTTGGAAGATGAAGTATCCGTGGTTTTTAAATATCGACCAAAGTGTTTTTTTTCCCTAACTGGATGTGTTGTGTTTTGCAGCGGAGCGTATTCAATCTGAATCGCTGCTGAATAGCATCAGCAGAACGTGACCTCCCGTCTGGCTGCTAATGAAGGATAAATCCATCAGGTTGAGCTTTTTATCAGTCAAACTGATGCAGATTAATGGCTCTGCGCACACACACACACACACGCACACACATCCACTGACCCTCACACACATTAATCATGTGTGTGAGGGTCAGTGGGGAAGACGGAAAAATCTGGAATATCAGTTGGATTGTGTGTGTGAGTGAATTGTCGCTCCACGAGCGACGCTGCAAGAGGTCCAACTCAGGATTATCCCCACGAGTCCCACACACACACGCCGTGGGTCGTCCACCGAACTGCCTGTCAGCCCTAAATCCCACCTCCGGCTGTCAGGAGCTTCCTGTCCACTTCCTGTTTCTGGCAGATGCAACACAGCGGCCTTCTTCTGCACACAGACATCCCATTCATTCATCACCGTTACCATTCATCCTAATAGGAGCTTCCTGATGTAATGCCTTTTTCTGCCCCTTCAGTGTCTTTCATCATGCCTCCACACACAGTCATTTAGTGCATCTGTGTGTGTGTGTGTGTGCTGAGAGAAGCCAGTGTCCCCAGTATGCCCAGTAATGTTTAATTGGTGTAATTAACCTGTTACCATGGTAATTAACCTGGGCAACCGTTTTGTCAACATTATAATGACAAACAGATGGCACCGCTGCCAACCCTGACACACGCACATGAATACACACCGTCACACACACACACACACACACACACACACACACACGTCCTTGTGCTTTGATGTGGACACACCCTGCGTCAGGTTACATCAACACAGACATGTTCACGCGCATACGTGCGCTGATCGTTTGAACACAAAATGTTTGCTTTTGTTAATTTTCTAATTCCCATTAGCTCTCACCGCTGCAACAGCTACTAACAATGATAACAAAAAGCAATTTATTTGAATAGAAATAGAAGTAAAACTATCTCACAAGTAGTATTAAAAAGATAATAATTTTTAAAATAAGTAAATATAATAAAGCTAACTGTCCACTGACAACCCGGCCTACAAAACATTTCACATAATAATATGTACAAATGTATGAAACCATGTATATGTATTGTAAATCCATGCATTTAATGGAAAATTTTGAGTGATATAAGCAAACCTTTAATGACATTTAACATCTTTAACATTAAGTGTCATCCAGTATTTGTTGAGTTAATGATAATGTGTGTCTATCAGGGTAAAATGACAGTGTTATTTTGACCCTTAAATTTGTGCTTGAATCTCAGTTTGGACCTTAAATAAATGGCAGCTTATCCAGCGTAGATCTGTCAGGTAGTTTCCATCCTGAGGATGATTAATGCTCACTACGCCCTCGGTGGAAATCGGCGCCCTGAGAGCTCACGAAGCGACTGCTATGAAAAGTCACCATATGGAACCCGGTATTAATTGTGTGAGGATTTACGACGTCACCGCCATCGCTTCCCCTCGGCTCTCCATGCTGTTATCCCACTGACGAGCCGCCTTAAGGTTTCCAATGGGAACAATAGAAATGAAATGATTTCTAGGCCATGTTGTCAGACGGTGTAATCAGTGGAGCATGATGGGGGCTTTGATTTGATTACTTCCCGGTGCTTCCGCAAATCAGAACACATTTTTTGCTGCCATCGCCGTCCGATCCGATCAAAAAAAAAAAGGCCCTGTCAGAGTTATGAAGGAGCCCTTTTAATACATTATGAAGGGGAGGATTGAGAGAGATGGAGATACAGAGAAGGAAACAACATGGTGCCGATAGATGGACGCAGAGAGAGGGAAGTTCATCTTGATGAAAAGCAGAACCCCATTAAGTCCCTGTGTTTTCTCTGTGGGTGATAAGTGTGTGTAGGGACAGTTTGATGGCTGTTGGAATAGTTAACAGGCGAGGACGCCGACTCCCTCCTCTCACCTCGACCATGGCGGTCCAGTCAACCTGACATAGAGCAGGACGCACATATTAGCTCATCCACTTCCTTTGAATGCAGCAGGCTGGCAGCGTAGTGTCTGACGCACTCATTAGCTGTGCTGTTATGTTTTACGTATTTATCTGTTTTTCACACACTGAACTTAATTTTAAAATGCTTTTCATCAATATAGCTAATAGACCTCAGAGTCCAGTCTTTTTCTTCAGCTATTATACTGATGTCAACTTTCATATCCAGGTTTTACACTCAAAATGAGTTGGGAAAAATTCCCGTAGACTCATTACTCCAAAAAAAGTGTAAAACATCTCAAATAATTTCTCACAGCATGATTAATGTAACATGTTTTATTTAATTGTTAAAATGGGCTAAAATTATTGCGATTATGAATTAAAAAAAAATTGACTTTTTGGCTTCTCAGAAACTTTTCACACTTCAGCATATCAGCTGTAACTGATTAAAACTCCAGTTTAATTTCTAATCTAAAAGCTGAACACTGATTCATACTAAGGTGGATTTAAAACCAGGATCAAGACCTTGATTCATCCAGGGGGTTTCACCTTGAATTTTGGCTAAGAGGGTGTGTGTGGTGATGACTTGATCCACAGACTGTGTGTGTGTGTGTGTGTGTGTGCGTGTGCGCGCAGGTGTCTGGGGGGAGTGTTTGAGTCGGTCCGGGTCATGATGAGAGAAAGCGAGATAGGAAACAGACTCTGCTTCAGATAAACAGTCATCCTCGTCGTCAAGGTCACAGTGTGTATATCTGCCAGTGTGTTTGTGTGTGTGCATGTGCAGTTGTGTGTGGCGGAGTCATTGATGGCACATCTGGAGAAGTGTCACCACTTTTAAGCTTGATCTTAAACACCCCCCACTCTCACCCTGTCTCCATGTGCAAAGATGTCGAGCCTTTGGCAATTATTCATGCAACGTTTTTAAAGCAAACCAAATAAAGAAAATGTAAAGCATCCTCACATCTTTGCTTTAATTTGCTCTTCTTAGTCACTCTCTTTCCTCTGGCTTAAAGAGTGAGGTGTATTTTGATTTAAAGTCTGTTGGAGTATGTGAAGAAGGACGTTGCTCTTAGCAGTTAAGACTGTTTCAGTTTGAAAACTGCAATTATTCCTTAACTCTTTAAGTGTCAAAGACACTATATACGTCTTTACTTTTTTAGGCAACAGGGACAAAAGAGCGCTCTCTCACAGCCTGTGAGTAATTTGGGGGCTTCTGGGATTTGTAGATGGGACATAAAGAGACAGTATACACTGCAGAGATTAAAACAGGAAGTGGAGATAATCGAGATTAGAAAGCAAAATAAACAGATTCTGGACAATAAGGAAACTGGCCTCTACTCTCCTCCAGATACAACAAGAATGAAACAAGGTAAAAACAAACGTTTTTTTCACGATGAAATAGTCTCTACTTTCATGTGAGCTACTCTGTGTTTTCAGAGTCACAGTACAAAATATTCTGTGCATCATAAAAAATTGACTCACAATGGGCAAAAACGCTGGCACAAGGCACTTTCGGTTTTGTAAAAGGGCTGGCACTCAATGAGTTAATAAACCACAGGCTTAATGTGATAAACTGATGGCTTTACGTCCATGTCATCTTCTGTCAGTGAATCCTGCTCAAAATATTCAGCTTTGACAGCAAGTTTTATTTTGAAAAATGTCCCTCGCCATCCCACTTGATTAACACAAACTGCAGCTGACAGGTGGTTCCACCAGGCGACTTCCTGCCCGTAAAAGTGCATTTGTGTTTTGAGCGCCTTCATGTACTCAGACAGGTTGTGTTAACAGCTAACAATACAAAAATATCCGAACACAGCCCCTGGGGTGGTTTTTGGGTTTAGATGGGATGGACGGAGGGTGGGGCAGTGAGGTGTTTTGTAGCATCACTGGATGAAGTGGTGCTTGTGTTTCATGCTTGTCTCCACCAGGTGGCGCTGTGCTGTAGTGTTTCCAGCCTCCATCCTGTGGGGGGGTACAGGTGGGGCAGGGATGAGACGGCAGTGAGAGTGCGTTAGGTTTGCTTTATCTCTCAGCCCTGTGGATGGAGAGCAGTGAATGCGTATGGCAGCGCTGCCTCTGACTCAGTCAGTCAGTCAGTCACATCCACTTTAAAGGGACTCCAGGTTGTTGATTGTGGCTGAAACCCTGACGAGAACTAAACAGTGAACAGATGCAGGAGCTTTATTGTCGGTCTGCTCAGTAAGCCTGCGTGGAAAACCACACAACTGTCTCCGTCTCCCTGTTTTTTATTGTTTCTCTGCTGTTCTTTTTCTCTTTCTCTCTCTGCCAAGCGAAGGGACTGTAATCCTGGTTAATGCCTCTTCATGTAATCCATATGTAAATATGAAACACAATTATACTAATGCCTAATTCCAGTGAGCCTTAAAGAAGCCGGCATTAATTGAAACAGGACCTTTGGTGCTTCACTTTAGTTTTTTTTTCTTTGTATGGATGTGTGGATTTCAGGTCTTTCTCTTCATACCTTCCTTTCTCTCTGAACATGTGTAGGTATTTTAGTGTGTGCATCTCAGCGTGAACTCATGGAAATATTTGTCAAAGATTCAGTTGTTTAATATCTTACAGACCGAAGCTCCAAAGCCAGCTTTTCTTTCTGAGCGCAGGCGATCGATTGAGATACCCCAGTGAGAACACATCTTCATGCTGGGCAGTATATGACGTTGTCTTCTCTTTTGAACACATCTTTGAAGCATATTGTGAGCTCTGAACTGGACTCTTTTTTTTTCCTCAAACTCAATCTGCACCCGTCCACTCCTTTTTTTCTTCCTCTCGTTACCAATAAATCCAACATACTGATGACAGTGACTCGTAAAAGACCCAGAACTGTAAATCTGATTAGGTCATCACCAAAAAGTGTTGTGTGTTTGCTCACCAACAAACATCAGATGGTATTTTTATGAGAACTTTGCCCTAACAGTTCCTGAAAAGGCAGACACCAACTGAGACATGGAGAGAGGAAGACAAACAGATGGACAAATTGGTAGGCAGGCATTGATAGCTTCCCCACACCACTTCTAAATTATAGCGAAAGGAAATGAGACACAGAAAGAGAGAAAATGACATAAAAGATGAAAGGAGAAATAAAAAGACAAAGGGGAGAGAGGAGGAGAGGAGCTGGGGGACTTCCCGTGAACTCAGCGTGGATTCCTGCCGTCTCGCAGGGATTTGAAGTAAAATAAAAATGATTGGATCAAGGTGACTCGTGCTCAACTGTTGGCAGAAGGACAGACATCATACTGATATTTTCTGTCAGTTTTATCTGTGTGAGTGTGGCTTTTCCTTTTTATTTGGATCTGAATGTCAGAAGGCTTGTTTTTCATTATGCCTCTTCTTTCTGTGTCGCCCTCTCCTCCTCACGTCACCTGGTTTTATTCACACAGTAATACAGACATTTCTCTAAATATACATGTTGTCACTGCTCTTCTAGGAAATAAAATTAGCGATATTTCCTGTTAGAAAACAACAAAATGCCTGTCTGTAGTTTCAGTGACAGTTCCTTGTCTTTAAACCTGAAATGAAAAGCAGTTTTTACGCTGTTGTGCAGTCAAGAAAATTGCTACTGAAAATAATGAATTAGGATGAAAAATGTGTCTGAAAAACACAATTTAAACAAGTAAACAGAAGTAGGTCACTGAATAACACTGTTGAATAATCTCAGTGCTTTCTGGGTATGGCCAGTTAATAACAAAATGGCCGTCATAAAACATAAACCTTGAACAGCAGCTGTGAGATCAAGTGGTAGTGAAGCATAGGCCCTTTCATGGATTATTAAAATACACATAATGTAATTACTATGCAGGGTGTAAAAAAAAAAGTGCACAATGAAATGAGAATATGAAATATAAAACTGGTCATGCTTTAAGTGGTGGAAGCACAGATGGCCTTATTTTGCATATATTTATGTTTTAATGAATGGCTGCGTTGGAGGGATGATCATTTCAGTGTTTCCTCTCCTCCTCTCATTTGTTCTCCTTTCATTGCAGTCATTTTTATTCGTCAGGGGAAAAGCACTCAACACTTCACTGTTCTCTCTTACAGGCCTCTAGATATTTCTCTCATGTATTGACAATTTCCATGACAAATACTTAAAGATCATCTGTTTTCCTTCCCTCCTCTATCAGCTTTCATTCTGATCGTAACGCAGGAAACTTTTCCTCCATAAAGTTTAACCTTCGTCACTTTATACTTGGTACATCTCCACTTCAGTCCTCCTTTCCTCCTCCGTCTCCTCACTGTTTTATTGATATTGTCACCAAACCTCTCTTAGTTATGCTCATGCCATCAGGGATCAGTTTCTGCCGTGAAAATTCACCTTTCAGACGTCAAATTTCCATTGATTGGTGAACACGGGTATCATCATAAAGTGCACTCGAGTAATGAGAAATAAAGATGATGATGTTATCATGCCTAAAGTAAAGACCAAAAACATCATGCTATCACAATCCACTGTAACTCTAACAGCCATTTTTAGCCGCAGTGACAGTTTATAGGGGAGGAAGGAGGAAATTTAATAAAAACAAATTGAATGAATGACAGAAAGGACAAGTGATGCAGGAATGAGCAACAAACAAGAACAGGAATAGAAAAAAACAAGTTTGATGAGAAACTTCTAATTAAAACTCAGGATTCTGATTTGAATTTAATAGTCTGGGCAAGATTAAAAGGTTCCTTTCATTGAAGAGAGAAAGGTGTTGAATTCAGCTTTTCTTAGTATTTATTTTTCTGCCTTCTCTCTCTCTCTCAGTTTAAGCCTCTCTCGCCCTACGTCATGGCGCTCTTGATTGCCACAGCTGAGGTCACTCAAAGACATGTCTGACTGAGTTTTGAACCTCACACATCATAAAGTCGTCGTGAGGGAACGTCGTGCCAGGCCAGATGAAAGCGCTCGGTGCCCCGCGAATAACACCACATTAACGCCAAGGCAGACGGAGACGAGGCATGAAAGACAGACGGACAGACAGACACGGGACGAAATAAAACACACGTTAATGTGCTCTGTGAAGTTTTATTAGAGTTTCAATCAGCGCTTCTGGTGCGATGTGTGAATTATAATCAAGAGAATTCAAGAGGAGGTGACAATAACTTTGGTACATCAGGATGTTTCATAAAAGTGAATCATAAATGAATGAGTTTGTGGTGTTTTTATCAGCCTAGTGGGGAAACGGGGGGATGTAAACTGACCTGAATGTTTCCTACGTTAGAAGCATGTTTAAAATCGGTTCCCATCTGTACCCATTCTTCTTCCTCTTCTTCTTCCTCTTCTTCTTCTTCTTCTCAGAAACAGAACAGACTGGTGCTTTTCAACAAATCAGATGTCGGCTGTGACAAAAATCTTCATAAAATACACAGAAATCGATAGATAAGACAGAAATGGTAACGATCACAACAACAAAAACTCTGACAGGAAACACTGTATGAGTGTGCGGGACAATAGGTATGCAGCCATCTAATTAGTTCTGAGGATTAAGCTGAATGATGATTGGATTTAATTAGCCTTTTGTTACATATCTTTTCTCTCTTCTCTCTGGCTTTATTCCTCACACACAGTTTTAAAAGTAACATCCTCAGTGCAGGAGCGCCGGAAAATGATTAATCAATGCACCCTGGTCACACCATAGGCTTTCACTGTAATGTAGTGTCATGTAGTGTAAAGTGTGTCATCTGTTCCTCAAAGACCTTCTTAGCCAATCAGGATGTAGGTGTGCTCAGCCAGACGTGTCTTCTCTTCGTTAAGGTGTGCTGTTATGCTAACGAGCCCTGAGGAGTTAACGCTAACAAGCGCTTGCAGGGACGTCTCTCTCACACACACACACACAGCAGTGATAAGGTGTGATGGCATGTGTGTTTGCAGCATTAGAGCCACCAGTTCTCATTGCCTGCTCAGCGTCTGATCTGATGAACATCAGATGCATCTTAAAAAGATAACCAGCTCAAATACAGTGTCATACTCTGACATTTGTGATTATTTTATGAGTCTATTAGTATGCATTTATTCGATAATACACACATTGTACATACATGTATGTAGCTTCTTTCCCCTTACTTACTTACTGATGTGTGTGCATGGGTGTGTGTGTGTGTGTGTGTGTGTGTGTGTGTGTCGGTTGGCCGAGTATTTTAGTTTCAGATGGAGAGACTGATAAGATCTTCTGGAGGTCAGCCAGGTCTGAATCATCTCTAACTTTTTACCTTTCTTGGCTCGTACAGTGTGTGTGTGCGTGTGTGTGCGCGTGTGTGTGTGTGTGTGCATATGTGTGTGTGTGAGAGAGAGAGACCTCCTTGGCTCTGTCTTGAGGATGGTGGGTGGTTTTCTCTTTTTCCACTTCTTGCCAGCACTTCTTCAGTCCCTTCCTCATCCCCCACTTTATTTATTCACTCTTTTTTTAACACAGTCCCATTGTTGTTTTCAGGTTTTTACCTCTTTACCTCTTTTTACTTTTTCTCTCACAGCACACTCTAAGCTCTAATTTCTTTTCCTTCCTCTTTGTCACATCTTTTTTCTTATTTCCAGTCTCTCTCTCTCTCTCTCTCTCTTCGTCTCTCAGAGTCACCACCTCTTTTAATAGGTGTCACCTGCTGGAGTAATGGCCAGGACTCAATGTGCCATAGCAGTAATTTAACACTGTCACACACACACTTGCTGAGGCGCACACACACTGATGGATTACTCTGGGGACTGTTGCAGAAGTGCTGTACGTATAGGACAGTCCGCCATGACAGCAGTAAATTAGTTTGTGTGTGTGTGTGACCACTACAAACTCAACATGCTATGAGAGGAGATGCAGCTTTTCCCAGTTTGCTTTTTAACTGGTGTCACAGGCAAATTCGATTCCAGTTCTGTGCGGTCGGGACCTGGCTTGGGCGGAATTTTGGTGGTTGCTGGAAGAAATCGTTAAAGTAATAAACTGCAACATGGTAGTGAGAATAAATGTCTGTTTTGCCACTCACCATCAACAGCGAGCTTTTTCATGTGGTCGTCCAAACACTGGTTGCCAAATCTATAAAACTGAGTGTTCGCAACTGAATCGGTGCATAAGAGAAATGTGAATATGCGCTTTGTGTCGGATTCATCGCGCATGGTCTCATATTTTTGTGAACTTGGTGTTCTTGCTTGTGTCTGTTTTCTAATAACTTTAAGCAAACTTGCCCTTGATTAATCACTTGTTTGCATATGAACATGTCGGCCTGTCTGCTCCAGCAGTCTTGAAAACTTCCAATAGAAAGAGCAGCGAAGAAAAGTGCAGTTTAACTGATGTTTGGCGTGACATACGCATGGCCGTTATGCATGTGTCCAAAGTTTTTGTGCATATTCATCGTCGAAGCATCTGGTCTGCGCAGGAGGTGTTACATTTTATGTGTCCAGTCAAAGCAAAAGTAGCCTGTTTGGAATAAACAGAAGAAAAGCCAAGCAGCTGGAATTAAACACAAAAACCTGCCATGGCTCAACAGAGTGAACGCAACCTACTAAAAATTCAGGCCGCGTCAACAGAACAGTCAAGAAAAAAGGACGTCACACCGCTTGATTGACACGTGTTCTCTGAGAAATGTGGTAGAAAAACAGCAGAGTGAGATGCTGAGGACTGCCACTTTCATTATTTGCCCTGGCTCGGCCACATGATTGATGCCGGGCTGCGTTTTGAGTTTTGCCGTGAGCTGAGGTTTTTTTCGAGACAGGGAGCGTTACGTAGCGGTCCGTGCTGTAGGTGGTCGCAAACACAGGGAAACACGCCGAGAAAGATCAAAACATCTAAAAGCTCCGGGTCATTAACACCATGCACACACACACACCGAGCCTCGACCCGAGCGTGGTGGCATGGTGGAGCAGAAATGTTTTATGTTCCTTTTCAACACCTGGTTGGGAAAATGAGCGAGAGACAAAGAGAAACACATTGGAGAGAGAGAGAGAGGGAGAGAAGGAGGGAGGCACGGAAAACGGCTGCCTGACGGCTTTCTGTGCGCCCATATGATGCCTGTGTACCATGCAGCGTTTATCATCCATACACAACTTTGGAGCCGCCTTCTCCTACAGAGGTTGGCAACACATCACACACACACACACACACACACACACACACAAACACTTCACAGGAAGAGCTGCTGAGTGGCTTTTTGTTGTGTGTGGCTGTATCCTCGGCCAGTAGTTTCATTAATCGTAGTATTTTAGAGCACGTGTGTGTATTTTATGCTTGGTTTCATGTATGAGAGTCTATTCAGACCTCGCTCTGTGTGTGTGTGTGTGTGTGTGTGTGTGTGAGTGTTTTCAAAAGCTCTTTGACAGTTGACTGACTGACAGTTGAGGAAGATGGATGGGTTGCAGAAACTGGACAGCAGGGGATCGAAAGGGGTCTGTTGGTTGTGTGTATTTGTGTGTTTGCTTGTGCATGAGCCCGCATCGTTGTGCGCGTGCATGTGTGTGTGTGTGTGTGGGACACCTGCTGACTGATAGACATTTCAGAGTTTGAGGTCTTGGCAAGAAGAGATGAGATGACCATATGTGTGTCACAGATTTCCCCCCTCAAATATGTATCCATAGCAGCACCGGACACAAAACAGAGACTCTGGACTCGACGCTTCCAGATCGCACTCGTCACCGTCGTCAGCCGCTCCCCACTTTCTGTATTGTTCTCAGGAAGGAAAACTTCACACTGGATCGTCTTAAACTGTAGCTTCTTTGACACAGTTGAGAAACTACTTCGCTTTACCACCGTGGAGAAACGATGCTCAAATGACAGTGGGTTTTTCTGTGATTGTGTATTTTCATATTTCAGCACCGAGTGTTTTTCGTGAGATAGGCTGAACGTGTTTGAAATGAGAACATCATCATTCCCTGAGGTGTCCCGTAAATGCTCATTTTGAGGTTTTATGCCTGTTTTTAACACACAGTCAGTGTTAACAGGTGGAAAACACAACACTTGAGTGCGATCAGAGTACTTTTACAGACATTAGCCTGACTCTTTACTTGCTTCTCCACGTTGTTATAATCTGGCTAATCTTTTAGATGTAGCTACAGTATGATTTCAGTGGTCTGGCTTTTTCTCATGAAACATTCTTTGTACTATTAGAGCCACGGCTGATATCAATTACAGAAATTAAAATTCTGAAATCGGAGATGTGTGCTTTCTGTTTGACACGGACAACATGTAGCTGTGATAATGTGTTTATCAAGCAGCGCTGAGTGAAAAACAAAACATTTCTTGGACACTTTTGTGAAGGAATGAAGAAACCTTGATGCAGCTGGACTGTGTGTTGGAATGTATTTTAGTTTGTGCGTGTTTTATTCTGCATCATCTAGTCATACACTAAATGTACCCAGCTGTGACGGAGACAATGAGCAGAGAACGAAGTGAAGACGAGCTTGACGTATACAGAGGCAAAAGAACTATTTTCATATCTTATACCTCTTAAAATAAGTCTAAATAATAAATGTTTACTCACTGAAACAAACAGAATCAATTTAAATCCTGA
Organism: Synanceia verrucosa; assembly: GCA_029721515.1. Taxonomy (NCBI): domain Eukaryota; kingdom Metazoa; phylum Chordata; class Actinopteri; order Perciformes; family Synanceiidae; genus Synanceia; species Synanceia verrucosa. Next base: position 9,987,125 of record CM056553.1, on the reverse strand, counting down.
ACACATAACTAGCTGTGGATATGAGGAAACTAAATTAAAAAAAGCAATCATCGATCCTACATCCTTGATTGCATTTAACGTTTTTGAATACCTATGAAGTTTTTAAATTAGATCTCCGTATGTTCCTGAAATAACTGATGATATTATGACATTCAGTCCCAGAGAAGCAAATGTTCAGTGTTTCATTTGAATAAGTGAGTGGACAGGTAGATTTCCCTTTTCGATTTCAATGATGGCATAACATATTAAAAATAATAATTATGAATGAATACTGGAAAATAGTTACTGGTAAAGGTAAAGAAGAACTAAAAATTAAATTAAGGAAGCGATGCTCTGTAGTATTTCCGCGTCGTTAAAGCATCAAATTAACAACGACTCAATAGCAATGATGCCTGATCACCCCTTACAGATGTAAGACTGACTGGGTATTTTATGTAAAATGTAAATCTAAATGTTCTTTATTTATACAGCCCTTTACAACATTTTGGTGAACCGAAGTGCCTTAGTAAATAAAAGCAATTAAATACAATGAGAACAATAAATAAAATAACAAGAAAATAAAGTAGAAATAAAATAAAAGTGTCACCACACTTAAAAGCCATAAGGAATCTTAGCTCCTCACTGACAGTTGCATCCAAGGTAAAAGTCCCTCTTTATGCAGTTTGAACCTCTGATCTGCTGCATTATTCCAGATGTTTTGTATCTTAAATACTGTACAGCACCAAGATATTTCAAAACACCACTTCATATCAACCAAAACCATTCCTCGTAACGTCAAATGGCTGAAAAGAGAGCAAAACCTAAGATGTAGCTCAGGAAGGAACACAACATGGAACACCTACAATGATTCTGCATTAGCCTCGTTCCCTCTGCAGCCAGTAAAAACAAGCTTTTTGCAGTATTTGCAGAACATTTTATGTCTTCAACATATGCTACCATTTGCCCCAAAGCTGTACATGTGAAAATGTAGCTGCGGTGTAAAACTGCCGTGTGAGAATGATTTTCTATACAGGTCATCCTGTCATTTTGTGCCAGCGGATGCAAGAGTGCAGTGATATATTCCATGATAGACTGGTGGAGCAGTTAACCTGCGACCTGCATTAGATGAGACGGAGATTGTTTGCCATAAATCACCCAGTGTGTGAGAGGTGATTCTGATTATCCAAGGCTACAATCTTGTCAGAATTATAACAGCAGGCAGATTGGATTAAAACAACCTTGGTAACACAAAGATCCCCTAAAAAAATCCTCCTTTTCACCCAAGTTTACACTTTAGGGTCACTAAGTTAATTGGAAGACACATAAAAGGCCACCTTTAAACTCAATGAAGTCCCTCAATTTGACATTGTAAGGCCTGGAAACGGCTGTCGGAAAATGTCAATGAGGGTTTAGGCAAGAATCTGGCAATACCATATGTATCATGATACGTGTGACAGCAGCATAAAATGCATAAAATCTATTAAAAAATAGCAACTATCCATCCATTTTTTAAGTACTTGTTATGCAGTCAGTAGCCGTCATAGCTCTAAACTACGAATTAGATTTTTTAAATTCATACAGTCTCAATAAACTCAACATCACATGTTTTGATATTCTCCTCATCCGCTACTTATAAATGGAAAACAGTGGAAGTCAGTGTGAACAACACAGAAAGAGACACTGATAGTGACAGACAGTAAGTGCCATCTGGGAAAACCACCATTTACAATCATTATCAGAGCTCGACCACAAGCAGCACACACTGCTCCTGACTTCCTCTTAGTCACTGTTTCGCTCTCACACACACACAAACAAACACTAACATTTATCTTCCCAAACAGGCTAACACGCACTCTCATGGTGGTCTCGCTGAGATCAGAAGTGTCTGTCAGGAGAGTTTGCGGCAGTGAGATGAGAGCTGAGCATCATCAGTAGGGTACATCTTGGAGCCATTGGCTGGCAACCATTTGGAGACCACAGACCGAGGGGGCACCATCCCAGAATAACACACCCACTCACACATCACAGTCCTGCCTGTCTATCCCCTGTAGATCAGCAGTTCACATGAAAGAACAGGAGCGGTTATGTAGAAACACGGCATGTGAGCGGAATAAAAACTGAGACAAAAAGGGTGGAAAGAGTGGAAGAGAGTGGAAGATGAAAAGGAAATAAGATAGATGGATGAACAGAAGAGAGAGGCAGAAAATGTGTGCCTGGGTGATGGAGGTCAGGGTTCGAAAAGAAAGGGATGAGGTCCTGTCATCTCCTTGCCTCAGTTTTTGGCCAAGTCGGCCCTCCGCTTCACTCACAGATGAAAGACTTGTAGCTTCATCCTGTCGTCCAGACGCACACTCAATCACACGGAGGCATTCTCACACGTACCAACTGATAGGCATGCACTTCCTCTCAACATGCACAGGTTCCCCCCCGCTATTTTAATGACTTCTATTGTTCTGCTGCGCTGCTTCTGCCTCCATATGACTTCCATATGGGGGATTCACAGCATAGCCGTGAAAACTACTGCACTTCAGCTCCAATCTATATGACTCTATACAAGCCCCGCATGGGTCCTGCTGAGGTGTCAGGACCAACGTACAACACATGGTAACCTGACCTCCACTACCGCTACGTACCTTATGTCTCACAGGTGTCATTCATAGGCAGTCCAAGCCATATGCGAGGTAGCCGCGGAAACGACCGGTAGCAGAGAGCTGGAATGAACGTGCTTGCACTATTATTATTTCTGACCATGTTTAAAAAGCACGCCAAAGGCCTTTACATTGATTTTCCAGCATTCAGGAAGCTGCTGGTTTCAATTCTTTCAGTACAGTCTGAAAATGTATTTCGAGGAACCTAGAAATGGCTTCAGAAAGGTAATCCATCATAGTGTATGTTTTGTTGCTTTTACTTTTTTGTCAAGTTTGTCAAAGGTGCTTCGATTAGTTGTTGAGCATCAGGGATTTTAGAGAGCAAGCTTCAAAAGCAAATAAATATGAAGAAGTAGAAAAGCACTCAGAGAGCGCAGACCTCTGCCAAAGCGCCGGCGGTGACTTTTTATTTAAAGTTACCCCCGCTGCCAAGGAGGTTATGTTTTCACCGGGGCTTGTTTGTTTGTTGGTTTGTCAGTTTGCAAAGTAACTCAAAAAGTTACGCTTTTCAATGAAATTGTCAGGATTATCCGGAAGTGGCCTAAATTAAAACTAAAAGTTTTGATGGTGCCGTTGAATCGGATCCAATCACCACCAAAAATCAGTTTTAAGTTAGGCCACTTCTGACCAACCTTAAAAATATCGTCCACAACTTTTTGAGTTATTTTGCAAACCAACAAACAGAAAACAAATAAACAAACCCCGGTGAAAAATCCTTGGCGGAGGTAAAAATCGAAATATACATATGCTGATTGTTTCTTTTCAGTACATTCGTGCGCTGCTTCCCAATGGCTGATGCTTAAATACTTGACGTTTCGATGTCACAATAACTTTTACTGAATACATAAAATGACAGTTTATTTTCCCTCCAAAATGTCAAGCCGTCTTCACTCTATTGCTTCATACTGCAGTATTTCATATGCGTATGCATCTGGTAGTGCAGGTTAAGTGTCCAAGGCTTGATGTGATTAGTGGTTATGTTGATGCTGCTGGACGTGGTTTTGGGGCTGCTACGCCTCTGCTGCAGTATGTCTCCGTGACCATATGTGTCCCATAAAGGTGTCAAGACCAATGCAACACATGGAAAGCAAAGTTCAGCCACTTCTGTGGATTTCGTGGATCATTTCTGCAGAAGCCTTTTATCCATAAGATTAGCTGACTTTGACTTTTCATGATTGCTTTTTTTCCTGCAATAATTTTGTTGTGGTAATCCCCTGTTAGTCCTTGCGGAAGGTTTTTGTTTTATAAAAGGGCGCACAGACCTACATTCACACATTTTCCTGGCGTGAATTAAGAAGAAGGAACAAACACTGCTTCCAGATCAGGTGTGTGAGGAGAGAGTGGCAGCAAAACAACACAGAAATAGCTCAAGAGGCCATGTAGAGGCCACAGAGATCAGAGAAAGCACACATACAGAAATAAAAAGCAGAGAAGAAACAGAAGGCCTGCAGAATTGGCATGTTAGTTTAACATCTCAATCCATCCACTCCCTACTTCATTAATCTCTGACTCTAAAAACTCAAATTACTGGCCGGGTCCGTCATAAAACATATGAAAACAACCGTATCTACGCGTGTTCTTGTAAAACACAGGAATAGAAGTAAACTGACAAAACAGCAGGGGAAAATTCCAAATCAAAAGGTGTTTTTTTTAAAAAGGGGCACATTAAAAAATCATAAAGATGTGGAGAGATTTGGGATTTGTTGCATTCTGTGTCATTATTTATTTATAAGCTGCCTCGGAGTCACCCCCACCCAGCGCTGCCCCAAACTGGAACCAGATTTGTGTGAGGCCGGGAGGTGCTGGATGTTTTTCTGGGTCCTGAAGGAAAGATTGGATCAAGAAGAGGGAGATTTCATGGTTCTGGGGTTTTTTGGGGAGGAAAAAAACATATCTGGGGTGGTTGTATTTTTTTCGCTGAAGGCCTAAGGTTGACTGACAGAGGGTGAGCTTTACAGTCTCCTTCCTTCAATCAGCCAGAGTTGGATGAACTAATGCAGTCGAAAAAATATTTTCAGAGGTTGAATTACATTATTGGCCAAGTTCAATAAACATGCAGGGGTTTAATCGCCACGTTTCCAAGCGCAGTATTAGCGTATGATTAGTTGGCGTTAGTGTTTAAGTGTATATAATGATTGAAGAGCACCGCAGCGCTCCAGAGCTTTTTACGGCTATACTATAATATAAATGGTACTTTTAGGTTGTTATTACTGAAAACAATGTCTTTATCATTTTATTTGGAGCCAAGTATCAACTCAGCACCACAAGTTTAATAATACTTCATACAAGTTAATAACAATTTAAAGTACTGCAGCGAGCCAACAAGGATACACAAATTACAGACATTTAAAGTAATAAATGCATGCACCTGATATTTATTTTCATTGTTAATTAATCTGTAGATTATTTTCTTGACAACTCATTTGATTTTTTTTTTTTTTTTTATCTATAAAGTGTCATAAAATGTAATCAGTGTGTCCCAAAGCTGATGAAAATGTCCTCGGATGTTTTATCCACAACTCAAATATATTATATATATATAATATATATATATATATATATATATATATATATATATATATATATATATATATATATATATGTGAAAAATATTCACATTCATAAAGCTGGAATTTTTTTTGTCCAAAAAATTCTCACGCCAGTTAGATTAATTGCCGACCAGATTGTCACCAATTAATATAATAGTTGAATACTAATTACTTATTTGTTGCAGCTCTAATATATTGAATGGAAATAAATTAAATTAACGCCTCACAAGGATTCAAATCACTACAGAAAGCTCCCTTTTAATCTTATTGCATTAGAAAAAGTTCAACCATTGTGACTGTAAAACTAAATGTCCTCTAGTAACCAAATATTACATACATAATATATGAAAAATGTGTTAAATAGATGATCTGTTTAACTGCTCAGAGGACTGAGCATACTGTGTGAAAGCTTCAGTGAAACTCTGCTGGCTCAGTTTGGATCTTCTGCTTTAAGTGGAAACAGTCGAGGAGAGGAGGACTGAAAATCACCTCTGCTGTCGTCAGCGGCGATGAGAGATTCTGTCTTTGTGTCGCTGTCTCTTTTTCATCTCCCCTCTCTTTCTGCTACATCTGCCTTCCTCTTTTCCCTCCTCTGTTCTGCCTTTCGACTCTCTCTCTGCTATAACTCTTTCTCAAATGCTGGGGGATCTCTGTTCCCATATTGTTCATAAAAATAAAAAGGTCCTTTTTCCACTATCTGTTGTTGATTGATATAACACAGCTACAGTTCAGACTATGTGGTTCAAGAGGGCTCCAAAATACTCCAAATACTGTGCTATGTAGGACGAGAGAACTATTTACATTGTTGTTTTATTTTATTTGGAAGGCAGAAAGTGCGGTTTGTGAGGATAAAATTAAAACAATGCGGTTTTGCCTCTGACATTTGAGTTACACATTTCTGAGAAAGTGGGAGACAAAATTCCCCACAGCAGTGAGCGCTGAGAAGCAGAGATATTACCGAAACACTGAACAAATGGACATGTTTTACATTGGACATACAGTAAAAATGGTGTCAAACAAACTAAATTTAGTGGAGACAAATTTATTAGTATTGGAGTTTCACATTTTTTGCTCTAAGTTCCATCAGAACGGCCAGTTTAATGTGATTTTCACCCCCTTTAAGCCCCCACAAAGAGTAATACATTAAAAAGGCCACTGTTCACTGATTACAAATAAATTAAAACATGCTTTTCATAATAGAAAGCAAATAGAGATAAAGCAGAATACGCAGCAGTTTCCCTGGAAACTATTTTTCAGCTAAATATGTCACTTTGAAACCCTGTTTTCACCTTGATTTTTACATTTTTTTTACAGTTACAGTTTTTCCTACTCTACTACTTTTCCTACTATTTTATAATAATGAATTTTATTAACATCATGTGACACCAAATCAGGTATTCTGATGTGATTTCGCTGCAGGTTTTTGTCAAAGTAGATATTATATTATATTATTATATTGTATAGTATATGTTTCAACATCCTGCTTCTGGTGTATTTACTGTATTTTTTTTATTTCTTCTGATGTGTTTTTCATCACCTCAACAACAGGAAGAGATAAAGATGGACGACGCTAACTGGCATTAAATACTGTGGGACACTGTTAGTCAGATATAGATGAAAGCCTGTGTGTGTGTGCATGTGCGTGCGTGTGTGTGTGTGTGTGTGTGTGTGTGTGTGTAGCCCTAGGATCAGAGAGCAGTGTGTGTTGGCTGAGGTTGGGGTGAAATGAGCCGTTTTAATGAGTTAGTTACTGTAGTGTGTGTGTGTGTGTGTGTGTGTGTGTGTGTCCTGAAGTGCATATTGCTCAGCATGAGTAGCTGCATATACGCGCACACACACACACACACACACACACACACACGCACACACACACACACACACACACACACACACGTGCACACACACACACACACTCATAAACTCCTCAAACATCAAATCATGTCAGTGCAGAAGAGTTTGTGAATTTACAGGAACACTCCAGCTGCATTTCTGCTTTGATTGCAGCGTTACTGGCTCGTCATGTGACGCCTGCCAAACTTGTAAAAGTATGACTCTGCCATAATGAACATTTACCAAACTGAATACATGAGGATTTATATAGTCTGCAATAAGTATTTTTCCAGTTTCCTCTAAATTTAAGTTATTGCAAAGAGAATGGCCAAGTTGACTGGCGATATGGACGGAAATCTCTCGCCAGTGACTCCACTGCAACCAAAGCAGAAAAGCAATTATTGTAAGGACAATAAAAAGTTCAGTAATATCGACCAAATATCAAGACTTAAATTTAAGTCAATGTTGCGTCTCAAAAGCTCGTTCCAGTCCAGCTCCTAGACGTTCAAGGAGTTCAATGAGGAGTGGAGAAGTGTTTGCCCGGACCAAATTTATGTAGACGAATGTTTTTAAGGAAACATTACGACTCTGGCTTAAAGAAGTTACAAAAATAATTACTTTGACTCCCATCAGACAGAGCAATGTGTGCAGAATGACACGTTTAGAATAAGAAGAGTGGGTGAAAGTGATGCTGCTAGATGGATCCAGTGGGTTAGAGAATAATATGAGTGGATGATATGATGGTTAGACATCAGAGAATATCTATCTTATTTAATTTTAAAGAGCAAGATGTGACATGGCTGCTGTTTGCGCAGCGGTTCGAGCCTTTGCTTCGACTCTGGTTATGCGTTAATGCAATTTATTCATTATTCAAAGTGAAATTCAATGAGTGAACAGATCAGCCACCAACATTGAATGACTTTGGCCTCAATATAACTCTGTCTCTTTTTTTCTAATTGTCTGCTGCTTACCTTAGGTGTCCTCAAAGACACACTGAAGACATGGACACCATCAGACCCACACAGTCAGTGAAGTGAGACTATGGGAGGAAGGGTGACCCCTGCTAGTCCAGAACAATGCAGCTGGTTATGATGTAAATGGATCATATGTCCTTACAGTTAATCACATAGGGGACACAATCTGTGTGTGTGTGCGCGCCAGCTGTAGGACACAAGCAGGGTGGAGGTCATTCATTCATTTTCTATGAACATATGCCGTTAGCGTCAGACTTCCTTTCATCCTCTCTTCTTTCATTATTCCCTCTCCTCGTCTCCTTTCGTCACTTCATCTGTTTCTCTCAGCACGTGTGCTCTTATATACTCCTCACCTCCCCTTCTCCTTTGACCTTGTCTCCTTTCCTTACCTCCCTTCTCCCTCTCCATCTCCTTTTCTTCTTCCTGCCTCGTTCCCTCTCCTCTCTCCTCCTGCTTCCTCTTCCTTCCCTAGGGGGGGTCTCTGTCTGCTCCGCCTAGGGCCTGTTTGTTTGAATACGCCCCTCAGAGCTCCGTGCATATAAATCAAGCCCACCTCTCGACGTCATAATCACTGAGGTCACGTCAGATGGAGGCTGGATGCCTGGGCCTCCTCACTCTCAAAACAGTGTTTTTTTTCACAGTGTGTGTTTATAGGTATTGAGATTACGGGGGCAGGCACACACCATGTCACAGAGCGCAGTGGGACTCATACAAGCAGTGCAGCAGTTTGTCATTGTAGCAATTTACCTCCGTCTGTCTAATGCTCAGCCGGTCCACTTAACCCTCCCAACCTCTCTGTAAGTGACACTGAGTGTTTAATCGGCCCCAGAGGATCCTCGTGGGCCACGCTGTTAAAAAAGAGAAGAAGTATATCTGCAACGCAAGGGAATCAATTTTCCACCGAGCTAAAGTCGTCTGCTGTAGCTCCATAGCTTCTCCCCCGGTGGTGCTCAGCGTCGAGTCGGGCCACTTTGTGCACAATGGGCGCACTAGAGCCACGCTACGTTTGGTGAAGCGTCCCTTTAAACAGCAGAGTTCAGCTCCTCATTGAATTAAATGATCCGATGCTTCACTTCAGGCTGTCTCAGGGTAAAGTGCTCCGCTGTTTGACACAAGCGGTATTTGGAGAGTTTATGGGATTTTTTTTCACTGAACCGCCTACGTACACTAATTCAGAGCATCCACTTAACCTATTCAAACGTGCCATTTAGCACCAATTAACATTTAGATGGGGTGATTTATGAATGGCTTGTGTGTGTGTTCATTTTTTAAATATTTTTCCTCCCCATCCTTCTCTCTCCATCCATCTTTCCCTCTATTTCTCCGTCCTCTCACATTTTCTGCAGCAGGTCAAACGAGGCTGGCCAGCTCACTTCTCCGCATCACGCTTTCCCGCTAACCCCCCCCCATCTTTCTCTTTTCCACTACGAGCCCATTGAGACTTGACACAAGGATCGTATATTTGATTAGTGTCTACATGGCCGGCGGCGCCACACGTAATCTCTGTGGCTTTATACCTTTAGCCCGGCTAGGAAGAGAGTGTCTGATGCAGAGACTCACACAGACAGATAAATACAGGAGGATGCATTTCCTCACGAAGGGACAAACACAAACTATACATCGAGAGTCCTGCAGTTTATTTTACCTCCCAGTATGTCTTAGTTATCCAAGTCAGGAGCAGAGCAGGAATATGAAAAGAGATGCTCAAAATATGACATGAAGCGTTACGTCTGAACAGTCCTGTCCGGTGATTGGGACGCTGCCTGACTGTTCATTTCCTTCCTCTCTGTCAGAGACAGACAGCATCAACAGACTGAACACACACACAGAAGCTCAGACATGCAAACATCCCCCAACACACACACTCACACGGGGTGTGATATGTCGAGCGTAGGTGTGGATTGTGAAGGGATTTCCTCTCTTCGACACAGCGCTGACACTCAAGTAGATGTTTGAGTCAAGATAGCAGTGTGTGTGTGTGAAAGTAAAATGATATGTGTGTGTTGCTGTGGCTGTCAGAGTGTGGTGTGTGTGTGTGTGTGTGTGTGTGTGTGTCATGGAGAAACTTGAAGAGAGAATTCAGAGAGGTCACAAATCACCCACCCACTCACACTCATACATGCACATGCAGGCCCTCAGTAGAATAACACAGTGGTTGCTCTGCAGTCTGGTGGAGTGACGGACTGACTGGAGGTCAGCTGCGTCACACAGGAAGTGGACAGCTGACAACAGCAGTCTCCTGTGTCTTGAAACCTAACCAAATCTAATTTAATCTTTAATCTCTCTAATCCCTACCCACAGAGCTCGTAGCTCTTCAGCTCAGTGGAGCGACGGACGTAGACTCGGTTCTGGCTGACTGGAGGTCAGCTGCTTCTGGAGCAGTCTCAGGCTCTATGTAGGACAGACTGCTGACCTCCAGCAGTCTGGACTAGTCATCTCTATTTATACACTTTACTCTCAGACCTGAGGACTTCATCTGTGATGTCACGCAACCCTGTTGGGCAAATGCATGGTATTTTTCCTGGTTTCCACAAGGGGCATCACTGCTGTGTCATTCAGTCTCTACAGGAATTTTCTGCTTTTTTTGTGATTGTTGGGGTCAAAAATGCTTGATTTTGCACTAGCTTTTTTCAATAATTGTGATACAATTTGCAGAGTTTAATGTGATTTTTTTTTTTTTTTTTTTGCAGCAACTGGCAACAAAATTGCAAGTCAACAAAAAATTGTGATTTTAAAAAACAAAGCCCAAATGAAAACAGAATTGTATATATGATAACAGTGACTGTGATTTGTTTGCTATGGTGCTGTTGTTGCTGTGAAAGCATTTTGAGATATTTAGTGGTGAACAAGTGATGACTTCCTTTTGTGCTCCACCACAGCGTTGCGCTGAATTTTCCCCGGATTTCATGTAAAACACTAGGAAACTTTTACACAGTGGTTGTGTCATTGTCATTATTTTTGTTGGAAAACACAATGTATTTCCTTTCTTCATCCTGGATCTCAATGGGCAATGCAGTGTCGCAATACAATGTCATGTCACATTGGTGACTGTCGCACAACGAACCGCGTAATTTCCTTTATTTTTTCAAATAATGCAGGGAAATTTGGAACAATTGCAAATGTATGTGAGTGAAATGATGTGTGTGCTATCTGTGTGTGTGTAGATCTCAGGAAATGGTGTCGTGTTCTACATGTTTCGCTCTCACTGATTTGATTGAAGAAGAGATAATAAACTTAGTTTGGCTACCACTTCCTGGAAATACCCAGTGGACTCTCCACTGACCAGCAGACTGATGCAGAGGTTTCTAATTACCTTTTAAATAAGTAAAGCACAATTCAGTGTCATAAATAGATGTTCATATACTGTCTATTTTAATAGTTTTCTGACCTTAGAGTGCATTGTTTCCCATACATGCAGTTCAGAGTACTGTCTCTCCTTTTTTACTGCTGAGCGACATGTGAGCGCCCTCAAAGAGCCACTTCTCTAATTATCTTATTAACTCTAATAAGCTGTATTTTAATTTAACCATGTTTTCTCCATAATTGCAGCTGATATCATGCTGCAGATGCAGCGTTTCTCTTGTAGTTTATTTATGTAGCGCTGTAGCATGGATCCCATCCCCCCCCCACACACACACACAAAACAACAACAGTGATGTGATGCTTCCACTGCAGCCGAACACAAAGTCCAACAGATTGTTCGAGACAGATTTATTTGTTTCATAGCTTTACCGTGACAAGACGACAGATCCCGACAACAAACCGTGTTTGTTTTGTCGTTGTCATGACGACACCGGGCTGCCAAAAGAGAGGATGAAAAGCGTGGCACGAGGAAGCAGCCTTTACGCTATCTGACACGGTTCAGAGCTGCGGCTGCATCTCATTGGATCAGTGGCCACTATCATGTTTGCTGCCATGCGCTCGTCTGTTTCTGATTTACCATCTTGTATGTGTTATATTGGACTTTCTACTTGGACACTGTACATACATACACAGTATATTAAAGCAATATTGGAAGACATGTCTCATATAAGTACTATAACACTGATACAGGATGTCTTTTGTGCAAGTTGACGGCCAAGCGACACAACAGCTACTCGGTGTGACTGCATGTTGTAGCGCATGGAAAATAGCACGTCATGTTTTCAGCAGTAGCAGTTCAGTTTGAAGTTGTGAACAAAAAATGTCAAAGATATGACTTTAATCTGTAATCTATATTCTACATATGGATATTGAGGATCTCTGCTGTTGTAGAATAAGTATAATAATAAGAAACAATAATTATGTTTTTCAGCAAAGGGAGGCAGAAGACGAGTACATGGAGGATTTAGTGGATGGGTGGATGAGAAAGAAAAGAGCTGCAGGTAGAGAAGGAGTTGCCTGTGAGGACTGATGAAAGATGGAGGGAGAAATAGTGACAGGAAGAGGGAAGGACAGGTAACAGCACCGCTATAAGAGAGGACAAGAAGAGGAGGTGAGAGAGGAGTAGCAGGAGGAGGATCAAAAAGACGGACCGAGGGAAGGAGGGATGAAAAGAAAGGCAGAGGAGTCGAGTCTCCCACTGAGATCTCATTTCCAGCTGTCTGATAATGCTGCTCTTCTTTGGCCCTAATCTCTACATGTAGGAAATGAGAAACACACAGAAACACAAAGCTCACGTATAGATCTGCAGACAAGAGTACACACAGGAGGCTCATGAGCACAACAGCACAGATAGAAACATGACAGTATATGTGCAGCGATGTTTTCTACCTTTCCTCACACACACATGTATTCCCTGCTGGGAGTCTATTAGCTTCTCGGTGTGCCGGGGTGAGCAGAGGATAATGATTCACAGATCCCTCCACTGTCTGTCTTTCTTCTTTGTGGAGAGAAGAAAGACAGACTGACAGACGTGAGGCGAAGAGGAGAGACTGAGAGGACACACAACAGGTGTGGAGGAGGAAAAAATGCAGACATCCTTTTGCTCTTTTTCTGGTTCCCCTCAGTGTGCCAGCGCTGCCTTTCATCTGTCCCCTTAATGAACAACGTGTCAGTGTGATTCATGTTGGCCAGTGACGAATTCAGTGCATTCAGTGGGTTGTTTTCTGTTTACCTGCACTAATGAAACATCTCATTTAAATAGGTTTGAATGCAAAGATGCATTTAACCCCTCCAAGTCTCTCTCAGGCCATAATTTATGCAACTATATCTACTATATCTGTTCAACAGGTGTGTTGATTTGAGAGCTCACAGGGACAGGAAATGGTGATTTCTTTTGCTGTTCTCCTCTCATCAAAGTGATGTTTATGTCCAGATAATGAGGGTTAATCGTCGAGTGGTCTGCAGGTATTGGTGCTGATGAGCAGGCAGTGTGTGACAGTGATCTGAATGCATTGATTGTGCTGAGAAAGAGGCCCAGAGAAGCCTGACAGCGCCATCTACTGTCTGGAAAAGCCCTCTGGTGTCTTCTGCCAGGCAAGGTGCTCTGATGCAGGCGGCCTACCTGCAGGGTGGGGTTACTGAGCGCCGACTGGGCGGCTTTCTGCTCTTTCTGTTCAGTAAATATTACATGTTTATTTACACAAAGTGTGTTTTTAATCATCTTGCTCATTCAAACAGGAGAAACAGGATTTTTGTTTTTGGAATTCATTCATTCACTGTGCCTCTGACCCTCTTTCTTTCCTCGTCTGCTTTCCCTCAGCTGTAACACTCAACACTGTAATGGCGATTTGATTGCAGCGGCGTGCCTGTGACCTGAATGAGTAAGGGAGCACGGTTGCAGTCTCATGCACTGAAACTGTACATTACCTCATAAACACGAGCCACTGCAGAGTTTCACTGTAATTCAGGGTAATTGTCTAAGCTGCGGTGTAATGTTGCATCTGTGTTTTCTTTTACCGACCTACGAGACGAACGGCTGAACACAAGACGTTACAGCTCCACTTTGTACCTCGCTGCTGTTCAGTATCATCGCCACCATAATATCCACCTATCGTCTAATTCTGATTTATAGGGAGCTGGGAATTATTTTTCTACACTCTTGGGGACATGGGTGAAAGGGTTTTTGGGAGAAGTGATGTCTTTTTTTATGGCTCCTGATTGTTAAAGAGGTAATCAAAGAGTTTAAAGTGGAGTTTCTTTGAGCTAAAGGGCTATTCAGTGGACAGTCTAACAGTAATAATGCACCAATAATATCCTGCTGCTGTGTTGTATGTTTTGAACCCGTTAGCTAGTTGTTGTGTGTTGACGCCGTAGCTTAGATACAGCGATTTGCAGAGCAGGGGTCCTGTTTACTATCAAGATAATGGAGTTGCCATGTGGCTATGCTCTGTTTGTGTTGCTCATAGCAGATTGTTGAGGTTTTGGTGCAGTTTCACAGGGTGTCTGGATTTCAAACCCGTGTAGAAGTTTACCACTGCAGCCCAAGGTTCAATTTCCAACTGCAGATTGTATTTATAAACTGAGATGATCACAGACACATGAGTCATAAAAATGATTTGGAATAACACAATGTGATACAGCACAACGCAATAAAATCGGACAGTCTGACAGTGGCTTCTCTCACTGCAGAGCGGGCCACCCAGCCTGCAGGAGGTGAGTTTACTTTCAGCAGCACATGATCTGCATGAGGAGATCGATAGGATTTGATTTAAAGTCATGACTCATACTCTAAACAGACAGCGATGAGTTCACTGATAACTCATTGTATGCTCTTTCTGCAGCCCATCAAGAAGTTTGAAGACAAGTTGTGCGCAACTACTCTGACCACCATTTGTTAACCCTTTCCCTATCAATCAGTTGATCGTTCAGTCGATAAAACGTCAGAAAACTGTGACAAATGTCAATCACAGCATCCTGTTTTTGCTTTAATAATTACTGGATTGACAGCTATGCTCTTATGACAATAAATGTGTTTTATCTTGCAGGATGCACTCCTAATCCTGCACCGACCCGCAGCAGCACCTGAGATCTCAGCAGTTAATAATATAACATAATGTCATTTAAATAAGCAATCAAACACATAAAAACAAAATCTACTCCTCGTTTCCTTTCTGTTGTGTCTCTTTGGAGTGGTTGCGATGTGGTTGTCAGCCATTTTGTTGAGGTAACGACATGAAGTTGTGAAATTAGCCCGGGCCTTGTAAAGACTGGTGTAGCTTTATCCTGGAAAACATTAACAGTCTGGGGCAATTACCTCCCAATGGCTGCCTTCTGCAGAGTGTGTGGCTTTGGAAGAATGTGTCTTTGTGTGTGTGTGTGTGTGTGTATCATGTATGGAGTGTGTGCAAACCTTCACCCCATCTGCATGCTGGTGAGTGTGTGTTAGAGAGAGAAAGAGCATTTTGTACACCACCATGTGATAACAATATGTGCTGATTGTGCTCTCCTGAGCCCTGCCCTGCCAATGCCTCCACCCCAGGTTATTTCTCTAACACACACACACACACACACACACTTAACTCACCTCCTACCCTTCACAACGTCCTTGACCTTATTTTTCTCTCTTCTTTCATTCTTCTACACTCCTTCCTTTGTTTTGTCCTTCTATTTTGTTCTTCATCCTTATGCTTCTCTTTAACTCACTGTTTTCACTTTTCATCGTCGTCTATCTTTCACCTTGCTTTCTTTAACGTCCTCTTTTCGTCATCGTCTGTAGAACTGTAGTTATTTTCTACTACAGATGGTGATATCAGTTGATTTCACAATTCTCATTACCAAAATCAAAAGTTAAATTCTCTCGTACTTGAACGTTCACTCGTTTACTACCGATTTGTAGTATTATCAGGTGATAAATAGGATACGTCGGTTGTGAGTTCACTGCATCTCAAACTATTTTTGTGGTCAGTTGTGGCTCAGAGGAAGAGCGGTTCATCCAACAGTCAGAAGGTCAGTGGTTCAGTTCTTGTCTCCTCATTTTTCTGTTTCCTTTAACCTTTTTTAGTGGTCGGAAGACTGGAAAGGAACTTTATATGAATATGTACTTTCAGTATTTTATAATATATTTCAGTATAGTCCTGACGGTACACAGTTGTAGAATTTTTTTTTTTCCAAAATTTTGGCATTGACTTGGCACCATTCCTCTGTCTTGGACCTCTCCATCCTCCATCTTTACTTATCTTACAGTCCTTCTTCTCTTTCCTCCTCACTCCTCACTCTCCTTCCTATCCTCCTTCCACTCCTCTGTCCTCAACCTTTATTCCTGCCATTGCTGTCCTTTCCCTTCTTCTTCTATCCCCCCTCTTACTCCACCCCTTCCTTCCTCCTCCCTCCACCACCACTGCCACCCTCCCCACTCCATTAGTAGATTAGATTTAGTCCCATAATGCTGCTGGGCACCATGATTTTACCGGCTCTCATTACTCCTAAATCATCTTTTCCTTCTCTCTGCTCCTCTGTCCCTCTTTCCACTGCCCTCATCCCCAGACTATAATATGCAAACACACACTTCTACACACACACACACACACACACACACCTGCCATATGCCAAGGCCTGCGCACCGTAACACCCCTGAATTAGCAGCATAGCTGGTGATTTGTGATGCGGCGTGATTGGATGGGAGGGGTGAATTTGGTTCAATTTCTGTCTGTCCACATCCATGCTTTATTCCTCTCCATATATTCCTCCGGGGCATGAATAATTTTCATATCATAATGTTTGACTACATTCACTCCCGTGCAGTTATACAAGGTGTTTTGGAGCTGAATGAAGAAATGGTGCACTGCATTTTTTATTTTTTATTTTAGACATGTGCAGTAACTGATTGGAGAGACAGACAGATGGTGAAATGACAGACAGGCCAGAGATGGAGGGGGGTAAAAATAAACAAAATAGTGGTTTATATTTATGCATGCGTGTGAGCAAGCGGGCGACCATGAGTTCACAGCGTCCATCATTCCCGTTGTGTCAGCGTCTTATCGTTTATTACGGCAGTGGGTGAGTTAGCTGTGCTTTTACCCTCTGTGACAAAACTGCTGATCACCATGTCCATTTTAATAATGCCACGACAGCTTCAAGCACATTTACAACATTCATCTCACATGCTGCGCCGAACGGACCATATATTAAATACCGCCAGGATAATGCACAGCCTCTTAACATTTGAGATATACTGGCCCAGAAGAAATACATGAGAAACAGAACAAATATTTGAATAAAGGAGAGCCGAAAACAACAAACCGTTCCATTATATAAAACAATGATATTTAGATTTCCCACCATATTTATTCATTCGATATTCTCAGGAGTTATAAAAGTGTCATAAAAGCCAACTACATCTTCTAGTATCTTCACAGTTTTGTTAAATTTGTGAAACAATATCGATATTAAAAAGAGAGAAATAACTTTACCTTATATTTCCAACCTTTTGCTAGTTGGAAACCATATGTTAACTCTTTTTTTTCTTAACCCTAACCTAATTCACCAAATGAGCGAAAAATCCACTTCCTGCACCTGTCCTGTTTTCTACAAACCACAGAGAAAGCCTGCTGGAGAGGAACAATAACAGAGAATCTGGATCCACTCAATCTAATCTCTCAGCCTTAATGAGCGCTGCTGCTTTTCAGACACACCCTGCAACACACACACACACACACATAGAAAACCACACACACGCTTAAAAGTGGATATGGTTGCATTCATGCTAACATTTATGTGACCAGTACACAAACACTCAGGTCTTCTTGCAGTCAGACCCTGATAGTCTCAACAAGGATATGGATACAGTCGAAGGCAAACACACAAACATTTATAAAGACACACTGGCATAGATCCCTCTCTCTTCCAGTTAGCCCTGACATTAGCCACTCACTGTTTCTAACTGGATCATGGGGCTTACTAAAGAGATTAGGGCCTAGAGACGGCATAGCAACCACACACACACACACACACACACACACACACACACTCATGTAAAGTGCTTTCCTTCTCCCTGGTTGTCTCTTTTATTCCCCTCTCTTTCTCCATCTCCCAAACTTCTCTCTTTCTCTATCTCATGCTATCTCTCCCCCTCTCTCTTTCTCTCTACCACTCGACCAGACAGGCCCTCAGGCTAAAAAGGCAGCAGCCAGCAGCCATTGTGGAAGAAGGTCTGTCAGAGGAATTAGCCTGCTGCTGCATGGGAAGGGAGGATGACAGTCTGCTCTGTTAGCCATCACAATCACTTTATTTCACCACGTCCACTCAGACAGATACAACCACCGTAAAAAGCCTCCTCTTCTTGCTGTGCATTGGCTTCAGTGCCGCGTTACGAAACACCCAAGAACACTGAGCAAATTCAATATTAAAGTGCTTTTCAGACACGAGAGGGGAACACAAGGAGAGGCAGGAGTTTTAACTTTTCTAATTTTCAACTGCTGGTTTGAAAACGGCACAGACTGAAACTAACATTGTAGTGCTATTAATTGTAAGTCTGTAATGTCATTTATTTTCTCGATTGTTTACTTCAACAAATCGTTCCCATTTTAAGTTCTGTTGGTTGTAATTATTTTTGCTGTTTGCCGGTTGGCTTTTAAACCAATATGGCCCACCTTTGTTCCTTTATAGTGAAGCTTTTTTCATCAATTAAGTGTTATTAATCAAATCACTGTGACTATTAACTCATTGAGTGCCATTGACGTATATGAATGTCAAAATGTTTTTTTGGCAGCAGGTCGCCAATCACAGTCTCCCACAGCCTGTGAGTAATGTAGGGGCTTCTGGGAGATGTAGTCGGAGCATAAAGAGACGGTATATGCTTCAGAGATCAAAGAAGGAAGTGGAAACGATCACGATTAGAGAGCAAAACAAACACAATCTGGAAAAAAGTGCGTTTTTGGTGAAAGCGGTCTCTACTCTGATAAAACAAGAACAGAGCAACGTAAAAACAATTTTTTTCATGATGAAATAGAGAGTCTCTTCTTTCCTTTATGCTAGTCAGTGTTTTCAGAGACACAGTACAAAATATTCTGTGGGTCTTGAAATATAACTCAGTGGGCAAAAACGCCGGCACAAGGCACTTTCTGTTTTATAAAACGGCTGGAACTCAATGAGTTAATGGTGCATTAATGGAGATATTTGCTAAAACTTTTAACATGACAATATCATTGTGTTATATGCTTGGTAAAATGGTTTTGAAAAAAAGCACCTAGAACATGTAAAGAATCACCAAAATGCCAAATCATGGCGTTTGTGAGTCACCTATTGAACCATCAAATAACAATACAGGACATTTCCTGTTAAGACGGTGAAAGCTGAGCAACAAAAGCCCAAAGTTCAAAGGGTTAAATTCCTTTGTCATGACGTTTTTAACACTGGGGAACCATTGTAGTACTAATTGTCGTACTACAGTACGAAGTAGGAGCAATTGTCAGAGAACAGTATTCAGATATTTAGTATCAGGCAATTTTCAGATCAGCTTTCACACATTCTGATGTTACGTAATGAGATTAAGGCCCAAAGTGACTGAAGAAAGTCCCCTTGCACTGCATCAGCTTTTAAAAGGGGGACACGTTATGTCATCTGGAGTCTTGACTCTTCTACGTATTGCTGGACTCAGACCTGCAGCTCACCCTCAATTGTGTTTGTCTCTCGGCATCATGAAAGGCCACACAGCTATTTGCCAAACACAGAGACAACAAAGGCTTTCTGTGTGGCTCTTCGCTCTCTCTCTCACACACACACACACACACACAGTCTCGTTTCATCTCATACACTCTTTGCTCTTCGGTTTCTTTCACTACTATACACTGAGACACACACACACACACACACACACTCTGTCTCTGTAACACTGTGGAGACACCTGCACTGTTTCTTTGCTAAAAGTTAATTGGCCCACCAGCAAAATGGCCTGCAGTAACCTTGACAACGCTGACCTGCTGAGAGACGGATCAGAACTCGGAGAGCTGCCTTATACACACACACACACACACACGCACACACAATGCTAACCTCAAAGACACACATTGTTCTGAAGCTGTACAGAACAAGCAGTACACAGTGTTTAATATGGACACACACCCTAAACACACGTATGAAGGAGTGTGTCTCCATGCATGTTCTCTGAAACACACTGCAGCGCACACACACACACACACACACACACACACACACACTTCCTGCCGTCCCCTTCTTGTGTCCAATCTGCTAATTTGCGGAGTATTATTTATGGGTGCTGAGGTGCTCCCCAGATGCTTATAAAGCCTGAACGCCTCAGTCAGCTTCTTGATTCACACCTCCTCCATCACCCCCCACCTTCATCCCTCTATCCTTCACTCTGTCCGTCCTTCCTTCCTTCTCTACTCAGTGTTTTCTTCTCTTACCCTCCTCCCTTTTGCTCCCTTCACTAGCTTCTTGCCCCCTCCTCATTACTCCACTCGACCCTTGTCTTCTCCCAGTACCTCCTTCCTCCTTTCAGTCTCTCTATTAATCGATCTCTTTCAAAACACATTGGTCTCTTCTTCCATGACGACTCATTCAGCCGTTCAGTCAAGAGTCAAGCGGATTGTTGGGTTCCTCCTCATTCGAATGGCGAGCGCCAATTTTGTGTTATAGCATCATCCATTTTTTTATGTGCTCATTATAAAAAGCAGATAAAAGACGCAAACCTAGAGCTCTGTGCTGAATTCTAATCTGTAAATCAAAATCAAGGTGCAGAACTTTTATGAAAGAACTGTATATATTCTTCCATGTGTATATCTATATATATCTATATCTATATCTATATATATACACACACACACACTATATTCACTCACCTGCCTTGACTTGCATATGCATGTCATTTAAGTGACGTCCCATTCTTAATCCATAGAGTTCAATATGACGTCGGTCCTTTGCAGCTATACCAGCCTCAACTCTTCTGGGACGGCTGTCCACAAGGTTCACAAGAATCAGAAACAATTTTATTGCCTAGTAAGTTTGAACATACAAGGACTTTGACTTGGTATGTTGTTGCACCATAGATAAACACTTTGCAGATACATTATTATTTTCATTGTATTCCAGTGAATACAATGAAATTAGAAGCTAATTTCAGCGGTCTGCCGTCACTGCTCTGAATTTTTTCCAACAATGTAGGTCTGTTTCTTTGCTTAAAGAAATTTAAACTGGTTTACTGCTAACATCAATATCCTTTTAGATATTCCTGGAAAACAAACTCAATTTAAAGCATTTACACAGCCACTTACCCGGAGAACAGTATGTTTTCCTGCTAAAATGCTGCTCTTTGGTGTTCTCAGTTGTTTTATTACGTCATTTGCTTTCTTAATTCATCGCCTCTTAATCTAAAGCTTTTTTTTTTTTTTTTTTTAATGTATTTCAACAATTGATAAAGCTTGCAGATATGCTCGGATTGGCATATCAAATCAGAGGTTTAGCCAGGAGCTCTCAAACAGCCTTATGTTGGTTAAACAATTTCCCAAAGAACAAATCCCTTTAGTCAAGGAGCTTTGGCCATTCTCAGAATGAGAATCCTCAGCTTAAATCCCCCATCACCCGTAATGCTTCAAATCTATTCCTTCGCTGAGGATCGTTCATTTCACATGTGAGAATCCAGAGACCCGTTTATCTTTTTGATGCAGATGCATTGCACTGCGTTGCACTGCAGTCATTCCACTTAGGTATTAATTATGTGTGTAAAGGCTCAGTCAAACGCCAGTATGTGTGTGATTAAAAAAAAAAACTCTTCAAAGTTAAATACACACCTGCTCAGTTTAACACCTGTCCAATTAAAAAAAAGCATTGATTGTATTAGTTTTTTATTCTTTAAGGGTTGAAGATAAGTCCTCTAGACTCCACAGAAGTTATACGTCCATCTACTCACTGTGTGTGATTTAACATTCTTGTCAAGTGTGTCTCTCCAGGACGTATGCAGCTGGCATTGCTTCCTCTTACAGCGAAGATAAGATATCCATGCTTTTATGGTAAAATCTGCTTTTTGTGATATTTAAATCATATTTAAATCTTAATTGGAGGATTAAAAAGTCCCTCTGTGAGTTGACAAAAATCATTTTGTCTTTCAGAATACACTAGATAAGCCAAGAAAAACAGCACTTTAAAGCCGTGATTTCATCTCCCAGCAAACAGCTGTTGTTGTCAGTAGTAAATAGAATACAGTTCTATTTTAGTTTGCTTTCATTTAGAGGCATAATTTGTGTTTTGGCAGCTTTTTGTCTTCAAATCAGCTCCATCAGTGTCAAACACTGTAGGATACTGTAGCAAACATTCATCTCATTGCTTGTAAAGTTAGCTCACAGTTGGGTTTAATTTTATACGTCTTGATGGAATTAATAGTGATCAAATTGTGGTTTGGCCCACCATTTGATGTCTTAGATGTGCATGTGAGATATTGAAAAAAATGTCTTTAATCTGTCTGTCTCCAACCCATCTGTCCACCCATCCCTGTAGTACGTTTCTATCTTTTCTCGCCTTCCTGCTAATCCGCCCTCTCCTCCCTCCAAATATCTCTCCTCTCTACATTCGTTCTAATGTCTTTTCTCGATCCTGTGCCGCTGAAGTTTTATTAGCTCTATAAATGTCCTAAGAGCCTGCAATATCGCTTAGCTAAAGCACTATAAGAAAAGGAAGGACTAACAAGGAAAAAAAAAGAAAGATAGGCAGAGTACTAATATCGCTTAGTCCAGCGCATGACAATTCAAATAAGAAAATATATTAAAACAAAATGGCGTCGGGGACATTAAAGTGAATTAGCCAATTACAAATGACCATGTGTGCGCCCCGCTGCCTTAACCTCTCCAACATTTTTTCCCCCCCCAATAGTAACTCATCTAAATTTGTTGGACGTCTTTCGGGCGTGGGGCCAGAAAAGCTTTTATATCCATAAAGGCCTATGGATCACAGAGAATTGCATTAAGCTGTCCAATTTAATTACAGTATCGACAAAACATAATAGATACTTACAGCCTTACGGAGAGCGATGGGTAGAGGAGGGGGAAAGAGGAGAGAGAGAGGGAGAAGTGCAGACAATGTGCATTTATAATGCTGATGCAGTGTATGTATCAAAGGAGGCGTTTGAGGAATGTGTGCACATTTGTGTGTCTGCGTAGGTGTGTTTGTGTGTCTCTAACGAAGGATTTGCAAATGTCCCATGAGAGCTTTTGAGAACGCTTAGTTTGATTTAGATGCTACTGCTCCCCGATGGTTGTTTCACTTGCACACACACACACACACACACACTCTGCCGCCTACACATTCACACACTTTTTATTACACAATGTCACTTGTACAAACACACACCTGTCCATGCACACACACACACTTAGTTAGATCAGTGTAATGGAGTGTGTTAGGAGAGTGGCTGTCCTATCCCGTCTCAGCCAGCCCCAGCTGTCATCCTCCCGTCCACCATGATCAATAGAGGGGGCAATATTTTTATTCATAAAGCGCCCACTTAATTAAATCACAGGGAGTGGAGCAGGGGGATGAATAGGGGAGGAGGATGGGTGAGGCAAGGTGGGGGGGGGTTTACAAGACGAAGCAAGGGCACTGAGTCAAAAGACTGATGAAGAATTACAAAGACTGGAAAGAGAAAGGTAAAACGAGGCGAGATATATGGAAGGAAGACTATTCTGTGCGACCTCCATTAAAATAGCGCATCAGGACACAGAGGACGAACTTGAAGGCTATATACGTGCGAAGGGAAACAGTTTTTGCTGCAAAATTTTCCATAAAAATGACATTTGTTATGTTATGTCAAGAGTAAGCTTTCACGGAACACAGACAGAAACACGACAGAAGAATCAAGCAGGGAGAAAAATGTGAGAATGCACTCGAGTCCATAGACCATCATCAGTTTTGAGCTCAAATCAGTAACAGAATTTGGCAAATGAGAAATTACTTTGAGCTGTAAAGCTTAGCAATATAAGAAAGAAAAAAAAAAGTCGGTCCCACGCTGCAGTCCTACTGTCTGCAGTGCTCTGCCAGCATGTTGGATAATATATCCCCCCAGTTTGTTGGCTCAAGTCAGAATCACTCAAGTAGAGTAACTCTGCAGCCAAGACTAGAAGGCCGTGGTTGTAATGGGAAGGTTCCAGTTTTGAATGCATGGAGCTATACGGCTGCGGCGTTGCCAAAAAGCAGCATTTATAGTCAGTAACTTTTCCCAGGATAACTGAAGGTCAGGGAAAAAAAGTTGCAAAAAGTTCCTTTTCAACTTGGCCAACAAAATAAAAGCTAGAGTATACAAAGACGAAATTTGAGTTACTTCCACTCAGATGCCGAATTTTAACGGCCGACCTCCCAGTTTGTTGTTTCAACACAAATATGTGCAGGAAACTGCAGTCATGTATCCTGGATGTTGTGTTATGTATGCAATGGGCAAAAAGTGAGGATAACAGGATTCATAGAAATCTTAGTCATTTCAAATATGGATCCATTGTTTTATTTTGAGGGTTCTCATTGGCGATCTATTCAATTCCAAACAATCAAATCAAATTAAAATTTTGGTCACAGTATGTATGTTTTAACATCTAAATGTCCTTTGAGCCCTTCTCAAACCTTTTTCCCATGTGACCTGACACATGTTTCTGCAGGATGGTTCTGCAACACATCCAGTATATAGACATCCGTATAGTCAGTGTATTAACTTTACATACAGGTGGCAGTTAGCACACTCCCTGTTTGGAGACCAAGTAGCTCTGATCTCAAAATCACCCAATAACACAAACTAACTAACTGCTGGAGGCAGCGACAGACCAGCTCCTATACTGTATGTTGTGAAAGATAAAATGACTGTTTTTTTGACTGGAGTTTGGTCTTGTTGTTTTGAAGGCAATAAGGAAGCAGAGGCTTCAGTTTTCCTGCTGGAAAGGACCGTCTGATGGTGAAGTAAAGCTGTGAAAATATTCTAAATACACGACTGATATAATTTTTTTTTAGGTGGATACATTTTTTTCACTGTAGTCCTCATACAGTATCTCTCTCTTCAGAGCCACCAGACTACATTCACAAAAGTAGTAAAGTCTTTCTCAAAATCTGATCCAACTCTATTAGTTATAAAACTTACGGTACAAGTACAGCTGACTTTGACTAAGCTAGTGCTAGCGTACGGCTTAATCACAACCTTAATAATTAGCTTCATTTAGCTTTCAGTGTGAACCCAGTTTTTTTTTTGCAACGGCAGCCTTGGTCGACTAAACAAAGATGGATCATCCTTTTACAGATTTTAACAGCCACAAGATTAAATAAATGTAAATAATTTTCCAGGCATTAATGCATTTCCATATACTTGGTATATTATGACTTAAAGGTAGTACTTAACAGTATGTTAAAATGGTATAAAGTACACTTTAATAGTTCCAAAGGTTACAGATACCACAGGATATTTAAATTGCTATTACAGTACAGGCTGTGAGCGCTGTAATATCAGCTGCATGACTTTGGTCTTACCCTACAGTAGAGTGCCTTAAAAAACAAGGGGAATATGAGCTAGCCAGCAGTCGATATTTATTACTCTCTTTATGGAACAATATTAAATGCAGTTACAGCCCCCAAGGGAGAGAAAAAGAGACAGACGGAGAGAGAGAAAGTGAGATAGCGAGAGGGGTGGAAAAAGAAAGTGAGAGATGAATACAAGGAGAAGAGAAGTGAGAGGCCTGAGCGAACCATTGAACATCTCTCAGGTTTCCAAAAAGAAATTGTGCCATCTCTGTCTTCCTTCTCTTCCTCTCCATCACTTCTCCTCCTTTTTCCTCCGCTCTCTCTCTCTTTCATCTCCCCCCTGGAGCCCTGCCAAGGGTCATCCCTCTTCTCTCTTCCACTACAGTCGCCCTTCTTTTAATAAAAGACACACAGATAGATGCATGCTGCCCATCCACTCTGCCTTTACTGCCGCCCTCCTTGTCATCTACTGCCTAACTGAGACCTCCTGTGATGCCAGCTGACACCAAATCATATGAAATCAAACAGACCTGTTTCCACTTCCCTCCGTTCGCAGGTTAATGGTTCATATCTGGACCAGCCAGAGGGTGGATCCATCTAATATCTGGTGTCTACTGTTAGGCAAAAAAGTGTAGGGTGAGATGGCCTGGGAAAGAAGTTCATGTGGTCTGTTTGATTGAAAGACAGGAAATATAGATGTGCTCCTTTTTGTTTTTATACGTGCATGAGTGTCGCTAAAGGGTATGTGGGTACAAGTGTGTGTGTGTGTGTGTGTGTGTGTGTGCACGCAAAGGGTTGAAATCAGTATCTGAAGAGGCACAGTGTGTGTGTGCGCGCACGCACATGCGTGTGCGTGTGTGTGTGTGTGTGTGTGCGGGCTAAAGGGTTAACAGTAATATCTGAAGTGGCAAAGGGCGACCTGGCGAGTGTTATTATTCTCCTCACATGAATAATGGAACCTAATATGGAGGAGGTGATCGCCTGCAGCACACACACGCACGCACACGCACACACACACACACACACACCACCACCACCCCCACCAACCCGAGGAATATCTTGCTGTCATCCTCAATCCCTCCAGACTTCTGGGGGCCACAGAGAGTCAGCGTGCCCAGAGAGGAGAGGCCTTGGCTGGGCAAACATTAACCGAGGGTGGGGGGTCTGTGTGGTGAAAGTGGAAGGTCTGGAAGACATTTAGTCAAAATTCAATCAATTATTCAGTACTTAGGAAGCCATGACAAACATGGAACGAATCTTGTTGGACTACGTTATCTTCTCCTGCTGCTGTTTGTTGTCCTTTTTCTTTATTTCCTCCCACTACCCACCAACACTAAACTTAGCTTCCTTGAACTTTTATGAACTTTTGTCTTGTCTCCATGCACTTCTTGCAGCTCAACCGATTCCTCAAAACATATGCAGTTGTTTTCGTAATCAGTATCCCTATAATTTACAGAATTTGTCATCCTAATAGAACTGATGTATAATTCAAACAGCCATCCGTCTCTTTAATAGAATTTTTAAGAGATTAATTGCCCGCTGTCTCAAACTCTGTGGCAATAGAGGAGGACCAAAAAGGCAAAATCCAATAATTGAAATATGGGAGCAGATTGTTAGACTGGTGCACAAACCATCCAGCCACCCAAATGATCCGCGTGTGTGTGTGTGTGTGTGTGTGTGTGTGTGTGTGTGTGTGTGTGTGTGTGTGTTTGTGTGGTTAGTCTATCAGCCAGTGTCCTTTTGGAGGGGCACAGGTCAATCTCCTGACGGTGATAGCCTTCGCTCTACTCAAAGGTCAGCAGGTATGACTCACAGAGAGACGGGAGGAGGACGACTGTTTAAATGAAAACATGACACAGCTCTGGATGTTGGATGTGTCCACACACAAACAATTTATTATGAGAAAGAGAGAGCCAGTTTTTTTATAATTGCATATTTAAAACAGTCAGCTACTAAGCACTGCCTAATCGTGTAATTGATAAACTGTTACCCGGAGTACTGCCACGCAGAACATGAATATGACAGCAATTTTTATTAAATTTATTTTTCAGGAATGAGGATGATTTTCTTAGTTTTGCACCACAAATAAAGACATCACCTTTCACAGTAAAAGCCACACACATATAATGTATATAATTTCACATGATTGTGTTGTTTATTTGTCCTGTTCCTTGTGTGTAAAGGCCTTAAGTATAAACACATTTTCAGGAGACCAAATACACTTTTTCTCAGTCACCATTAAATCTCATCATAGTCATCAAAGTCAAATATGTTATTTTCCAATAAAATAACAACAGGATGTCCAACTTTTGTTTTTTCCTCCCAGAATGTCACCCAATGCATTTCCATACTGCTGAAACCAAATGCACTGACAATCAGTAACCAACCCGTATGATGAAAACTCAGTTCAAGCCTTGTGACATATGAATTTTATTATGGCGGTCTAAACGGTGGACTCATGGAGCTGGTGTCACTCACTCAGCTGGAGTCATAAAGGCAGACGGAGAGACACACAGTCTCATAATGGCTTTTATTTGACTTGGATGGCTTTCCTTCTGTTAGGAGCAATAACAAATAAATATCATGGTGGGTAAACAAAACAATAAAAGATTTATTAGCCATGGGACTCTTCTGAAATATGACTTTTTAATGTTTTTTTTCTTTATCTTGTTCTCGTTCTTCTGCTTTCTTTCTCTTTTTTTGGTAATCATTCGCAACTCTGCTTGTCAGCGCTCCTCAGAGTGCGGGGTGGTATAAAACAGATGCAAATCATAGAGATGAACTAGATAGATATATGGATATAGTTAGACTGTTTGGTAAAGAGATGGAGGGAATACAATGATAATGGAGAAAAGCAGCGCAAGAGTGATAACAGCTTTGCTTTGTATCTGTTTCCTATTTGCTCTGTCAACATCATCATGGGAGCAACAAAGACAGAAAGAAGAAAAAAATACCCTCAGAAGAATCCCATCCCTACCCAAAAAGTGTCAGAACCTTCAAAACAATAAGTGTAAACACAAGGAATATTTTCCGGCTGTGCTGCACATTAAAGTATCATAACACCATTCCTGTCTGTCAGACGTTTGCCTTTTCTTTCGTGCTCCTTCGTTACCGCAATCGCTGAGCAAAATTACACATACTGTACGAGCACATACTTTCTTTGCCTAAAGAGTATACAATGCCAGGCACATACTTTT
This sequence comes from Synanceia verrucosa, assembly GCA_029721515.1. Classification (NCBI taxonomy): domain Eukaryota; kingdom Metazoa; phylum Chordata; class Actinopteri; order Perciformes; family Synanceiidae; genus Synanceia; species Synanceia verrucosa. Next base: position 9,958,587 of record CM056553.1, on the reverse strand, counting down.
CCCATCAAGGCCTGGGGAGAGAAGAGAAAAAAAAAAACAAAAAACGCTCATCTCTTGTCAAACAAAAGGAATGAGCCAGAAAACACAGAGCTCAAAGGGAAACGTCCAAAACGATGAAACCTTGTTAGTTTGAGGAAATGAGTTTTCTGTTTTCCGAGCACGGCTCGCCAATTAACATTCACAATCCTAATAAAAGTTGATTGGCTCTGGAATAATGCACGACCAATTTTCCTCCTGTGAATGCGAACGTGACTGTAAATTAGGCGGCGTAAGCATATACAGTATGGATGTGTGGCTGCATGTGTGGGTGTGTTTATTGTGAGGTGTGTTATTGCACTGTCTCTGGAAATTGACCAATAAGTGCGTTTCTTAACTGTGTGACAGGAAAATGTTATGAATATGGTTGGTACATAATTACCATTCTCCACAGAGAGCTTGTATGTGTGTGTGTGTCAAGGTCAAATAGAAGAGTTATGAATATCCGAATGTGTGTCGACTGTCTAACATCAATGGCCATGGATTTGGTTGCTGCTGCTGATTGGCTTTGTTAGCACATGTGCGTTCAGTATGTGAGCGTGTGTGTCTTTAACTCAGGCCTGACTGGCAGGACTAAAGGGTGATTAGCTTGTCTGATATTTCATACCTCTCTAATTACGTTGTGCTCTCTGAACCCGGTTTTCCTGCCAGGCCTTTCTCCCCAACAAACAACACTAATAGAGTTAAGGCCACGTTGTTGTGTCATGTCAGAAATCATTTGGCTCATATCGGCATTCATTACAGAGGACGAAAAAGGAAAAAAAAAAAAAAAAAAAAGCAAAAGTTGTTGGGGCTGTTGTGTTGTTCTGTGTGTGTGTGTGTGTGTGTGTGTTAAAGAGAAAGAAGAAAAACCTGATGGGTAAGAAAGACGTGTTGTATGGTGGTGGTATTAAAATGCGTGTGTGTGTGTGTGTGTGCGTGTGTGTGTGTGTGTGTGTGTGTGTGTGTGTTCTCGGGTTTCTCAGAAAAACCACCAGAACAATGCAGCGCTGTTGGAGGGCTAAAACTAGGAGGAACAAAAAAAAAAAATCTTTACATTAAAAACATGCAAAACACACATATTCAAGACATACACACTGTCTTGTTCATCCCCCACCGCTGCATCTCCATAAACACACACACACGGACTCACACACACACACACACTTCAAGGCAGTAGATGGAGTCACGCCAGCACTATTTCTTATAGCTCCTTTTGTCTTTGAAGCTCTTTGGACCAAATTGTTCCACTGATCATAAATGTCATACATCATCCTCTCTCTCCCTTTCTCTCCATCTCTTCCTCCTTCTGTGCCTTTGTACTGTAATCGGCTGTGTGTGTGTGTGTGTTATTGTGTGGTGTAGATCAGATGCTTGTGGTTTTGTTTATCATTTGACTCCATACATCTTTGAGGGCTCACAATACCTCAGCTAATGTCCTCTGTCTCTCTTTCTGCCTCCAGAGACCTCAGCGAGAACCAGATTCAGGCGGTTCCCAGGAAAGCTTTCAGAGGAATCACGAGCGTCAAGAACCTGTAAGCATTATCAGCATCATCGTCGCCTTCCTCTCCTTTTCCTCTTTCCTTTTTATCTTTCTCCTCTCCTGCCTGTGCACCTCGGTATTTTCTTTTCTGTGCTTTCAAAACGAGTTGATCCCAGCTGCTGCTGCTGCTGCACTTTATTTTGATGCTTCCTTTTTAACCCATCGAGTCTAAATGACCAGCTGTTGGCAACTGTCAGTGCAAGCTCATCCTGCAGGCTTAATTCTGGGGGAATGTTTATAATAAGATGCCCAGGAATCTTTCTGTTTATTGAACTAATGCAGTGATTACCCTGCAGTGTCAACAACCCCCCTTGACTGAAGAGTTGTTGGTTGCAACATCAGTGCAGCAGCAAAACTAAAATGAACTCAATGAACCAACCAAGTGTGTGCATTAAATAGTCCACTCAGTGTAGATATGATATAACTGTATATATGTGTTATAATGTCAGGCAGTGTGGAATAACATTACTTTTCATTAAGGGGAGAAACTGCATATAAGGAATGATTTAACATGTACATATGGTGAGCATATTTTATTTTATTTATTATATTTTATTTCATCACAGAGCTTTGGAGGATATTTGACTTATTCCTCAACAACACTACATATTTCTGAATCACAAATTTGGTTTACATTAGTTTCACATGATGTATCTGTTATTTCCATATTCCCTTCGCCTCTCGACTCCATTAAGGATTCGGCTTTTCATCACCTCTCCCTTTTCCTTCTCACACCTTCTTCTATTTTCTCCCACCTTTTTCCCTACTTTTCTCATCTTCTTCTTCTTGTGTCTCCTCTCTTTCTGTCCAGAGAGGGTTTTTTGTCCTCACGTCAAGTGTTCAATACCCCCCTGTCATTTATTCATGATGTCCTAATCACCAATAGTGTGATCAATACGCTGTCTGAGCAAAATTTCTCATCAATAATGGCTGATCAATCCGGCCTGATGCTGCATAGGAAGCTACTATACGGACTACTGGGAATAAACAATGTCCTCAGTATGAGTGGGTTCAATATGGGTTGGAAAAGAATAAAATAGGGTAGAATAAAATAGAACTGCTTTTCACCATAAAGCTTTATGATGCTGAAGAAAAACAAATCTTCTCTGTGTAAATTAAAGTTTGCCGTGGTGTTTCATCAGTCATGACTGACGTGACGGAGGGAACGAAAGCAAAATGGGATGGAAAAACAGAGCAGAGCATAATAAGTACAAGATGCAAAAAGATAATAGCCCGTCCTTCTGCACAAGCCTTATTTCACGACTGGAGCTGTCGACTGACAGAAAGCAAACAAATAAACAATATGCTTTGGCTAAATGAGATAGAGAGTCACATACAGACTGTCATTTGACAGTTGACTCAAAGCAATGTGAGAAAATAATAATAATCACACTTTTTTAACTTATGCCATGTGTAGGAAGCCTGCATGTGCACTGGGTAAATATATATAAATGTAAGAATGGATTTTAACTGAGACGTGAAGAAGTCGTCATTGCAATCACTGATGGCATAGATGGGTCATGTTTGATTGCATGCCAATTGTATTTGTCATATTAAGTCCAAGCTCTGGACAAGAGCTTGGTGAGAATCATTTTCTTGCGAACGAAGATCATGATCCATCCATCCATCCATTTTCTACCGCTTATCCTCACATAGGGTCACGGGGGGGCTGGAGCCTGTCCCAGCTGTCTTAGGGCGGAAGGCAGGGTACACCCTGGACAAGTCTCCACCTCATCACAGGACACATAGAGACAGACAACCATTCACACTCACATCTACGGGCAATTTAAATTAGCCAATTAACCTAATCCCCATGCATGTTTTTGGATGGTGGGAGGAAGCCGGAGTACCCGGAGAGAACCCACGCAGACACGTGGAGAACATGCAAACTCCACACAGAAAGGGCCGGGATTCGAATTCAGTACCTTCTTGCTGTGAGGCGACAGTGCTAACCACTACACCACCGTGCTGAAGACCATAATTAAAACATGAAAAATAGCTTTAGAAGAGCTTGAAAATAGAAACTGTGGTGAAGTTGTTTTCTTAGCTGCACAACTGCTGATGGTCATGTGATATCAGGAAAAAAAAACACAGCTTCTAAATGAACCTTGTCATGAGAAATTTCTCTCAACCATATAAATTGTTTGGCTTCATAAAGCTGCTAATTGGCACCCAACCCTGGTAGTCGTTACTTTAGAGGTCTGTTTAGTCATCCTTGTTTGTTATTTTTATGTTATTTCGTACCCTCCTCTGTACATCAAACTAGTGCTTTCTCAACATAAAGGTAATAACTACAGATAGATTTATTACTAACAGAGAAGTGGCGAGGAATTCTGGTGATGTCATCATAATGTGTCACCCTGCCAGCAGAAATGCTGCTGAGCAACTAGTCACAAAGAGAACTAAAAGAAGTGTGAGTAGTGGCGATTCAGCAGTCCATGAAGGTATTAAATTAAAATATGTTAATAAATATTTCAAAATATTTGAATCACTGCAACCATGAGAGGTCCTGAAGCATGCCGTATAAATAAGCACAGAACTATTAGGCTAATAGATAGTTAACGAGATTAGTGGACAGACAGACACTCACAATCTCCTGGCAGAGATAATTACTTTGCACTTGAATTCATTTCCAGTAAATCTGTGTAATCACCTTAAAATGTGGACTTATGTGTCCTTGAATTGTGAAGATCTATATGTTTCACACACTACTCCACAGGCCACTCTGTGACTTGATTAATATGCGTCTTGCTGCAGATCAGTAATTCAGAGTTAGGCGACAGGCAAATGTGCTCCTCTGCTTAGTTTCCTCTCCCAAGTGTGATGTAAGTTCAATATGGCCGCCAAAGTCCACAGGAGATTATTACTCTTAAGTTAAATGGACCTGAAAGTGCCTGTACTCTTTATGCAGTGTGTGTGTGTGTGTGTGTCAGCTCTCATGGCTCAGCTCCAAACCTTTGAGTTCGTTTTGGCCTCTGATCGTCTTATCCACTCCCTTTTCACGTCAGGACACGATCCAAACTAAACGCAGCGTGCCACCTCACCTCTTTGACCTCAGACTCGCGCGAGCATTTCACAACTATTGGAAGTTCGGTGCCAAAAAAACAGCCGAGCAGACCACATCTCATTCGCAAAGTTGCAGACGTCTTGTGTCTTCAACCTGTATTCATTCAGTGAAGGTTTGCTGAGCATGCAAGCGCTGGATTGGTATTTTCCATTTCCACCTGAGAGCTGCCCAGTATGACCACAGTCTCCTACATCCCACTGAGCACCTCCAATATACAGCAGGTTCATTTCAATAAGTTTCCTGTCTTTGCTCATTGGATAAATTCCACTTCCTATCCTTACGGTACCATTTTAAAATAAATTCCTTTATTTTTAACAAATGACAAACTGGTTTGGAGATGTTTCATCTACCCAATGTAAACCAAATAATGTAATCCATTTAAGAAGATAACCATGTCACCAATTTGAAGTAAAACGTTTTTCACATGACAAAAGCTTGCAAGGCTTCAGGTACAGAGACGGTACCAGCAGACAGCCGGTTGTTATCACCAGACTCTTTCTGCCAATGCTACAAAGTCACGTCAATCAAATTTGACGGTAAAATTGTCTCTTACCCCGTAAAAATGTTTTGCACTAAATTGCTTTGACCTACAAAGTGAGCCATTTTTACTTTTTTCCTGTCGAAAATTAGGATTGACTCAGACAAGTAAAGATCATTCTTTTCCTCCACCTCCACATCCTCCTTCTCCTCCTCTTCCCTTCTGTCCTCATCTCATCTTTCTCTTATCAGTTCTACTTTCTAGCACTTTCCTCTCCTCCTTCCTTCCTCCATGTTTTCATCGCTCTCCTTTTCCTCCTCTCTGTCTTCATCAGTCAACTGCTCCATCCCTCTTTGCTCTCTATCCATCCCTACAACAAGCCACATTCTTTCTCTGCCTCACTTTTTGCTCAGTATTTCCCTCTTTTCCACCCTCTTCCATCCCTCCATCCCTCCCTCCATTAGACAAGGTGACTCCTGCAGTAAAAAGGCTCCAGCCCTCCATTATGCCACAGAGTAAAAAAAAAAAGAACCTTCATGACATTCTGTCCCTGGTGGACACAGCATTGATTTTCTCGTATGTCTCTCCCCTCCTCTCACTTTATCTCGCTCTCACTTTCTCCTTCGTCTCTCTCACTTACTTTCTATGTCTATGTCTCTCACCCTTTCCATCTTGCTCACTCACTTTCTCAGAGGGTATGGTCTCAATCCCCCTCTCTCTCTCAGTTGTTCCCTTTCATGCTGCCTGGTGGCGAGCCTATCCATTTATTGCAATTCTTTCTCTCTCTCACACACACACACACACACACACACACAGATCTTTTCGACCCTGCTATCAGATTGACTGCTTTGCTGAAACTGCCAAGAACCTGGCAAATACGATTATGGTGGTCTTCTGCTAACTTAAGAAGACAGGTATACGCCATACATGTGTGCGGAGGTATTTGTGTGTGTGTGTGTGTGTGTGTGTGTGTACATCTGTGCTCGCATATACATTGTGCTGACTGCTGCTCCTGTCATGCCCCTAAACTCTACCTGTCAGTCAAACTATAGATGATCAAGGTAAATGTAGAGTTAGAATGGATAGAATGAGCTGTGCCAAAATTCCTGCAAGACTCTCTGTGTTCTCTTTTCCTGCTGTACGTCATATTCTGGATGCTTAGCTTATCGTGTCCAATCTTATCTAATCAGATTATCTGTGATCTAATCTCGTCTTGTCTCGTCATGTCTCATATTGTCTGATCGTGTCTTTTCTTGTCTTGTCTCATACCAGAAAGGTCGTCATGTTAACCACAACAGTGAACGTCCAACGTCTTACACTTATGCTCTCCTTGTAGCTGAGTCTTGATGCAACACGGAAACACATCTGATTCCTTCTGAAAAACAAGATCGCCATTAACTTATTGATAAGTTGCTCTGCATACATGAAGTGACGAACTGAAAGTTAAGAGAGCTCCTAAACGGTGTTAAACCACATCTCCGTCCACAGAAAACTGACTGACCTTTTGTACCACAACCTCCGCCATGAGACTAGAAGAGTGCATTTCAGCGTGCTGTGTGGGCAGCGTGCTGAAGTGAAACGATTTCTGAATATTTAAACTATTCCAGCTTCTACTGCCTTTTTGATCCACTCCAGCTAACAAGCTAAATGCTAATTGTGTGAAACCTTTCGCTGGGTTGTGCCTGCTTCGTTCATTCTGGGGGTCAAAGATGTAACGATGTCTTTAAAATATGCTCTGTCTGAAAGAGACACTCTCACAGCCAAGCAGCGATAGCGAGAGTTTAATGAGCCATGTGTGCGATTTTTCCAAGCGTATTGGTGAGTTTGTTCAAACAAAATATGAATTCAAAATACTCAGAACAAATTGCTTCACATGTTGTAAAGACCTTTGCTTAAGAGGGTGATGTCACAGCTCATTCAGTTCCCTCAGGGTGCAGCTTTGGCAAACACTAGAACATAAAATCACAACAGACAATTAATTCACGCAATGAAAAAATGGTGAATATAGTGACATAAAAATAAAAATAAGAGAAAAGTTTGTGAGTGAGCGATCGTTAAAAATTATACCAGTGGTAATGTTCAAATTGTGCAATAAACTAATGCACCATGGGCTGGGTTCCAACATGTACAAGTTATATAGATGATGCCTTTGACTGTCATACAGAAAAATATATGTACTGTATATATACAGGATGTTTTGCATACTTTTGTGATGAACGACAACAACCTTCATCCCAGACAAAGAAAGCAGAATAATCTGTTTTCATCAGATATTTGATGCATCATAATATGATGGCATTATGTTACTATTTCAACCTGTTTTCCTGAAATCTATACAAAGGTTATACTACAGTATTCAGTAGCCACATTTGGGCTCACAGTGAGGAGAGATGCAGAAGTCCTGATAAATGCGATCAGCAGCAGATGCTGCTGTGTGTACAGTTGTCGTCATGCTTAAATCACAACATATGTGAGTCGGTCATGCTGGGAGGCATGTAGCTGGATCTGGCTTACAGAGGAGCGTGGACGCATCAGATAGGATACAGCTGTTTCATATGCCCTCACATTACACCTCAGTGCCCACACAGACACGTTTTTTTTATCTTCTGCAGCCATCACGTCCTCATACCTTGTTTTCCATCTGCCTGCCTTCTCGCTCTCTTGCTCACTTTTTTTTTTTATTGTGATAAAATGTAATTCATTTTCACACTGGGTCCAGCCATGCTCAACATCCACACACCCTTAGCACCTTCAGGTGGTATGGGAGAATGTGTTCACAGAATGTAATATGTAATTCCTTGCAACAATACAACCATATAGTATGTCAGTGTTTGAACAAAAAAAAGAACCATGGCTTTGCTCCTTTACCTCTCTCCTTCCTGTCATCCTTTCCTTTCTATTCTCCCTCGTAAAACGCCTCCACACTTCACGCTTCCCTACCCACAATGCAGTGCAGGATGGCCGTTTGTTTGAATTATGACTAGAGCGCCTTAGAGAGAGGTGAGAACATTGTGTCGGCTGCGTGCACAAGCGCACACACAAGTTTCTTACCTGCTTTTTTTGTGCGTATCTCTGTCATTGCCTTCAGTTGATTTTATGTTTACCACAATTCCAACTATGGACAGCTGGAGACAGACATATATCTAGCAAGAGTATGCTTGAAAATATAGAAAAAGAAGATTAATAATGACTGCCCTGTTGAGAGCAGGACATGAAGGACAATGCACACACACTTCACAGTGTCATTTCCACCCCAATCAAGCATTTAAAGCATTACACTGATATGCAAAGAGTGAACATTGACAACATTATTGCCTCCAGAGAATCAGAGTCCCATCATTCTTTGCTCCACACCAACCCCCCTACGCACTTCCTTAAATGGCAGGATATGGGTAATTCATTAAAGGTTGTGACCAACCGAGACAGCACGGAGAAAATGTCAATAGCTGTAACTTATTTAGCAGGACAGGATTCCCCTAGCAGTCACATTTTTCGTCGCTGTGATAGGATTTAGTTTTGATGTAGAATTTACTTAAGCTCCTATACGGTAAAACACAATCTTCAAAGTGTGGTGGTTAGTTTCAGCCAGAGACAGAGACACATTTATTTTATTCCCATGGACCATCAAATTAGATTTTTGCAGAGTTGCCTTTACTCGACTTGAACTTCAACATTAGACGAATGTTTCCATCTCTTTTCACTGTTTATTTAACAATGTTATAACAATATTAAATCCTTTTCAAGTAAATGTACATTTATATTCAATTTGTCTAATTCAATACGCAAAAGAAAAGCTTGGATGGAGAGCCACTTGGTGTCCTCGGCTGCGTCTCAGTCTGGAATGGGCAATCGTGGCCTTTTAATTATAAAACATGCACATGGCTTCCTGTAGCCTTGAACATCACTAAAAGCAGAGGATTCATTTGCAAGTCCAAGTCTACCCTGCACTGTGCCCTCATTTGCTGCATGAAGGCCACATGTAGTACCAGCCAGTGCCGGTGTCCACCCACCCTCAATGGCTTCATTCCCAACATGTCCACCCTTATCCACTCATATCTACCATGTACTTTAAACTACTGCATTCTTCAGTCTCCAACTTGTCCTATTTTACTCATTTACTCGTCCAACCTTTCATTTTACCCACTTTCTTGTCTTCTTTCTTCCTTGCCTTCCTTCCTTTGTACATTTTCTTTGAATCATTTCACCAGTTTTGTTGACTCCTTTCTACCCATTATCATGCCATTCTTTTTTTCCTTTCCCTCTTCATCCAACTCAACCCTGTGCCTTTTTTTGTTTACTCCTCTGCGCATTGCTCATTTTTCCTGGCATGTTTCTATCAAAATGTGCACTTTGGCTAGCACTTAAAACAACATACAATGCAATATGTTCACTTTATAGACAACAGAATGACAGATAGAGGGGGGCTCCAAAGGCAGATTCAAAGTTTATGCAAAAGTGCAGCAGATACAAATATTTTAAGGGAAGTTTTGTTCACTCAGTGTTTTTCAAGACTGTATTCCCGAGAAGCCCCTCTAACGTCCATCGTATTTATGAAGAAGGAAGAAAAGTGATGCTGTTGTAGAATGACAAACTGCATGTAGGGAAGAGGGTGGAGTGGATGGCTGGTTCAACAGAGACTGCAGTGAGTTTCCTGCAGTCTCTGTTCCTGCAGTGATCACCCCCTAACCGTAAACCACATATTTGTTATCGTAACCATGATGACAAAGTAGTCATGTTAACCCAAACTAAGTCATCTTGTGCGCCTTAACGTCACGGTAAAATGACATCTGAAAATGTTTCTGTGCTCTCGATGTTTTTGTGCTTTGATGAAGAGGACTTTCTTTTTAGTCTCCTATCATTTTTAAACTGTAAGACAGGAAAATTGTCCACTTTGGACTAATAGCTTTCATAAATATTGCCCAAACTGTAATTGATGAAAGTACTCTCCAATAATTGGATCCCATAAAGATCCCACTATAGAAAGCAGTGACACAGCTATGCTGCAAATCCCTGCAAGATAACTATTGAACACAATGAATGCAGGCTTTTGTTTGATTAAATTTATTGTCTTGTAAGTTTAAAGTTAGATTTGTCTGTCCTCTGTGTTGATCACGTACGCCTAAATGATTCTGGATCGTTGTTTATTTCCACCTCACAATGGCCACATTTGAGCAAAACATACAAATGATCTATTGACGTAGTGTTGAGCTAAAAGGAGCCACAACACATCACTGTTTATTCAATGTGTTTTCATCACGATTCATTCTTTAATTTCTTTATCAACAAAAAATGTTCTGCATCACGCAAATGGGAAACCGTTTTTGTAATTTCCAGTCAAACATTTGTGCTGTTTACATTAATTTTCAGATTTGATGAGGCATTGTTGATGTGGATTGGATGGGAACCCCGCTAGTGTATGCTCCTTCCCTCCCTCTGTCCTTCCATTAATTACTTAGTCAGAAGTGGATACTCACTAATGGATTCATGGAGTGGCAGGGCTGCTGCTGGTGTATGTGCTCCAGATGGTACCAGAGGGAAGCATTGAATCAGTCTGCCAATCGGCCTTGTGATAGACATGATTAAACATGCCAACTAATTTTATGGAAGAAAATTAAATTCTGGACTGCCGATCTATCCCCAGTAACAAACATTCAAGATTCACATATAAGCACAAACACATAAGGACTGTGAATGCAACATGAAGTACACTCTCATCCCAGATTGATACCGATCATGTCACCGCTAATCAGGGTGCTTGGTGAACAAAGCTGTCAGAGGAATCCAATCATATCACAGATGATGGAGTCATTTACTTTGGATGAGGACAGAAGATGAAGTGCATGGCCGCCAATATGAATCCACCAGTTATTGTCAATTGTTTGAAAATTACAGATGTGAGTAGCATGGTGATAATGTGTTCTCCAAATTATCAAAATCCCAAGCTGGGGACTTATGCACAGTTAAAGAGAAGAAGACATCTCACAACTCGTCTGGCAGTCCTGTCACTTCTCCAAAATCCCCAAATTTGCATCAAGAAGTCTTGAGTGTCAGTGGTGAAATGGAGAGACAATCTTCAACTCACTTTTTTCAACCCTATGGGTGTCTTTATTCATGGATAAGTTATCACCAAACAGCTAAATATATAGTTTATCAGTGACTTCCAATTATAAAAGAATGATAAAATGCAGCGTCCTCTGGTTCTGAAGAGTGAAGCCAATGAGGAATGCCTTCTTTCTAACAGACAGCAAAAGAAGTCTGGTTGTATAGAAGAAAGAACATTAATATTGGATGATCCGCTCCATATGTATGTATTGGTCATGGTTAGGCAAAGCTAAATAATCACCAAATAAACTATCGTATGGGAATGATTGTGAACAGCAATGGAAAAAGTCCACAAACCAGACCTTTACTGCATTAATTTGTTGACCAAGCAACATAAAGGACACACAACTTGTCCACATTTGTACTGAACAGCAGCATTAAATTTAAATTGTGAGGAGCAGAATTGTCAAATTGAACATGATTACTATAGTAGATACAAGGCTGTATGTGGATGAATAAAACATAAATCAAATGAGAAGGACCTTGATAGACCTTTTTATTCTCTAGAATAGCCAAACCTCATCTTCATACTTCATATGCAGTGTTACAAAAAAAAGACCTACTGAAGATATAATGGCTTTGATAACGACAGTCAACTTTGCCAGTGCCATGTGTCTCCATATGGCAGCTCAGGCTGTGCCAGTTTGCCTTCCTAAAAAAAAAATCATGCCTTTTGATTACATAAAACACGAACATGGCATGGCCATATGTTGTTGTTATCCCCAGACTCACTATATTTTAGAGTCCAGTCATTTAACAGATGCTCACACTCACAGCCCCCAACAAATGGCCAAAAAGGAAAAAAAGAAAATAATCTTAGATTCAAAAAATGTCTTTTAACGAGCGCGCACAACCCTGCTTTATACACAACGCTCCACATCAATGACCCCAGCAGTCTTCACAAATGCTGCTCAATTAATCAAGTGCGACATGGCGAGGCCGTAAACGAGTTATCTCTAAATCACCCCTAAAATATAATTGCATTGCATCAAAGCTGATCAAAACATCTCATCAGTCTCTGAAAGCCTTTAGAGGGCCGAAAATAGTTATGTTGTGGGCCAAACTGCCAAACCTTGCCCGTGGGCACAGAGTTGTTTGGTATTTACTGTCTTGAGTACAAACCAAATTCACACCAACTGTTAACCACCAGCAGCTGGTCAATATCATAAAAATACATGAAAAGTGCTTCTGCTCTCTGTGACCATGTTGTTCACTGCAGGTGTCAAAATAAGAGTCTGATCAAACGTAGACTCACAGTACTGACTTTGTATGGCAACTTTTCCAAGTTTTCTGTGTAAATGATATTAAGTTTGGTTTGCACTTGTGGCAACACTCACTGGGAGAAACACTTTTTTTCTGTGATAAAACAGTAAACTTCTTAATGTATGTTTCTCAGTGCAGGAGAGGCTTTCTTTAACCTGCTGCTTTCTGAAATACACCTACATATTGTGGTGTGCTATAGGAAATGTATTTCCCAGATACTCTGAGGACGCACATTCAACACAAACATGCACATCTAAAAACGAAACAAAGAATAAGTTGCTCCAGAAGCCCTGATGTAATTTCCGTCGCCCTGCAGACGCAGCCCGGCTCCTGTTTTGGGAACCACCTTCCTGTGGGTTAAAAGCTGACATGACTGATATAACAGGTGCCGCTGGGTGCCGAACAGACACAGGTGTTATGTAGAAAAAAAGAAAAAGGAGATTTAAAAGGTTGATAAAAGAAAACACAGAGAGAGGAAATAGATTAGCAATGGATAGATGGAGTGTGAGAAGAGAAAAGGTGAAGGGGAAGAGATGAGAGGAGACAAGAGGGCACTGGAGGGAGGAACAAAAATGGATTATGAATGGAGAGAGGAAGAGAACATGAAAAACAGAAGATGGATGGTTGGAAATGAGTGGAGGAAAAAGAAAAGGAGAGGGTAGAAGTCAAAGAAAAAAAGGATTAGGGATAGAGAGATGAGATGGGGAAGGAGGAGAAGATTAAGGTGGAGTGATATGCTTTTATCTCCTAGTGTCTGGAGAGCAGACAGTAATGGTGTGTGTGTCTATGAGGTATTAGTGTTGGTGGGTTTCTGTGTGTGTGTGCTCGCTTAAGTGTTTTCTGCTTGTGTTTGGTGGCATCTTTTAGTCCACGTGCATCCATGTACCTGTTTGAATGTGTGTGTGTGTGTGTGTGTGTGTGTTTTCTTTACTAGTTGAGTCAAAAACAAGAAGATACTTATAAATGTATGTTCTTTAAATCTTCAATCCATCATCGAAGAAGAGAGGGGCAGGAGAGACAAAGGGGATGAATGGGAGGAAAAAGAAGGAAGGAGGGAGGGAAGGAAGGAGTTCCAGGGTTGTTGGGTTCATGGATGGAGGGATGGAAGGTGGCAGGGAGAAGGGTTTTATACCGAGGGACGAGCAAATTAAAGTAAAAGCAAAGGATGGATGACAGCTGGGTACAGGGTGCATCTGGGAGTCCGGTGAACGAGGAGGCGAGCGAGCCAGGGAGGAGGGAGAGGGAAGGAGAGTAGGGAGGTAGAGAGTGGAAGGAAGGGAGGGAGGATGGGAACGAGAGGCAGAGTCGTGACTGTAGGTTGATTTACGGAGGCTTTCCTTTTAATGAAATTGTTTCAGTGACAGAGCCGGTAAAAGGCCCTTAATGGATTGGCTGGCCTAATGTAATGAAATTACTCCCTCTTTCACTACAGAGAGAGGGGGGAAAAGAATAAAAGAGGACACAGGGAGGAGGAGGAGGAGGAGGAGGAGGATGGGAGAGGAGAAAATGCAATTAATATTTACAGAGCAGACAAGCAGGGTGGGCTTTAGTAGCTACAACTCGCTCGCTCTCTCCTTCACTGTGTCTACCTCTCTCGTCCCTCTCTCTCCTGGTGGCCAGTGTGCGCTGGGCGTGCGGCAGGGGAGGGAGGTGATAGGCTGATGCCAGGCAGGCCACTCCAGCGCACCGGTCTCCTCTGTGGCGCTCTCCTTTTCCTCTCCTGCTCTCCTCAGGGCTGGCCACATCAGCACTGAGGTGAGAGGCTTAACCTTCGCTTGTGCGCTATCGCCTGGACTGGGCATCCCTAGAGAGAGAGAGAGAGAGTGTGTGTGTGTGTGTGTGTGTGAGAGAGAGAGAGAGAGTTAACGCCGGTGTCTCCCACCTGCTAGCCCACTTGCTGGGGTATCACCTCACACACACACTCACCCAGCCAGTCTTTTGTTAGTCCCTCCCCCAGCTGAGCGGACCTTGCAGACTTGCGCCTGACTCTCTCCCATCTCTCTCCTCTGTGTGTGTGTGTTGTGTTGTGTTGTGTGGTGTGTGTGTGATCGGTGCAGGCAACTGGACAGCAACCACATCAGCTGCATCGAAGATGGAGCTTTCCGAGCGCTGCGCGATCTGGAGATTCTGTAAGTAGAGAAAATCAAAAGCTCTGCTCCTCTGCTCCTCCTCTCATCCCATCTTCTCCTCTTTCATGTCTGTGAAGCAGACATCCATCCTGCGCTCGTCTCCTCTCGTTATCAGCTTTGTTTTATGTCTTATTCAGTTTTTTTTCATCCTTTTGTTGCTGATGCATCTCCTCCTCATGTCTTCCTCTCTTCTCATACTTGCATGTCATCCCTCAGTCTTCCCCCCTTCCTTTACTTTTCTGTCTCTCGCTGTCTTTTCATCTTCGTCAGTGGGAGAAAAGCTTCAACTTAAACATGATTTCGTTGAGAAAATGTCACTTCTTCACATGCTTCTGTGTGTGAATGATCTATTATGTGTGAGCTGAAGTGCATGTCTAAGTGCTTGTGCGCATCGCTCGCCAGGATGAAGCGCAGCGTACCTGTTCATTCAGCAGCAGATGCGTTGTCCTTGACTTGCAGCACACACACAAACGCGCACACACAGAGTGAGGGAAATAATGCATCTGCCACCTGCTGTGGTTTGTGCTTTCTCTGCACCATGAGTGCATGTGGGTGATTCCCTCTGCATATGAGAATGGGAGTACGTTGATGTGTATTGGCTTCCAGCTGTGTGTGTGTGTGTGTGTGTGTGTGTGTGTCATCTGTCTACATTTTAAGAGCTGCTCAATTGTCACTATGCTCAGTGGTGTGACTGCCGACGATGCAAGGTTGTGTCAGCAAAGGTGTGTACTTTCTTCACACTTCAATGTGTGTGCAGCCGTGCACCTTTTTTTTCTACAGATGTGTAAGTGTGTGTTTCGGTGGTGTGCATTAGCTCTCACACAGACACAGAGGCTGTGCTTCATTGTGGTTTGTGCATCTGAACCGAATCCTTGCAATCCTTCCAGCACTTGTGCTGAAATGTATGCAGGTTAAATTGTTGTGTCTTAATTTTATGAAACACTGAGCTGGAAAAAAAGTTAACAAATAGACATCTTTTCTTCGTTGGCACCACCAGCATCGGCTCGTTTATCTGCAGGGTGGTTGGCAATGCATTCATATCCGGCTGTATGGTGCTGAGAGGTGGAAAGATTAGTGGTATTGTTGCTGAATATGTTTATTAGAGGGTAAACTGTATAGCAAGTAAGGCAGAGATACAGAGAGCAGAGACAGCAGCAGATATAGAAAAAGACAAAGGCTGAAGAAAAAAAAGGAGAGGATAAGATGACTGACATAGCATATAGTATAGCATCGCAACAACAAACTCATGATTCTAATAATAAGTTGGCATATGAAGTTGTTGATTTTAATGGTTTTGAACACAATGAGACAATAATTAAGCTTTTTTTTCCAGATCAGTCAAATTGGCTGCTTTAGTAGGAAATGTGTCTGATTGTGAAAGATCTACTGTACACCAGCATCACTGTGGGAGGCACACTATTAAAACCAGAAACTATTGTGTAAAACACATTAAATCTGTGCTGAGGACATGAGACAAATCAGAGCTCAGTTTGTGAAATCTGCCAATACCAGAATCTATTGGGTACATGTGTTCCTCTACAACTGAAAATGGCAAAAACAAATTCCTAAATAATTTGTTATTGAAGCCATCTATTCCACTTGTGTGCACACAAGGTCTTCAAAACATTTGTGTTTAAAATAAGACAAAGGCGAGGTTAAAGGCACATTTATCTTAAATATATACAGTATATTCCATGGATTTGTGATGTAAAAGCTCAGTAAGACTCCTGACTGTAACCGCCTCATCTTGATGAGCGTCCTGCTCTTCTAGGTGTGAGTGGTTTTGGTGCAGTCTGGTTCCGCCTAATGTGTTCACATGAATGATTAAAGAGAGCAGGAAACCGGGAAATGGCTCAGTACATGGCAGCTTACTCTGTGGACCACATCCAGTCCAAATATTTCATTTTAAATATCCCGCATCATGAAAATATGGTGGATATCCTTGTATTCTTGTGTTGAAAAGATGTAATATCCGCTTCACTCGAAATGCTGCATTAGAAGGTTTATTTTATCATCTTTCATTCAACCTGTCCCCATACCTTTTTCTTCCCCTTCAGCAAAGTTAGCTTTTTTTGATTTGCCTGCCTGACTGCTTTGCTCAGTGTACAATGGAAGTGATAGGGGCCAGATAGAGGGGGATCGGCAGCGGCAGATACAACATATTAGCAATTCATAAGACTCTGACAGCTGAGTGCTCTGCAGGATTTACAATTCACTGTAAATACGCAGCCGTTCCCATTCACAGCAGACAGCATGACAGCACACAGTATATTCACTGAATGTGACGTTTTAATAAAGGCAGGTGTGTGCGTGCGTGCGTGTGTGTGTGTGTGTGTGTGTGTGTGTGTGTGTGTGTGTGTGCGTGTGCGTGTGCGTGCGTGCGTGCGTGTGTGTGTGTGTGTGTGTGTGTGTGTGTGTGTGTGTGTGTGTGTGCGCGTGTGCAAGTGTTGACATTCATTGGCATGAATGACAGTAAGCAATTCTGCCGCTGGACTGATCTTCATTTCAAGCATCTTAACACACATACACAGGTGTATGCGTATTCTCTCTCTCTCTCTCTCTCTCTCTCTCTCTCACACACACACACACACACAGGCAGGTGCTGTCCCATCTGTTCTGTTCTTGGGGTTGATTTCGTGACCGTCGTACAAAATGGGATGATAGAGATAACAGTGATTGGAGGTCATGTGATTGCACCATCAGGTAGGTGTTAGTGTGTGTGTGTGTGTGTGTGTGTGTGTGTGTGTGTGTACTGGTTTGTGTTTTAGACCTTCACATTGCTTCTTCAGAGCACCGTTTGCTGGTTTTAGGATTTGTATTAGAGTTACTCTCTTTAGGTTGAGTTTAGTGTTGAAACAATGAGTTGATTAATCTAGTGGTTCCCAGATATTTTCACGCCAAAACACCCGTTAACCTGAACCATGGACCTCCATCAGAGAGCATTTAGTTTATCAAACCCGTGAGCAATATCGTATTTTGCCACAGATTGCTCAAAAATTCCAACAATGCAAGAATGAAAAATAAATAAGTAATGTTAACACCAGACCATAATTGAATAACAATAAACGTAAGAAAATAGAAAAGTCCCCATCAATGACCCCTGTGGGTCCCCGGACCCCAATTTGGATTAATCCATCAGTCGTTCAATAGTTAGGTCACTTACCAGGCAGTAATGTCAAACACTGGCTGGTTCCAGCAGCTGTTCTCTGTGTAGTTTCATTGTAAATTGAAAATATTCTATCTGAAGATGTCACCTCAGACATTTTTACAGCTGTTTAACCAGTTATTTGTAGAATAATAATCAACACATAATTCATAATAAAGTATGTCAGGTGAAGCTCTACTGGAGTTCAGGTAACATCTGGAATTTAAACATAGAGTTCATGTATGTCATCATTGCAGGTGTGAATGTGTGTTTCACTGTGGCTGGATATACATGTGTTAGTGTGTGTGTGTTATTTATGAATAATGGACCAGTTGCAGATCTCCTTCCCCATTACACCAGTGCTGCCTCGTTGAGCCATAATGGAGCTTTTAGATGATAATAGTTCCAAAAATCTACGTCTACGTTTCCTTTTCTGTCGCTGTGAACATCCAGCCGTCTTTGCATTAGAGGCTCTATAGAGGCTAGAAGGTAAATGGACACATGCATCTGTGTTTCAGCTTTGTGTTAAGTTACTGTGCTAATTGAAAGAAGCATGCCGCTGTGTGTGTGTCGGTGTGCCACTAACGAATCTCCACATTAATTAATCTAGTCATTTTTAATTAGCCACTGCTTCTTGCCAGACTAGGCTTTATCTCAGCTGCTTAATATGTTTCACAGCAGCGGCGTTGACGAGTCAAAGCTGAACATTGGGGCGTCGGGCTCATTTTAAAAATGCTAAATGGATTTCACTTTGCTAGTTTCATTAATCTTGTTATATTTGTTTGTCAAATTAGACAACATGTGAACATGAAATTACGAGGAAGGATAGGATTCATAAAATATTTGACTCATATGCGCCGACACGTCTAAAAGGCATAATCGTTTATTTTTGTTGGCCGAACTGTTCTTTATGAATTCCTCCTTTTAAAAATGGGTATGACTGCATTATTATGTTTGTTTTTGTTACTTTCATTTTTCATTAGCAGATAGCCATGTCATTTTTACAACATAATACTCTGCAGCTTCTTTGAGATGTATGAATCGCTTTCACGCATGTGTCCATCCCAGACTATCATGGGCGATGTATGAAATAAAATATATTCCGCACACTGAAGGAAAGCACTTTAAGGTCCGGGGTAGACCAGTTTGAATTGCTTATAACCTTTATGAGTTTCTCTTCCCAAAGAGGTTTAGGAAAAAAGACGAACATGACTAAAGACACTTTTACATTCACCATTTCCTTTGATATCCACTCCCTTTACTCACATGTCCTCAGATAGTCTCTTCCTCTCTCACTTCCTCCTCTTTCTACTCTCTCTTTCATGGCCGCCAGGATGAAAGTGGAGGATTGGTGTTGTAAAAGCAAGGCAGTACTGGGCTATGATTTATTTAGACCCGAAAGGACTGCAGTTACTATCTTCTCCTTTTTTTTGCCAGTAGAGGCGAGAGACAAGGGAGATTTGGGGGAGTTGGAGGGTGTTAACAAAATGGAAAAAGGGAAGAAGGAGGGATTTGAGGGGAGGTAAAGAAAAGGAGGAGTGTGGTATTGCTGTTGTAAAAAGCAGCCAGTTTCCTGGATATCATTTATTCATCTGCTGTTAGACCTTAGCGGGGGAATACAGGCGATACAGACGAAGAGAAGGAGGGAGGTGCAGACATGAGACGCAAAGGAATCAGAGAGTTGAGAGAAGGAAAGATAAGAGGTGGATAGGGAGAGGAAGATAGGAAACATATCTGACACATACAAGATCAGACAAATGAGAGCACCACATCAGACAAAAAGATGCTAAACATGTCCGCTTCCAGCGGTTAGAAAGACAAGAAAAGAGACGGAGGACACAAAGGCGTGGAGGACATCAGAGAGCAAAAAGAGGAGGTGAAAAAGGAGAGAGAGAAGCAGGGAGTGACATTAGTGGGTAAAGAAAAAAAGGGCAGTGATAGAAAATAGATTGAAAGGATCAGAGGGAGGAGAGCAGGGAGGCATTAATTATTGATGGAACAAATGTCTGACTGACTGACTCAATTTGGCCCTTTGTTGTTTTCAGACCACCAAGGCTGTCAGATAGACTCAGAACAGCGTTTCTCAACGTGAGGATGGGGACCCCCAGCACATGTTCAACAGTCACATTTCAGTCATAAAGCCACGGTCTGTTTCTCTGATTTCAGGCCTGTTGTAGACTGTTGTCACAACGTGGCTCAGAGTCCAACTTTTTCCAACGTCTTTAATATCCGTCCGTCTTTTTCCTGCGGCCTCTAATGAAGATAAACGCCACTACTGCCACGGTGAAAAATTAAAGAAGGAAATTAACTCGCTCCGGTGAAGATTGGAGTCTGGGAAGATGCCAAGCACTTTGTGAAAGTCACTTTTTGGCTTGTCTGCAAGGGCTTTTGTGCTAACAAAACATTACCTGCCAGGAGTCACTGTTCATGACCATAATAATGTATTACGATGTTTCACTAAAACATTGTTCTCCCATAGAAAACAGGCAGGCAATGTGCTGCAGCATGGTCAGAGGTCAGATCATGCACAGCAGGGATAAAGACTCCATATTGATTCATTGATGGACAAATGTAGCAGACATTTACTGTTGTGGGTGTCAATTTCACTCCATGTTGTGTTATAAGGACACACACCATGATGGGAAATGCAGGTTCTGTTAACATGAAGCACAGAGGGAGTCTCATCTGAGAGGTTTGACTGCGTATGTCAATGTTTAGGACAGAAAAATATAAAATGTGATGACGTCAAGGCAACTAAAACACTGAAAAATATGAAGTCACATAAAAACAAAATTGAAACAGTTGAGCTCTTCTTGTACAACAAACATTTTGAAAAATGCTGCTAAACCCGGTGTTATTCTTAGTTTTACCAGCCGAGTCAATTCATTGACATTCCTCCGCCTGTGCTCTGTGATGGCCCGCCAGGAATTAGCAGCATTGATCACGTTATGTGAAAACAGCTGTCGTTTCAAAGGTGTCCGTGCACCCAAAGTGCCAAAACCAGCATCCTCTAAAGACAAAAACATGTAAATCTTCTCTCTGTCATCCATAAACAGAGACAGACTCATTATTCTTCCACTTAAAATCATGAGCAGATTGCATGCTGGGGTGGCCTTATCATATCTGTCATTAAACACCTATCAGAATCAATTAGAGCTGCACACTCCTTCCAAACAAGTGATTTTCCTAATGGGAATGGTTTTGATGCGAGACAGTGACTCTGGTGCTTTTCATTGTTAACATTAAACAAAAAGATTAATTGTGATTACTTGACACTCCTTTTCATCTCAATACGAGCATTTGAAGGCTTCACATTGGCACTTTTCAAGTTTATAAACACGTTTTATTATTTGGACTTGACTTTATGTGCTGATTATTGAAAACAACAAATGCAGCAACTCTTTGCTCCGTCTCCATTAGAAAAAGTCAAACTCTGCCCAAAGCTGCGTGTCCTCGACAGTTTACATCTAATAAACATATTAGGGGGATTTGTTCGAGGACGTCCTCTTGATGCATGACTGGGAAATGTGCTGCGATTAATAAAGAAAACAAAAACAAAGATTTCCCTGCAAATATTTCCTTCTCATGACGGTCAAAGCCGCGATGGAAGAAGAAGACTCTCCTAAGAAGAGGACCGTGACCGTTGAATTCAAAAGCCCCGCAGTCGTCTTTCCTCCTAATACTTGGATTTCACCTTTTATTTTTTTTAGTGAAAGCCTTTGATGGTCAAAGCTGTGTGCGCTCAAACTTGTAGGGCCAATAAACACAGCAGAAGTGGAAATGTAATTATGTGATAAACACGGCCTTTATATTTGGCACAGCAGCCTCTCGATCCACTTTGTCGGTTTGATTCCCGAGAATTCCTCGGCTTTGCAATCACGTCAGCGCAGATGGTAGGCATTCCTCCTGTAGCGACTAATGACTGTGTGCCAGCGTGAGTGTGTTTTTACTCAGTGAGAGTGAATTTAACGCTGAGTGCCAGCACTGAACGCAGGCCAGCCTCCCTCTGCCGTACCCTCAAATCTTTCCGTATGTCACCCCGTTCGTTCGTTTCAATGATATAGCAGGAAAATCTGCTTTTATCCTCAAAATATGCTGTTCGAAATTAAAGTTAAACCACCTGTGCTTTGTTTCAGCGTTTTCCAGCTTAATAAAGTGGCGTTACATTCAGTGTGTGGTGGGGATTCGTTCCTCCAAACTGTGAGCTCAAATCTTTGACCTTTAGCTTCCCATCAGGTCACCAGTCAACCACTGAGTCACAAACCGTACTCCAGAGGTGATTTTCTTCATCTATTAATCTCTGTTCAGTTTTATTCCTGTTCTGCAGGACACGGCTTTGACGTGATTTGCATTCACAAGAGCAAACCAATCACTGCTAATGCCCTGCAATGTCTCAATCAATAATATATAATCTATTTTAAAACACTTACCGCACAGCTAACGCCTGATTTTGAATTCCGCTGTGTTTTAGCAAGTGTGTGCGCGTGTCTTTGAATGAGTTAATCCAGTTAGCGCATGTGTCTGCCAGGTCACATCAGAATAAATGATGGGTCCCTGTGTGATGATGAATGGTAATTTAGATTTAACATAACTGGACTAACGAGCACGCTAATGACTCCAAAGCTAGCCTGGACAGCTCTCACTCGACGGGCTCTTGCCTTGCATCCCAATGAGCTGGGAAAAGGGCACACACACACACACACACACACACACAGGCGGGAAAAACATGCCGTGCTTTAATAAATGCATACACAATCATAAATTTACAAGTGTTCTGTCGGGGCAGCACACACACACACATACACAGCCATGTGTGCTCATGTGTTTGTGCAGTGGAGAGCAGCCATGTCAGGCTAATATGAAGCTGATTAATTAATAATTATTCATAGGCCAGTTTTCAACCAGTTGAATTAGATGCGGTTTTTGTTCACTGATTTTTCGACTCAAGATTTTTTTTTTCCTGCTGACAACGGAGATTAATGAAAATAGATGATAAGTACTTGATCATTTTCAGATATAAATAGAATTAATCAGTTTCATTTTTCAAAAGGAATCTCTATCTGAGTCAGACAAATGTAAAGGGGGGAGAGTTCTCGGCGAATCGTTTATCTTCAGATCTGGAAGCGGTATATTTTTTAAGGTGATGGAATTATATGTCCCAAACTTTGCTGCAGAGCCACTCTGTTGAACCTTGTCTTCTTTTCAAAAGTGCATCTTTACATTACATCATTTCTTGTATATCTTTTGAGTGGCATGTCCAAATGTGGGATGTGGCTCTGTGACAGTATTTGAAAATTACCGTTATGGATTTGTGAAGCCACTTGTTGCCTTAATTTATGAGCAGGTTCGATGCCACGGATACCATCAGAAATCAGATAATCATTACGGGTTCAGTCCCCGAAAAATCCAGTAAGTGTTCATCAGCATTCAGCCGACGTGTTCTCTAACTCATCATACATCCCCGCTATGTCACGTCCCTTTATCACCACTGTAGCTACCGTTGGCATCACTTTAGGTTCAGGCAAAAACACTAGGAAAGGACTACATAGTTGGGCTTCTATTGAATTTGTCCATTGAAAATAACTGGGTTACTTTCTGGAAATTAAATACGAGTTTTAGTTTAATACCAAGCAGATCTGTAATTGTGATAATTTTAGTACTTCTCTGTTTTCATCACTTCCAGGACAAGCTCTTAAACCGTTTGAAATGCAGGTAAATACATTATTTTACACCTTTTAAAACCTAAATAGATTCAAATATTACATTAACACAGAAACAACAGATATATTTTGCAGATTCATGGCGCGTCAAATGTGCTGCAGCTGTACAGATACAGGCAACATATATAAAAAAAAAAAAGAAATATCTAGGCGTATTTGATTCCCTCCTGCAGGACAGCCCACCTTACTGCTGATGCTACAGAAAAATGACAGGGAGGGATTGAGCGTGAAAGACAACAAGAGTGAACGAGAAGCGGGTCAGACGCTGCTGCAATAATGTCCACCGAAGTGAAACTGAAAGTGTGACCGGGACAGACAGATGCTCAGGGTGTGACCAAGAGAGACAGATGGAGAGACGACCGGGGAGATGGTTCGAGGATGAAGAGAGGAAAGAGAGGAATGGCACCGCCATGACATGACCCTGCTACTGTACAGAGTGGAGGGGTCTGAGAAGCACTGTGAAGAGCAGAGGAGAGGCTGCATATTTTATGATCGCTTTTCTCCACGAAGCAAAGCTTTCTGGATGAGAAGGAGTGAAATGTGTGAGACTGTAGCACAGGGCTTTTGGCCAGCCGCTCATGATTCATGAGGGGAGACAGACTGAGTTGCTCAGTGGCTCCACAAGGTGACTTTCACTCTCTCTGCTTTTTTCACTCCTCTCTTCATCTAACACGTCTTCCCTCTTGTCTTCGGCCTCTTTAGACCTTTTTTCTCTCCCTTCTCGATCATTTTTCACTGCCAGAAGTTTTCTTCTCTTTCCATTTACCTCCCCTTGTTCCCTTTTGTCTTATACTATACATCCTTCTCTTTTTCTCTTATTTTATGCTATTGCAACATCTACTGTTGGAGGCTATTTTGCTTTGACTTTGTTCACTGATTATCCAACCAAGCAGTGAGACCAGAGTGACTTTTTCTTTTTAAACGCCGCGAGGAAAACAGAATGACGTTTATCAAGCTTGTAAGCTGGAGGCATGACTTGTATTTCCACCCACTGAGCTGTTGACCTCTCAGCCTCGCTCACTCCTCAAACTTTTGTTTTTGCCGGATGCCAAAATCTTCACGTTTAAAAATACACTTAAAAAAAGATGCATGAGAATGATGATGTTATGTAATGACACACTTTACAGCAGCTCAGGTCAGATGTCATGCATGTATCAGTGCATGTGATGATGAATGTAAGGTTTTAAAAAGTAAAAAAAAAACAACAAAAAACAGCTTTTAATGACACCGGAATAAGGATAAAGAAAAACACTGCATGTAATTTTCTTTTATGTTACATAAATCATGCAACACTTTAAGAACATTTTAAATAATCCAGTAATTCAATTGTCTTTCAACGAAAGTTATAACCAAAAAAGCATCTTGAATGGACAGAATCAAAGTTTAAACAGATCCAGTCACCCAGTCCATCACACAGGATGGAGTGGCTCCAAAATGAATGATATATACGCTGTTAAGTATCTGTTGTTGTGAAGAAAAACAACAGATTTCTTCATGTTTGTCCCAGTGGTCAGTATGGTGCACACTGTTTGCTTTAAATGAAATATACAAGACGGCCTCAGAGACTAATTGTTTGTGCGACTCCACTGGTTCAACTATCAATATTAAACAAGAGTCAGTGGGAAGAGAAAACTGTGTGTGTGTGTGTGTGTGTGTGTGTGTGTGTGTGTGTGTGTGTGCGCGCGCGCACTCTACATGTCAGAATATCCCCGGTGCAGTAGTTGGTGTGTGTCCAGCATCAGCCGCCCCCCAGTAATGATTGCATTTCTGTGGTGGCGTCCTGCCTCCAGATCTGTCTTATATCCCTGACGCGTGGGCGCTGGATCGAAGCCCCTGGAACAAACCTCTCTTGAACCTAAAGTTTAGTAATATAAAAACTGGTGTGTGTGTGTGTGTGTGTGTGCGTGCGTGCGTGTATGCGTACTGTAGAGTTTCTGAAAAAAGCAAATTCATTTTAAGTGGATGCCTTTTTTTGAGCATCTCTGTCAATGCCTGTCCAAGTTTGTGCCCAATATGTTCGACCACATCGTCTTGCAGAGTGTGTGTGTGTGTGTGTGTGTGTGAGGGGTCAGGAAAGAACAGAGCGGTGCAGCTTTCTGCTGTTCAGTGATTTTGGTTTGGCTGGCCTTTTGGCTTCTGTTGGAGTCAGTGGGCTCAGCAGAGCCATCACACCCTGGCAACAAGCAGCACCCTGGCAGAGAGTGAGGGTCCGACCTGACCTGAGAGAGAGAGAGGAAGACTAAGAGAGGGGTGACGTTGTGTGGGAAAGAGACAGAAAAAAAAGAGAGTCATGAGACAAGACGCAGGGTTAGAAATCAAGAGTACGAGACAGGAGAGGGTAAGCAGTAAAAGAAGTTTAAGCTCAGAGAGAAGTAATGACAATGGTTTTACATGTTTGAGATTTAGAGAAAATAATCAGAGAGGTAGGGTAAGAGGAGGAAGAGGAGAGGAGAGAAGTTCGGCCTGAAAGAGATAAAGAGAGACTGTTTCCACTGGATATATGACAGTAGCTTCATAAAGTGCTTTTGATTTTGTTGGTTTGGGGAAAGACGTGGTGAAAGGGTCAGAAGTGGAGGAGGAGGCAAAATGATGCAACGAGGAGGAGAGAGTGAGAGAGAAAAGAGGTGGAGGTGATGAAAAGGCAGCGTGGGAGAAGAAGAGGAGAAAGGAAACATCTGTTTTGGGCTAGACTAATGTGAAATACCTCAGTAATCAAAGGTAGATCATCACACCTGTGTCATAACACTGCTTTGTTCATTGATTTGCAGCATTATGCCTGATGGCCTCATTTAACCTGACATATTAAAACAATATATCCTAATAAATGTTGCAACAGAATCGTTTTTCTTCATGCATCATCATGCAGCTCTTCACTGTCGTATGCTGTCTCCTGATGAGGGCAGGAACTCTGATGGGAGTTAGGATTTGTATTAAAGGCACAGTCTGAAGGATTTGGAAACATCTAGTGGTGTGGTTACAGATCACAGCCAACTGAGTTCCCCTCCACTCACTGTCTGAAATCGTGGTAACACCCTTCATCTCTAAAGTGCTTGGTTTGTCTGCAGAAACAGAGAGAGACATATGACACTTCCTATGCAGATATGAAGGGCTCATGCTAAGCTAACACATAGCTCCCCGAAATGCTACACATAACAAGATAAAATTTAAATGCTTGTTTTTATGCTTCTGAAATGCTCTCACATGAGTTTGTGCTGTGTTGAAAGTGTTTGCACCATTATTTCTGTAAAAAAAGTCTCTAAAAGCAGGAGGGAGTATCCATAAAAGTTTGACTGTGCTACAGGGGAGGGAGGGTGTTAACGGACCTGAACAGCCATGCAGGTAACAGTCAGTAGCAGACCATCCACACAGAGGAGGGGGTGGAGTAACACACAGTTTATATGCAGAGGTGGGAATAGCGTGAGATATCGGAAGAGCTCGGTGCCAGCAGTCTGACCCGCTCACAATTAATCACATCCCACTGGGTGGCAGGACAGGAAAGAGGAGGAGAGCTGGCGATGAGGGAGAGGAGGAGGAGATAAAAGGTGGAAATCAAGCAGAGCTGTAAGACTGAAGAGAAAAGATGATAGGAGAGCAAAAGAAAGACGGAGGACGAGAGGCAATCTGCCATCTAATTTGTTCCCGTTTAAGGTGTAATGGTCTCATCAGTGGATTTTAATGTGCGTCTCTTTCTGCCCGTCTCCTTTCCTCCCTTTATTATTATCAGTCCCTCTCCTCTCCCTCGTTCCTCCATATCTCGCTCGCAGATTTCATTTTGGAAACCCACAAAGCAGTTGTATTCGATCAGGAGACAAGGGTGACATGTTATGAGATCTTGGAAGGCAACAGCCTGGCATTGTGTTCCTGCACACACACATATCCATTTCTCTCTCTCACATGTGTGCACGTACAAACAGCTGTCTGCCAAACCACACGGATTTGTCCAGTGATAATCATCCTGTATCCCTGTTTGCTTAGTGTCAGTTAATTTGATTAAAATCAACATCATCAGATTTGTGGGTTTCGGGGTAACTTTACTCCACATTCAGGCTGTCATTTACACCCCAGAGCCTTGATTTTTCACAAAGATACAACAGATTCAGGCTTGAAATGTGACGGGAACTCTTCACCAAAAGCTCAGCACATTATTGGACTAAGGTCCCTCTTTCGTTTCCCTCTCAGGAAAAATATAAACATCCATTTTTTCAGTTAATTGATACAGAAACATTTTCTCGCTCCCACATATGCGACCATCCTTTCAGCAGAAAAATACTTGACTTGATTCTGTAATGTCAAGGCTTCACTTATGATGTGGTTTGTTTCTTTGAGAGGAAATCATTTCACTGTTTGCTCATGTTGTCATAGATATAATTTGACCTAAAGCTTATATCAACCTCTCTCCTGGTGCTTTTTTTTGGGGGGGTATTTAGGATGGAAACAGCCGAGCTTTCCCAGGGTGGTTACCAACGGCAACACTGTGGAAATGTCAATTTTCTCAGAGATGAGAGGAGTAAATTGTGCGACTTGTGCAAACACTCAAGAGTTCATTAAACTAGCTCGCTCGTACACTCACTCACATACACACATATATATTTGCAACAGCACGCACACACACACAAACAAAACACTCAGGCATACACGATTCAACAGCAGGCTGCCAGGGCGAAGCAGCAAAGAAGGCATTAAACCCCGTGGGAAAGTTCAAATATGAGACAATTCAACTGCTTAAAAGCCTGTAAGTCTTATACCTAAAGACCCTTAAAGCCTGTTTACAGACCTCATGGACCTTTAGAGGTCTTTGTTAAAGTCAGTGGGGTCAAAAATCACTTACAGCTTACAGGATGAAATCTCCTGATCAAAAGAGACGCACACCAAAGAAGCAAAAGAAGACATACTTTATTAATCTCCAAGGGGAAATTCACTGTTTTCACTGTTGTTTTTTTTTGTTCTGAAATACACACACGACTTCAAACAGCATTTCATTTTAATTTATCTATGTGTAAACACATAAAGGCGCCTCATTTATTCACACAATATATGTGAAAACCTGTGGTTTGGCCTTGTCTGTTGAACAAAGCGCAGCATCAGATGATAACTTCAGAGGTTATGAGTCTCACAGCGTGACTTTACTTAGATTAAGGATTCAGCCGTCCAGCCTCCGTCAGGCACATTGTCATGTATTTATCTTCAGATCTACCTACACACAAATAGCTCCCTTCCTTCACCTGTCTTGTGATGAAGAGGTGAAGCGATAAGGTGACCTCTCCTCGCTGCTCTCTTTCTGCACAGTGAACAGGTGAATGGAGCACATGAAGGGGTTAAACAAATGAGCGAATGACTGACTGAAGCTGTTGTTGCCTCCTCTCCCAAAGCTGTGATGAGGCCTCGGGGAAGATGCTGAGGGCTCTTCACACAAGTCTTAAAGGCCTTTTCCACAGTGTGGGAAAACTAAACTAATTCATGTCAGAACTCATGTCAAAGAAGAAGCGACTGCAGCAGAACACATCCCATGTTTAGATGATGCGATCAGCCATGATGAGTAGATAGATGAGAAGATGCCTATCACTCTGCACACAGTGCAAACTACGCTGTCGCTTTGGACATGGACTTGAATTAGCCAGGCTGTCCTGGTACACTGTAAGGTGTCTCGACCCAAATGGCCTGGCTCCATGTCACTCAAACTTAAATGTTCTGCCAGACTTCCCTTCAAACCCTGACACCGCAGACAGTTTCTCCACTCTTTGCTTTTTAGGTCACTTGTTTAACTGACAAGTGATTCGACACAGCTTTATAAGAATGCAGATAAATTCCCTCTGGTTTCTGCCTTTTCACAGTTACATTTAGTCCTTTTGAGTGAAGAGAAAATACGCTGCATGTGCTGTACGTGCTCCACGGTGTTCGGCTTCAGCTACAGCATCATTGAGAAATAGATGAAAAATAGATTTTAAACTCAAAGATCATCCCATCATTGGATGGATTTAAACCAATTTACTCCCGTACTCCTGCAAAAATCAATGTTTACACTGGAATTACAATTTTTGATCCTGAATAGATTCAATGTAGGAAATAGCATTAATAACAGCGTAACCTTGTACATGTATAATTTATTTAGGGTTTACACATGATGTATTGAATGTAGGAGGTTAGCATTAATCATGAACCACATTCATTTAATTCATCCATTCAGTTTTTCCTACATATGTTAGCACAACAACCTCTATTAAACTCCAGAAAAGGGGAGTGAACTGAATAAAAGTGGATTGTGGAAATGTCAGTTGCCAAAATTAGCAAAGAAAGAATTACATTTATTGTCCCTCCACTGATAGAGGCGTTTCCAGTGAAAATTATTAATTTTGCTGCAAAAAATTGCTATTTTAAATGCTGATGTGGCTGAGTTTTTAGGCTGTTAATTGTCTTCACCTGATTCTTGATGACAAGTCGCTGAGACTGCGACTATGATATTCACCCTGATTTCTCTGAAATCTTTATTTTGTCACATCAATGATTCCTAAATTATATTTACAATTATTAGAGGCAGTCTGATCAATGGTAGCAGCGATGCAGTTGTAAATGGAATATAAAATGGCTTTGTCGTGCTCTCAGTTTGTGGTTAAGTTCCCACAATGGGAGTATTGATTTGAGATTTCAGGGTAGGTCCAAGTGCGCCAGAAGGTTTTTACCCAGGAGGTCTGTCTGAAAGAGGCATCAGCGCCTGAAAAAGTATAACTGAAATGAATTCTGAAGGATTTAAGTCATTTTAAAGCACAAGAAGAGTATAATTTATTTAGAGAGATTATAATCTGAAAATGAATGTACAATTAAAGTACTTAAGTGACCATTCATTACCATTTATTTTTCAGTGTTTAACATGTAACAGATGATTCAGTCAACAGCGCTCCACCATAACTAATGTTAGTGATTAGGAGAGAGAGGAATTGTATTGAACGTCAAGTCAATATTGGTTGTAATCACAGTCATAAAGTTACACTGTTGTGTTGTGTTTTAGTGTCTGTAGTAATTCAGACATCCTGTCAGTGTATTGATCTGTATCTGTTAGGGCTGATTGAGCATAATAGAGACTAATAGAAAATTCACTTTATTACACACACACACACACACACACACACAATAAGAGTCCAGACTGTATGGAGCCAGACACAAATAGAGATGATAACTGAGCAGACAAGCTCACGTTAAAGCAATCAGACCTGAACAGGACAAACACAGGATAAAGGAGATATATATATATATATATATATAAATATATATATATATATATATATCGATCAAAGCTGCGACTTTTTGCACCTCAAACCTGCAGTGTTCATTTCATCCTCCGATATGACAGAAAACACTCACTCATTTGGGATTAAATTAAATTATGACCTCGTTCTTGAAGGTGATGAGTGCTTTGATGAACATGTGATAGTTTGTTGTAATAAAAGAACTGTCCGATTGACCTACAGAAAAAAAAAACAAAACACTGGCTTCACAGTTTACAGCCATGTGTACTCTACTTATCAATAGATTTTCACAGCTTACAAATCAGATATGTGTTGTAAAATATATTTTATGACACAGGGAAGGGAAGAGTCAACCTGTTTGGACTCCCAGCTCATCAAATACAGAACCTATTTCACTCTGCTGCTTTAGCACCAACATGAGATTGACCAGGCTCTCCACTAACTCCAATATAAACCCATCCATGTATTTACTATTATTATTATTAGATGTAGAGAGCAGCTGGTGTAGTGTAAAGCAGGAGTAAGTCAGCGTAGGGCAGGGGGATGGGAGTGTAGCATTATTGTTCTTTTTAACAATATTAAAATATCTATAATTAATAACCTGTTAATAAGTTATGTATTATAAACCATGACTTGTCATTTTAGGTGATGGAGAGTGATGAGACGCAGCTTCAGATATCACCTGCTGACATGCTACCCAGTTCATTAAAGAAACAGGGAGAACTTCCAAATTTAATATTAACGAGTTATTTAACAAATTTAATATTAACACTGCAGTTATTAATGAGTGTCTTAATATCAGGGGGCTACAGAGGTCTGGGACATAGTATAAAGTTTTTGCTATTTATTGACTAAATAGTCATTTCAATTTCAGTGCTGTGCGCAATTCAGCCATTAGTTGTCAAGAAGGAGTATTTCTTGTTGTTTCCTGAGTTTATCCAGGCCAAAATGATATCTTTTTTTCAGCAGAAGAGGACTTAAAAATTAGTGTATGCCTTCTTATGTCACAAAGGAAGATTTATTCATTATTCAAAGTTCAACATCTAGTTTGGACCTCAGCCAACAGCCGATTAGCACTGTGTGTGTGTGTGTGTGTGTGTGTGTGTGTGTGTGTGTGTGTGAGGGAGGAATGATTGACGAGTAAGGCTTTGACCTCGGTGTGTAGGCTGCAGAAAAGACACACATGATAACCTCACACACACACACACACACACACACACACACACACACACACACACACACACACAGAAGCGATAGCATCTCCCTGGTGGGTTGCCTCTAAAGAGTCTCCTCCATCACTGCAGAGGCCGTTTACTGCAACACAGAGGCCGCTGCATTGAAAACACACAGACTCGCATGAAGACACACGTAAGCATGTTCTGCACATGCTGACTCATGACTACACACTGAACAGCAGCACACACACACACACACACACACACACACACACACTGAGGGATCGTGGGTCCGTCCTGCAGTAGCACAGCAGCGGTCAGGGCAGCCTATCTCAAATTAAGAAAGGGAAAATAAAGCTGAATAGGCAACTTGTAATAGAAACATTGTGTGTCGCAAACATTGTCGGACTAGTCCTTGAGCTCTTTTTTTACTGTGACTGCAAAAACAAAATGAGATTTCTTTTTTTTTTTTCTCTCCATGATTAATCTGCAGGGTGGTAAGCGTCCAGTAAAATGTGGCCTTTGTGGCTAAATCTGTATTTTGAATCTCCACATGTGGTGAGTTTTGTATTTAATGGGATGTAGAGAAGAGGAAGAGTAGAAAAACATCTGACACCTTAAAATGACATAAAAGACAGCTGGATGCTGGACCTCATGTTAGCGATGTTGACTAATGATGTTAGACTGCCGTCTCCCATGGAGACGAGGCTGAGTAACATCCAATAATGTATATCTAGACATCTGTGTGTCTTTCACCAGCTTATTTAACCTATAAATCTTTAACTCTGTGGCTCCATGCAGCTTCAAAATGTGAAGCACCAGCCATAAAACAGAAGAAAAGTCTTGTGATTCAAAGCATAACGTCACTCTGGAAACAGCTGCGACACAGGATGCTAATACACAGTACACAAAGTATTTTCCTAACCAGATAACATCAGTTGTGAAACATTTGTAAATGGGACCGCGACTACAGCAAAGCCAGCGCTCCGGTTTGCACTGTGTGATTTTGTGGTGGAAGTACAGTTCATGGTGTGTTGGGATCTGTCAAGGCTGCAGGATTATAAAGTTTAAACAGACATAAGGTGGAGCGCAAAACCAGTGGAAAGTCCCCATCAGATACTTTACACTGTAAAACCAAAGACTGAAATGTTGTGGAGATTCACAGGTGTGCAGCATTTCCCTCTGAAGCATACAGCACACGGTGTCTGCTCTTATTGAAAAAAAATGCATCTAAAATGTAAAAATGCTCCGTGCAGCACATTTCAGTTGTATTTAAGCTCATTTTAGGTAAGTAAATGCACAAAGAGAAAGCAAACTGTGACACTTTCAGTAGTTTGGTGAGATGATTTCACCCTTTACCAACTGGATGCATTTTTTTTAAGATCACTTCAGATGTAAGAGCATCCATGATTTTTTAAGAGTGCAGCAGTGGCCAGAGGCAAAATGAGCTGGGAAAAAAAAAAAACAGCCACGATATAAAACATAGTTGTAGACTTCTAAATGATGTTTTTGGTGTTTATCTTGGCCTAAGTCGGTCCAGTCGCTACTTTATTAAGGCGGAGAGATGTGGAGCGGGGTTTGAACGTAGTGAACGGGAGAATAACTGACAGGGAAATTGCAGAGGGAAATTATTGTTATTTCACAATTAAATTATATATACTGGGTGGAATCACCTCTGACAGGGCTGACCATAGCAGCACTCCTAATGGGTGTGTGAGTGTGAAACTGTATCCGTCGACCAAGGCCACTGAGGCTGCACTGGCAAGGAGGGGAAGGCAGAAAGAGAATCGGAAGCAGAGAGAATTAAAGAGAAAGGAAAGTAGTAACATCAACAGAGTGAAGCAAAAACAGTCTATTTTAAGGCTGAGTGGGTGTTAGTAAAAACACAGCAAATGAGCCGGTTTTCAGCAGTTGTGACGACAGTGCGTAAAACAAACCGGCCTTGATTTTTTTTTTTTTTTTTTTTTTTTTTGTCGGTGAAATCCAAACCCTCACCGCGGTCACACTGTATGTTCAGGCACAAACATATTGCAGATGCCGTTCCCATTTTTCAGAGAGAAAGCCAACCTTGTCCTTGTCTCCCAGCATTTAAAACACATTGTCAAATGTGAAAAATGAATGGGTTTGCGTTGTAAAAAATGACCGCTCATTCTTCATTCGTCCTGAAACAATGAGTCTTTGAACACACAAGGTTTCGGGTGATATGTAAAGTAAACTAGCCTTATTTTCTATCCAGTGAAATTAATGATCCGTGAAAACAAAGCAAATGGTTACACTGGCTCGTGTTGCTGTTGGCTCCCACAAGCCACCAGTAAAATTATACTGCAGTATAAATTTTGCAGGATTTCTAATGTAACAAGGATCTCTCATTTACTCGTGTTTTCAATATTGATATAATATTTTTTTTTCCTGTAAAAATCTGATTTCAAGCCATTTGAACAGTCTCACAAGTTTTAATGACGGGTCATTATTTTCACTGTGTGTTATTGTATTTATGCCCAAATCAATTTGGAAATGTATCCGCTTAGTTTGATCAAACATTTTAAACACTGACATTTTAAAATCATCATATTTATCTATGTGTTGTCATTTTTTTCACTTTAATTTAATTGTCACCACATGCGGCAGATCAGTAGTTCTTTGAAAACACTGGAAACAGATTCTGACTTGTAAATATTCAGCTGTCAGCGACCTCTTACATCAGGAAACAACACATTTTATTGGCTTAAAACACCCCAGAGTTTATGAAATAAGTAAAAACCAAAGTGACTGAGCCAAATGTATAACCTGCACCTGTATGGATAATAATTACAGTATTCACTCACAGTTTCACTGCATTATGACCACATAATATAAGCTGTGTGTTTTGCTGTGTTGTATTTTCTCTCCTTCAGTCAGCTTGTGTTCTGCTGTATTCCCTCCTCCTCTCCTGTGTTTTGTATTTGCAGCTTTACCATCTTGTACGAGTCGGTCAGTGCGATCTGATCCCCCCGTGGATCGCTTTGATGGAATAGCCGTCTTTTCTGCATTTTTGCCCCCACCTCTGCTCTCATTTCTGTCTCCATTTCTGTACATGGAAAACACAGAGAATCAATACACCGAGTGGGGTTGCTTGTTGTGTGTTTGGTTGTAATGTTAGTCGACCCTGTTTTTCATTCCACTTCAGGTCGATACTACATATGAGACAGAGCGTAGTTTATGAGGGAGCTAATAGGCAGAGGCAGCAGTGACCTGCTGATGAGTTAGAGATGGAAGAAGCGCAGATCAAGGGGACGGGTGTGTTCATGTGTGTGTGTGTGTGTATAAATAAATAATGAGTTAAAACTCCATGTGATGACGAGGAACGATAGCGACAACCCTGAACAGAAGGTCAGAGTTGCAAATGCAGTTTTGATGATATTTGAGATATAAATATTATCAATTCAAATCAATGTGATTTTATTTATGCAACCCAGAATTACAAATGTGACTTTGTGGGATTTATTTCATGCAAAACCCCAAAACAGTAAGAAACAGTAGAAACCAGTAATTTGATGTTTTGTGTTAAAACTTAATAAACTTAATAAAAAATGTAATTCATGCTAAGTTAAACCATATGACTAGACAAAAACCAGCAATCATCTCCAACACTGAAAAACAATAAAACACATATTTTACCATGAAAAGTCGTCATGTTGAGCTATCTGTTTAATTTAGCTGAACAGTTGTTTTGTGATTATATAGTGATTTATAACATTAAGAAGAACATAAATGTTCTAAAAACACCAGAAGACCAGCTGAGTTTCCAATTGTTTAATTTGAATGATTTCCCACAGCCTGAAAGGATAAAATTATCCATTATTTCCCAAGAAAATATTATATTAAACCCTGAAACAACATGTTTCAGTGTAGCAGAATATGTTTTTGATTCTTTGCTGTTCCATTAGCCACCTCCCAAAATCATTTTGCGACCCCTCGGGGGGAAAATGCCGCCATAGACAAAAGGTTCCTGTAAACTCAGTTATACTTAAGTATGACTCTAAAACAAAAATCCCCAAACTTGGAGGTTTGGGAGGTCGGGTGGTGGTGGTGGGGGGGAAGGTGACGAGGACTCGAACCTGAGTTTTGGACAGAATTTAATTTAACTTGCGTCAGAGATTGTAACCACCAGACCAAAAAGTGGCACCAGGGTCTTATTTTTCTAACAGTCTGTTTTTCTCTTCCCTCTCTGTGTTTCTCCATCCAGCACCCTCAACAACAACAACATCACCCTCATCCCCCTGTCCAGCTTCAACCACATGCCCAAGCTGCGGACGCTGTGAGTACAACACTCAGGAAACTACTAGCGCACACTGCAGACGCACTCTGCGGTCGCACATTCACAAATGCACACATGCACAGAGGCGCAGTAGTGCCTGTTTCCATGCAAACTGAGCATGTGCACACATGCACTGCGTACACACACACACACACACAGACACACACACACAGCATGGCAGCAGGGTCTGTGTATGATCATCTAATCGTGCCATAATAACAGAGCAACTCTTCTATTGTTTCATGGCTGTGAATAATTATGCGGCTGTTACAAACACACATAAATAAACATATGGAGATGGATACAGTGACATATATGTGCACACACACACACACACACACACACACACACTGGAGACATGGTATAACCTCATTAATACCACATGAAAGGCTTGTTTGGGCTGTATAGATCAATCTGCTTTGATGAATTAGAAAAAAAAACTTCTTCACTGATGTCACTGATACATAAACACTGACACACATCATGCTTCCTCACTGAGTAGAAGATGGTTTTTTTTCTGTTTAGTTGTGTGAAGGAGATCTTATTGTTGCCAAGGCGATGGCGCGACATCTCGAGGGAGGCTACCCATAATCCTGTTGGACTGTCTGAAAGGCAGACTGTTGGTTGCGTTCCTGCTGGCCACACTGGGCCTGAATTCTGCCAAACCAGCATGCAGAGAATGGGATTTCCTCCCCAGATCATCATTTTTAAGAGGCCCTTGTGTGGTCACTCGACCCGACTTAACATTCAGAAACGGGGATTTTCTAAACACAAGCAGGGTAACAATCGTCGAAGTCCATCTATCTTTTACGACCGTTTTCGTCGTTCTGCTTTTGAACGGCAGCATCACGTGGCAGGGTTTCTGTATTTTCTGCATTTACTGATGCATCTGCACATAATGGCTGGAAATGAGCCTTTTAAGAGTGGATTCACCATGCATCTTATTTTAATCACAAGCCTCCTTCCTTTTGTGTTTGCATCCCATTTCCCATTTCCTCTCTTTTTTCCTCTTTTTCTTTATCATCATCCTCACTCAAAACTGTCTGCTCTTTTCCGCCTCTCCTATCACGAGTTCTCTGTCTTCTCCATCACTCTTTCCTCTTTTTCATCATCAGCTCCTTTTCTTCTTATTATTCAGCTTCTTCACCTCCTCTTCCCCTTCTGTCCAGTGTTCATATTTCCTCCCCTTCCTCCTCCTCCTTGCTGCCTCTTCTGTATTACATTTTGTGTCCTCTCTATTTTTTCACTCAGATCTCAGTATTGAATTTGCTGCTTTTATAAAAACGACTCACTCAATCAAATGTTTAGAGATGTCCCTCATTTGATTAGCGGGGGAAGTTTGAGAAGTGTGTGGAAACTTCCCTCCCCTGCCACAGTAATATGTGATTTCTTCATACAGCTGCTTTTACATATATTCAGCTCATTTTCTTCTTTTTTTTCTCACTCTCTGTCTCCATCCATTCATTTGTGTCTCTGTCTTCCTCCCCCTCCCTTTGCTCTCTTTTCCTGCAGTGTCCGTCTATTCTATTAGCAGTAATGATATCACACCACGGTGTCTCTCATTCAGAGACTTTAACCAATGAGGAGATTAGAAATCCCTCTGATTCTGTGTTCATTTGTGTGTGTATGTTTGTGTGTGTGTGTGTGTGTTTGTGTGTGTGTGTGTGTGTGTGTGTGTGTGTGTGTGTGTGTGTTTCACTGTACTGGTAACCCTCTGGAGCAAATACAAAGAATAAACACGAACCACACATTCACAGAAACGCAGCACACAATGTTCTTAGTCACCCGCAACCAATAAGCCGAGCAAACGCTATCACTACCTCACAGCTAGTCATGCACACACACACACACACACACACACACACACAGCACTTTCTCCATACCCCCTGCCTTTTCCCATTCTCCCCTGTGTTTTAATCCTACTTGTCAGTAATTAAGGCTGAGCCGGGGGTGGGCCAGGACGTGGCTATCTCCATGCGGGGGTTTGACTATAAACTGGATTTATAATGGGAGAGTGGTATTAAAACCCACTGCCCCCGCTGCTAGCATCAATGAGCCCATCTCTGTTCCATAACAGGATTTGTCCTCTGCTTTATTACAAAGGGAGGCCTGTCTTGTGAAAGGCTAGATATCCCGGCTGGCATATAATACGCTGACAAGACACTCTACTGTTCCTCCTCATCTGCCTCTTTCTCTTTTTTTTGAAGGTGTCACATGCAGCAGAGCAGCCCGCAGAGAGTCTCTGTGAAGCTTCACCTGATGCGCACTATATTGAGTTGTATTTAATTAATGCTGCAAGTGAGATTTGAAAAGGTCATTAGTGTGATGTTACTTGAAGTATAAATTGGCAATTTGGAAATCTCATCAGCACCTGATGAGATTCAGTGATGTCACCTGATGAGAGACTCGTCTTAATCATTTAATTTACTCGCACTGCTGTGATGTCACATGTGGAAAGTTGATGTAAAGAGTAACACGATGCTTTAAAGACCTGCCTCACAATGTATAAAAAGTAATGAACAATAGCGTCTCATTGCTTTTTGAAGTTTTGAAATATCCAAGATTTGTGCTGCCACCTCATTACAGTGGAGGAAAACTAAATTTTGTTTATAAAAATATTTTTTAGAAAATCTAGCAGTATCATTCCTTTCTGAAAATGTCTTCCAGTTGGTCAGGATAATAGACACAGCTACTTCCTGCCAAATATATAAAGAAATAGAGCTAACAAAACTGTTGTTTTCCAGTGAATTATCCCATTACAAACAGGGGCACTGGCCCCAGAAAAAGTTGCTGTTGACATTTTCAGATGTAAGTTTTCAGTGTGTTCGCCACCACAAAGAAAATACCGTTCATCTCTGTGGTACTGAAGAGAAGAGTCAGGGATGAATATCGCAAAACTCAGCAGAGAAAATATCCATTTTTTGTCATTTTAGTGACCCTTTTAAAATATCCTCATCTGGTCATGTACTGGCCTCGGGATCCATCCCATGTAATCACAGCATTTCCTGTCACTCTTTAATCCAAAGAAATCTGAAGACCTTGTTCACTTTATTTATTTGCTCATTTTTTTGATTTCCACTCTCTTCCTGTCCGACTCTCCTTCAGTCTCTTTTTTTTTTTTTTACAGTCATGTTCCTATTCGTCCCCACCTCTGTCTCTGTCGGTTTCTCTCTGTCTTTCTGAGTGGACTGTGATTTAGCCCTATGTGTCCTCGCTCAAAAGGGAGTCGTATTGTCACAGACCTTGGGGAAATGAGAGTTGAGGATATTACTCTTTGTGTTTGTGCCAATGTTTCTTCCAAGCAACAGCCTCATGATGCTGGCCAAGTGAGAAAAGTTTACCTATTTGACTCAAATACATTTGCTCTTTACTGAGCCGATGTGCTTCACAGACTTCTTGAGAGACGTTTGGCTATTTGAAATAGGATAATTAAGACTTTTTAGTGTTAATGTCACTCACTCAAACTCATTTCTTTCCCCATCTCTCTCTCAGGCGTCTGCACTCCAACAACCTCCACTGTGACTGCCACCTGTCCTGGCTCTCTGATTGGCTCAGAGCCAGACGGGGCTTGGCTCCCTTCACTCAGTGCATGGCCCCCGCCCACATGAGGGGCCTCAATGTCCCAGATGTGCAGAAGAAAGATTTCATCTGCAACGGTGAGACATCAGCCCACACATACACTTATGTGCTTTTCCATTGAAACATCAGAGAGCGTGGCTGAAGGACACTCTGAAGCACCTTTCTGGTGCATCATGCAGAATGACGATGGGACTCTTTTGAGTCAAGGTGGTAATAAAAAAGCCATGCTTTTAGTTTCACGCCATATTTGCTTTAAATTGGCCCTGAAACAAAACCCATGAAAAAAGTATTTTTTTGAAGAAAAGTCACTCGTTTTTCGCCCCATTGCGCCTAAATCAATCCGACACATGATAGTACTTTAAGAGTGAGATCAAGCCTCTGAAGTAATATTTGACCCAGACCTATTTGGAAACACCAATATAAATATGACATGCAGAGTGGATTCAAGTGGTAGTTCACGATTAAATGTACTGCTGTTGACAATGGACACTCCTCAGTGTTGAGATCTACAAGACAGGGACTCAAATAACCATAAAGGCTTTATTACAGGCAGCATTGTTATCATTTACAGACAGCTCAGCGTTGAGTTTATAGCACTGAACAAATTACACCATGTAGAGCACGTAATCAGCTAAAAGGCCAGTATAAGAGCAGCGTAGTAGTGTTATCAGCTGCAGATTGTATAGACGCTGTTTTTAGGCCATGCACTCTTTATTAGCATGGTCTCCTTCTCTTTTCTCCATCCCTGTCCCTGATCGTTTGTGTCAGTATCACCATGTCTATTACTTATTACTGTCCCTCTCCCCATGTTGCCCCCTTCCTGCTCATATCCAGCAACATGCCTGTTTACACACTGTGACCAGATTATATCTTGTACTATTATTCAGTTTATTTTGCTGTTTCTTACCTAAAAAAATGTCATGCTTCCCCAAATTACATTATTCCTGGCAGGATGTGAATGCCTGTAAAACAACACGAAGATCATAGATTTCCCCCCGAGGCTGCCTCTGATCTCACTGAGAAAATGTAATAAAATATACTAAATCATCATAAAGAATTAAGAATGAACCAGACACTAAAATTAAAATAGTAGTAATAAATGTAGCTGCAGGCATGGAAGAATCTCCTATTATCCTCCATATTTGGCAGTAAATCAGCACATTCAATCATGAATATTATGGATCATGCCTGTATGTTGCCGTCCACAGGTCCAGCTCAGACAGAGTTGAGGACTTGTGTTCCTCAGGTCGCCGTGTGTCCACCCAGCTGCAGCTGCAACAACAACATCGTGGACTGTCGTCGGAAAGGTCTCACTGAAATACCAGCCAACCTCCCAGAGGGCATCGTGGAGATGTAAGACTGATTTATTCTAGTTAAATGTGTCATGTGTAGTATCGACTGACTCATTCATGCTAAACACATTTTACATACAGTAGCATGTTATGTTTTCTCCTTTTACACAATATCAGTATTTCTATCATGTGTGTAAAATAGTAGAAATGTGATTCTAGTCTACCGAAGGAAACATTTCAAGCTATTTACAAGATTAGAAATAGCAACAGCCACTTCGAAACTATCGGGAAGCTTGAACAAGAGTTTGACTGAAAAGTAAACACACAACACACTCTCTGTGATCTTTTGATGCTTTGACTCTCCATCAACCAGACCTCACATAACTGGGTAGGCTCGAGCCTTGCAGCGACATTGACATTGCAGCAGGACTCTTTCTTTTAAACACTCATACACTTTGTCTCCTCGTT
This sequence comes from Synanceia verrucosa, assembly GCA_029721515.1. Lineage (NCBI taxonomy): Eukaryota > Metazoa > Chordata > Actinopteri > Perciformes > Synanceiidae > Synanceia > Synanceia verrucosa. The sequence goes on along the minus strand of CM056553.1, from coordinate 9,917,073 downwards.
CCCTCCCTCTTACACACATTTAATCACACACACCGCACAGTGGGACGTGTTTGATATCCGTATTGATCGCTGTACCCTGTTTGTTTGTACAGAGGACAGCTGGCTGATTGCTCTCTGAGTAAGGGAGCAATTCTCCCTCCCCCCCGCAACGCTACGCCAATACCTCTACACCTCACCGGCATAAGTAATAGATTCTCACTCACATACACACCAAAGCACATGCATATATGCAGACACACCAGTTTTGAAGGTGCAAACAAAGTGAATACTTGGGTGCAAATTACACACAGAGACACACTCACTTTGAATGCACATATACACATGCATTGTGATTGAACCACAGGCACCCAAACACATCTGATTAAATCTCTTGGACACACAGAATTATCATGTGATCCATTAATAAATGCTGTCGCTGCAGCCAGAACTAACAGAGTGTAAAAGGATGATGTATTGTCAGTCCTCCAATAGAGACAAAGGCATCTTCCTGGATGCTGGTGGCAAGAATCACTGCCAAATGTGTGTGTGCGTGTGTGTGTGTGTGTGTGTGTTTGTGTGTGTGTGTACAGCACCACACAACTGTGCACGTCAAGTGTGCATGTGTGTGTTAATGTGTCTCTAGAAGTCAAATACATTTATAAAGCAATTTAACAAAACAGTTTTGGCTCAAGGCGTCAAACTTCATTAGACCGTCGACAGTGTGTGTCTGTGTGTGTTTGTATTCAGTGTGTGTTTGTGCCTGTTATGAACATGCTCACCTGCCAAACACGTTTCCTGATTCAGTTGCCGTTTAATCGCCGCCCCACCTTTTAGATTTTTTTATATTGCCTTTTAAAAGGCCTTCCCTTTAATACATCCTTTAATATCAAGCCTCTAAGTGCCTTTGACTCAACCTTGCCTTAAAGCCCCCAGATATAATTTGTCATATGTTGTGTGTGCAGATTGTCTCTGTCAATGTCTGTACATCCTTGATTTATTTTGACCCCCCTCAGTAGTAATAAGGCATTGCTGCTTGCCACAGACTTAAGGCGTGGGAATTAAGAAAGGGACACAAGCTGCCTACATAGATAGATAGATAGATAGATTAAAGTAAAGAAAGGGATGGAGGTCAAGAGCAGGCCAGGGAGGGGCCTGAAGAGGAGGAGGAAAGGAAGAAGAAGGGTGGATTAGTTTCCATTTATCATTTTGACAGCTGACCCTGGAGCTGGCCTTGGGACCTCACTGCTTCCTCCTCTTCTTGATTTTTCCTCTCCCTGTTATCCTAACTTTCCACTCCTTCTTTTTTGGTTTCTCTCGCCACCATTTCCCCTCTACTTTTGTTCCTTTCATTTCCTCCAATTTTGTGCTGCACCTCCTGTGACTTTTCATTCTCATGTCTTCCTCTGCTCTCTATCCTTTCCTGTTTCCTTCTCTCCTTTTCATCGCAGCAACAAGCAGACATAAAGAACACATGGGCTTACATGTATATGAATGCATTGAATAGACCGTTAGAAGAGCAGACAATAAACGACAGCACATTGTCCCCAAATGTGGGCTTTGTGCCTGGTTGTGACGGCTCTCCACATGATAAGATGGTAGCAGTAGTGGTGTAATGAGTGTGCAGTCTTCCAGAGAAAGAGATGTAATAAGTTCCCTTTGGCCTCGAGCCTGAAAAAAAGTTGAAGAACCTATAAGATGTTCATGAATACAGACTGCATCAGAGGAAGAGAGCGTTGTGTGGCTCCATCAAACAAATAGATGAAATATTCAAATAAAAGGATATGAGAAATTGTGATAGAAAATGAAAATTGTAAGTGTAATGCTACCAGTTAAACCAACTGACCCATGTGCACATTGTCGAGTGAAACCTGTATTTCACTGTGATTGAGAGATATCAGGTATATCCAGTCTGCTGGAAACGTCTCTGGAGTTCCTGAACACTTTTAGTCTTGTGGTCAACAGTCCACTTTTCTTCTGCTCTGATTCTCACTTTTGCTTCATGTAAGCTCATTTCTGCTGAGCTACAAATTTCAACCCAATGTTCCACTCTGAGTGACCTTGACCGACCCTTGCTGAAAAGCACTCGGCAACCTGCAGAAATATTGTGTAGATGTTGATTGGAACAGCCACCTTTTGAACCCTTTGTGTGCACTTGTGCTTTACTGAGGTTGTCGGGTAAACGTGAGGTTGTGATGACCTCTAACTTCTCTGTCCTTGATGAAATTCATCAAAAGGAAGGAAAACATATTCAAAATCTGAATTGTTAAATTGTATTAAAATTTCCCCCGTTGTATTGTTTGAGGGGTTATGGGCTGGTCTGATTCATTTGAAGGAACACTAAAATATCCTCTAACTCCTTCTCCTTTTCTTTTTTTTCCTCTCAGTCGCTTGGAGCAGAACTTGATTAAAAGTGTCCCAGCAGGAGCCTTTTCTGCCTACAAGAAGCTCAAGAGGGTGTAAGTCTGTCTCGAAAAAAAAAAAAAAAAAAACAAAACTGCACGCAATCTCAAACACACACACACAGATGCATTTGGATTCACTCAAGCATGCATCTGATATGCATGAACATGACTCACATTGAGAAGCTCTTCAGCAGTCCTCTTTTACTGGCACCATGCATGGATGCATTTTTTCATTCATTTATTCATTTATTTAACCAGTTATGACCCGCTGGGGGCATCTACAACAACATCATCCTGCATAACAACAAGTACAAGTTTCATTTGCATTCACTCCTAAATTGTTGAATGTGAATGGGAAATAAAGCTGCTCTAGTGCAGGAACTTAGGAAGGTAAATGGTCCTGATTCTTGTGTAGAGCGTCAGTAATATCATTCACAATCTTTACAGCAGCTCGTTTGTTTGTTTGTGTGACGTCTTTGAAATGTGGTTAGCAAACAGAAATATATCTAAGAATTAAAACACAATTAAATATGCACCAGCTTGAACAGAATATGGATCTAAACTGTCAAGATCTTCATATTTTCTTGTGTTTACTTGATAAATAATGTACATCAGTTGCAGAAGAACATGGTTTGAATCTGCAACTTTATTTAACAGAGACGTAATCAGTTAATGATGTCTGTAACATTAACAGACTGTGAGCTATAGTCAGAAAGAAAAGAGGGTTATCTGTTGAATCTGAATCCAGATCTCACACACACACACACACACACACACACACACAGAGTTCATCTGTTCTTGTCTCATTGCACACACCCACAGACATAATGCTCACTGGTGAAAAATGTCCTTATCATGCAAATGGATGAAATGCCAGACTTGTGCAAGGTTGTAGGGTTATCCACCCACACACACACACACACACACACACACACACACACACAGTTGGAGTTTTAACCTCCACAGAAGTGTTAAATAATATATCTTACAGCGGTGGAAGTGAATGACATGAGCTGCACTTAACATGCCACTGCTTCCACTCTTCTCGTCGCTTCACTTCCCTCCCTCTCTGTCCATCACTCTCCCTCTCTCTCCCTCATTTACTTACACATTCACATTCAGCCTTACTTTTCTTTTTTTTTTTTTTTTTTTTTTGCTCGTGTCCCCTTACCTTGACCTCTGCTGATGTATTCTCTCATGATCATTTGTCAGACAGTTCTAGGACATTCACACTGAATGAACCCCATTACTGTGTATTACAGTAATACACTTACCCCCCCTCTCTCTCTCCCCAGTGACTTGAGTAAAAACCAGATTTCTGACATTGCCGCTGATGCTTTCAGTGGCCTCCGCTCACTCACCTCACTGTAAGTATGACACACGTACATGCCAACACACACACACACACACACACACACATCCAGCCAGGAAAGTAATTGCATTTCCGGACATTTAGCAAATAAAAATGTTGTCGCTGTCATTGTCGACAACCCGGGCAACAACGCTGTGTATATGCCATATGTAGGTCTTGTGTGTGTGTTGTTGTGTCTGCCCTTAATCAGTCTGTGTGTGCGTGTGTGTGTGTGTGTGTCTGAGGGTGATAAGAACATGAAGGACAGTTTAATTTGAATCAATCTGGAGCATGAAAATGAGACAGACAGACAAGGAGGGGTAGACAAGGTGAACGCTGGGTGTTAAAACTCAACACAACACACAAGACATGCACTGCCGAGTCATTTGAACAGGAAAATCACTGAGAGGCACGCCTTTCGCAGTAGAGGCCGGCTGAGGCGTGATGTTGCAACTGCAACCGAAAGCCTTTCTCAAACGTAATTTCAGTTTAAAACAGATAAACAGTCTAACAGTTTGCTTCGTGTGTAAAGTCTCAGTAATGAGATGAGTGTTTGTCAGTGTCTTTTTTAAAAATCATCAAAAATAAAAAGTCAAAAATTGCATTGGAAACAAAACTTTTTTTGCTTTAAACACAGTGAGCGTGGCAGTTTTTTTCATTCAGAGCAGATGTGCTCAGGGTCCTCTTTGCCTTTAGCTCAATATTAGTGGACATTAATTGGCTGGACTAGAGTGTTATTTGAAAAAGAAATAAAACACTGTCTGGAAGATGAAAAAATACACTTTTACTCCTGAAAAATTTTGGACACTTTGGAGACTTTCATATGAGCGCTGTTGTCATGACTTAGCCATCTATCTGATGAGAATATTTCATTTAAATACATTTTATGCCATTTTATGAAAGCTATCAGCCACTAATGTAAATTGCATGAATTCATTTCTAATATGATGCAGGTTTATTCGCTGTATGTTGTTCCTCTGAACACCATTAAATAAATATTATCATACAAATATTCACAAAAAATACACACAGTGAGATAAAGTATAATGTGATGCATGTGATAGCTTGTGGATGCAGAGCAGTGTCCCTTTAGAGCAGGGATAATGTCCACAAAACATCAAAGTGTTTACTGTGCTTCACAGGCGGCTTCAGACCGCACACATCTCACAGTGTGAGGACAGCCTCGTAAACACTGCAACCTAAATGATGTTGTTTCGTCTGTCCTGTGCAGGGTGTTGTACGGCAACAAGATCACAGAGCTGCCCAAGGGATTGTTTGATGGACTGGTTTCCCTGCAGCTACTGTAAGTACTGTCTGCTTGCTCTGCTTTTATATGAGTCTACCTGTGTGAGTGTGTATGTGTGTGTGTGGTCCCGCTAGAAAACTATGAAATACATTATTTAATAAACAGAAGAAAATCACTCTCAATTATGGGATAAACTACCTCAGAAACACTGTATCATATGTGTAGGTATATTCTTTTAGAGAGGATAAGTGGTAACCAATGATGACGTGACAGCCTACAGTACACACTCAAAGGTGCTAAGTTTAGGTTACAATATCAGCAAGGAAAAAATATATTCTGTCAGTGTTTGTGAAAATATATAACACCAGTTAGTAGAAATTTATTATTATCTTTGAACGAGTGCCAGCTTTTATTTGCAATGACCCTTAATCTTGCTATTATGTTAGCTATATTTGTGTTTAGAGTTGAAGTTTAACTATTATTCTTATTTTTAGGTGCATACTTTTGCACCATTATTGCATGCTTTATGTCTCTGTGCTGCAGCATCTTTTTTTCAGATTGAACTAATCTTCAGCTCCATTTTTACTTCAGGGTGAGCAAAACTAGTTGCTAGTAGGGCTGTAACAATACACTAACTCATGATTTGATTTGTATCACGATTTTTGACCCATGGTTAAATTAAAAAAGCATTTTATTTAAAACACTAATCTAAAAAAAGTCATCACCTTTGAATATGGTATTTGGCTCCTAGAGGAGTTCAGTGTTATAATCAGAGTATGAGATCATGTGTGACTACAGTCACTGATGGTCTCAGTTAAACAGTAAATCCCAGGCAATTTATGCCATAGGAGTTTTTAATCACAAGATATGACTATATGCACAAGTAAATACTAAAGAATAAATATCTCTGACCTTTATAATGCACCCAGTATACTTTTCACGAATCTTGAAAGGGTTCAGTAGTTGTAAATGTTTCAAAATATCTTCTCTCGTGAATCATACAGTATTACCAGAAATCACACAATGCTCCGTTTATTGTTGCAATCACCAGAACAGACATGCAAACAGCAGACATAACATGCATTGAGTTTTATCTGAAGGAAGACTGAAACGACTCTGCAGACAAACATTTTTACGTTGTGTTTGCTTGTTGCTGTGTGAGCAACGGGAAGCTCTGCAAAATCCACGCCATAATACATCGGTCTAACATGCGTTTAATGAAAGTACAACCGTTCGGAATCGGAATGAAAGCATGTAGAATAAATCAGATACTAAGTTTAGGGAACGTTGGATTCTGTACCTGATATAAAATGGTCGCTGTTGGTTCCCACCGCTCTGTTTACTTATGATCCCTTCCTGCTCGCTTTATGGCAGTTATCCGTCTACATCCGCTTGGCAGCTCAGATCAGCTTTCAGGTAAGGAACAGGAAGTAACAGGCCTACGTACTTTAAAATAGATTATTAATGTCAAATAAATAATGACTGTCGCCTCATAGCAAGAATGTACTGGGTTCGAACCCCGGTCCGGGGCCTTTCTGTGTGGAGTTTGCATGTTCTCCCCGTGTCTGCTTGGGTTCTCTCTGGGTACTCCGGCTTCCTCCCACCATCCAAAAACATGCATGGGGATTAGGTTAATTGGCTAATTTAAATTGACCGTAGGTGTGAATGTGAGTGTGAGTGGTTGTCTGTCTCTATGTGTCCTGTGATGAACTGGAGACTTGTCCAGGGTGTACCCTGCCTTTCACCCTAAGACAGCTGGGATAGGCTCCAGCCCCCCCACAACCCTATGAGGATAAGCGGTAGAAAATGAATGGATAGAATATAAATAATGCAAATTTTTTCACGTATCACGATTCTGCCTTCTTATATCGTGATACGGGATCGTGGCTCTGAGTATTGCAATTTCGGTTTTCACACGCATATTGTTACAGCCCTAGTCGCTAGGCAGGTATTAGTAGTGTGCCCTTCTGTTGGGGGGAGTAACTCCCTTTGGTATCGACTGTGGGCTTTATAACACTGAAGGAAAAGAGTAAAGACATAATAGGTTCTCTTTAAGATGATTTGATGACTTTGGCATACAGTTCATTACTTTTGTACCTTGATCACAGCTAGGGCCACTTTTATATGCCTCAGTATACAGTACTGTACGATGGTGATTTTTATGAGAAAGAGCAAATCTTAGTAATCATCCCTATAACACAGTGGCAGCTATAGTAAGAATCCCCTGTTCATGCATTAGCCCTCCATCTGTCCTGCATTGTGTGTGTGTGAGTACACAGTAAAGTAAGTGATCCAAATTGATGCACTGTAATAATAAAAACCGAGATCTCCCATAGTTCTTCTAACATTACATATGCACTAGGAGGAAAATACTATTAATTGTAAATAATTCCTCATGGACACAGGCTCAGACTGCAGCAGTGGTTCAGCATGCAGTATATAATGGCTACATATACAGTACGTGGCATATGGTCCTTGTGAATGCCGCAGTCCACTGCAGAAACAGCTAATGTTCTGGGCTTTTCCATCGTAAAGTGAAGCGGAGCAGAGAGAATGACGATGAGTGAATCTAACCCACAAACACCTTTTACGGGCTTTGGTGGATCATTGGGATGCATGGTGCATCGTCAGGAGCAAGGAGGGAGGGGGAGAGGGGGCTGGATGGATAGATAAAATAATGCAAGGGGAGGGAAAGGTGGAATAAAGACACGAACAAGAAGAAGAAGACAGATATGTAGAAAAAGGCAGTGTGAGGTGAGTGAGGTGTTTTCTGTGGGCCATCATTAACATTTAGTGTTCCCTGATTGGAAAAGTATTTCCCTCACACCTTGTCATGATGATGTTAAACACTGATGCTTTGTATCCGTGGACACATGATGTCATGATGATGTTAAACAGTGATGCTTCATATTCGTGGACACATGCACATGTCGTCTCTTAATAAGCCGCCTCTGTGAATGCTTCAATCGATGAATAAATACAGTACTAGTAGTAGTAGAGTGACTAGTTAATATTCAAGTCTTGCCACCGTCATTGGTCAATCCCACAAAGACACTGACTGCAGGTGCTGGCACTCGCTCAGCTGGCGTTGAGCGGGAACATGTCTTTTAATATTTCACCGCTGACACAAGACAAAGCTCCAACATGTCGGCCAGTTTGTCAGGAGACTCAAGATGCTATTATTCTCCCATATAGTGTAATAATTATCGATTATGTATTAGTTTTCACTGGAGAATCAGGCGGTATGTCAACCTTCCACGACAAGAATGTGTTTATTGTTTTGTATAGCTGCTGGGCTGCTGTTTATATTGTCTGCGCTGCTTTGTTTTACTGGTGCAGATTCAAGGTAATTAGTTCCCCCTGTGAGCTACCTAATGAGGCGTGGATATGTCGCAGAGCAGCATGTGTGTGCGTGCATCTGCCTCTGAGTGTATGTATGTGTGCATAAGCAGGTTTTTGCCAGTATAGACGCTCGTTAGGATGAGCTGCTGGAGCGAACACCGAGTTAGTCACCTGTCAGACAAAGAAACAGAGAGTCGAGTGTGAGAGGGACGAAGAAAGACTGGAGGAAAAGAGTGTTTGTGTGATGAAAGAGACCAAAGCCTGACATGAGACAGAAAGGAAAAGTACAACTGTCAACTTGGCTATATTAGCCAGTGAAGTGCAGGTAAGAACGACAGAGAGATGGAGGAAAGGGTGGAGGTGCAAACACTTCCTGTCATTTACCTAATCCCTCTATCACATTTCTCATTCCTCCATTTTAGCTGCCAGTCTCTGTCACTTAATTGTATATCTGTGTCACTCAAATTAAATGTCTGCCTGTCCCTTCACCGTCTCACTCCATTATTTCCTCCATCCCATCTCCATTCTTCTGTCTCCTCTTTTCCTCCTTCCTTCTCGCCATCTGTCTCTCCCATCAAAACAAGATATTCCCCTCCTGCTCCAGGAGAGAAAGTGAAAATATATGAAACCTGCAATTTTCAGATTTATGTGTCATGGCCAGAAAAAATATAATCACGACTGTGTAGAGTTATCGAGGCTTTAGGGAGGGATGGGAGGGAGAAAGAAGACAGTGGAGAAAAGTAGAGAGAAAAATAAATGATCTCATTATATTTTGTTTGTGTTTTGCACAGAGATAATGAAGTAAGTAAGTAAAACAAATACAGAAAAGTGATAAACGTCTCTTGCTTGTGTTTCAGGCTGCTGAATGCCAACAAAATCAACTGTTTGAGAGTCAACACCTTTCAAGACCTGCAGAACCTCAACCTGCTGTCGCTGTACGACAACAAACTGCAAACAATCAGCAAAGGGCTGTTCGCCCCTCTGCGCTCCATCAAGACCCTGTGAGTACAGTCAGGAGTTTTTCATCAACCCAGCTGCAACTGTTTGAATTTGGTATTTGGTTTGTTGTTTCAGTTGTTGTTTTTTTCTGGCCCTAGCTCCTGAAATGTGACTTTTACTGTATTTTTTTTCTTTGTTGTATATAACAGGAAGGTTCTGGACTGTTAGTATGACACTATAGCAAAACAATTATAAAAGAATGATTAATTGAGTTGATTAATGCAACAATCCCTTGATTAATTTGGCTTCTGTATTTTGGGATTGGTGCACCACTGGTACGTAAAATGCAAACTGCCCCTTGAAATTATTTTGAAGCTGTGGTTTGAAGGTCAAACATTGCATGATGTCGCTTTAACTGATCATGAAAATAATTGCAAGTCCCAGCTTCAACGTTCAAACATGATTATCCAGACAGACAGAGGAGAGGCCGACATACTGATGACTGCTCATTCATCACTGTGACATTAAGGTCACTTGTTAATCAAGCAGTGTTTACAATACATCTATGAAACATCTTCCTTCCCTCTCCTCGGTGTTTGATTGATTGAAACCATCTCAGCGTGGAGCTCTTTCTTTTCTCTGCTTAATCAATGAAGGCTATTTGTGTTCATAATAACTGTACAGTTGTTCTGTTGTACATGTAGTCACTTCCCCCTGTTTCTGCTGCTTGAAACACGGAGTACTTCCTGTGTGCTCGAGGCGTTTTCCGAAGGAAAGATGTAGCAGACATCAGCAGTTTAGAGCGACAAATGTAAAAGAGGTTGTAGTAACTGTGCACACCTCGTCTTTTCCGTCTCCTCTCTCTCTCTCTCTCTCTCTCAGCCATCTGGCCCAGAATCCCTTTATGTGTGACTGCCACCTGAAGTGGCTGGCGGACTACCTGTTTGACAACCCTATTGAGACCAGCGGAGCGCGCTGCAGCCACCCCAGAAGGCTGGCTAACAAGCGTATCAGCCAGGTTAAAGGCAAGAAGTTCAGGTGCACAGGTAGGAGATGAGTTCACGCAGACACACCTAAACACACATAAGCAAAGCATGCTGGGAATCACCTCTGAGGGTTAAACAGACTCAGGTGAAAGGAACAATGTCAGGTAAAACATTATGACATCATATTATCTAAAACCACCTTGGTTTATGTGTAATTAGAAACAGACACACACAGAAGTGTTCACACAGGGCCTCTATGTCTCTGTGGTGGCATTTTATTACTGTTATTTCTTTTGATACGGGCCATGGGTCTCTCTAATTACAGCACAGGCTCTATTCAATATACTGAAGCAGCACAATAACTAACTCAGCAGGGACTGGCCATGGACTGTGATCGCCCACTTGTGTGAGCGTGTGAATGAGTGTGTGCAGTGCCTCTCTGCAGTGGCTATTCACATGGTTTTCTCTGTCTTAAATATTATGTGTTTTTTTATGGTGCATTGAAAAAATGTTTTTTTTAATATCCCCTTGCAGGCATTTTACAAACTATTTGAATTGCGTGAGAATGGTGGTTATAAGCAAATCTTTAGTTTACAAAGCAGGGGACCTCTGTCATCTGCTCCAACAGTCACTTTAATTGAATTGGCTATTTTCAATTGTGTTTAAAGTTGCAATGAGGAACTTTTAAGTGGTTGTGAAACCTTCTCAATTTAATGCAACTTATAAAATGAACAGGATCATCAGCAAGATGCTCATCATCAGTGACACTGGTCCAGCAGCTTTATCAGAAGCTTCTTCAGCTCAGACTCCAGCAGTGGACAGACCCAGATCTGGCTTTGCTGGAGTAGGAGAGCTCCAAGTTTGGTGGCAGCATCTCCTCATCCAGCCAGGAGAACCAGGAGAACCAGAACCAGGACTGCACAGAGCAGCCTGTCAGGCCCTGCTATTGAAATATGACAGGTTTTCTAAAGGGAGTCTGACGCTTGGTAACACCATAGCTTTTGTCCGCAGGGACCATTGAAATCATCACCAAATGAAAGTTCCTCATAGTAGCTTTGATAAGCAGCAGCACTGCTTTGATGTCAGCATTTGTTTTACAATGAGCAACAGAGTGGTTTGGGTAACAGCAGGTTTGTCATCGCCTTCTGTCACAGATGTTTTGTTTTATTGGGAGTTTGAAACCCTAAAGGATAAAAATGCAACAGCAGATGCAACATGAAGCACACAAAATATTGTGAAAACAGGAAAAAACAATGATTCCATCACGATCATGACATTCACCCCCCTCCTGTTCTCTAAAATGGTTCGTTCCAGCCCAAGCCCGGGCACACAATAAATAGCATAACCAATAGTATCAAACGATGAAGGCTTTTATCCAAAGTGCTTTGCGGTACCTTGAGCACATGTGGTACATTTTTAGCATGGACGGTCTCAGTGGTAAGCAAGCCCTTAATGCCAGTGCTCTGCCCGTGGAGCTCAGCAGGATAACCAGATTACAAATGCTCCTAAAGCTGGGTATGGCTGTCCTCTTTGCTTCAGCCCTTGCTGTCTGCAGTCCCATGCCTCTCCTTGCATCTCCTCTTCCTCTCTGGACCTGTGTGGACATTTTTTTTTTATTTATTTTTTTTCCGCTATTGGTGGGCAGTACTCTGGTCTCGTCCCCTTCCTGTGTGGATCTGCAGCTGTCTGTTGCCTCTCCTATCCTGTATGGACCCTGCCCCCCTGACTGATTGGTGCAGCTCTCTGTTGCCCCACCTTCCTCCTGTGTGGACCTGCATTCTGATTGGTTCGTGCAGCTGTCTCTTGTGCTTGATCTAACCATGTGGCCCCGCCTACTGTGGCATCACATGGTTCCGTCAAGCGCCAGGGACCGCCGAGCACACACCCACCTGCCTCTCCCAGCCAATCACACCTTGGAGCCAAAATTAAGGGCTAAATACTGTTTGTTTGCATTCATGTGTAGGGCTTCTGATATATGGGACTCTGACTGTGGTTGAACTAAAAGGACACAGACAAGTAATCTAACATCAGCATTTATTCAGTAGTGTTTCCTGTGGTCTTTTCAGGGACTCAAATGCTCGTTAAAGTGCAGTCACTCCACATTTTGCTTCCTGTTCATATCAGTCAAGAACAAAACAAAATATGTTCACCTCCGGTTAAAATCGTAATGCTCTTCAACATGGAGCCCGTGAGAGAGAGCGGCAGTGGCATTGAATTTCAACACCCTGTGTCCCACCTGCTTCTCATCTGGCTGCACCTGTACACCTGCCTCCACTGTTAAATCACAGTGGCTAGCATGACTGATTCCCTCATCTCTGTACAGACCACTTCACCTTTTTCTGCTAAAACTTCGGTTAAAACTGTTACACAGCCTTTCTCCTTATTTCTTTTAGTATATAAAAGCCTTCCCATCCCTAAATATTTGCTCCCTTTCTTCCCCTTCTTTCCTTTCTGTCCACTTGCCAAACAACAAAGTTTGTGCCGATGATATCAAATAGTCGCAGAAGGGTGCTAACCAGCCAATTCTCCCAACAGATAGGCATCATTCGAAGAGCAGTAATCATTTACGGAGTTCAAATCAAGGTTGTTCATTGCAAACGATCCCCTCAATAGGTGGTCTTGGTTCTTCAACAGAAAACATATGAGCCATAAAGAGTGTGTGCCAATATAAGAGCAGCCTGATGGGAGAGAGGCGAAACACAGAAAAGGTTCAATTGGCAGAGAACAGATAGAGACAAGCAAGGTTGGAAAGAGAGAGAGAGGTAATGATAACCGTGAGAACTATAAAGCGTGATTGTGGTTCACAAACGCAAGTGCCGCATGATATAAAGCAGCTCTGTTGCACAGACACGAGCGCTCATAAATATCTGCTCACATTATATCTAAATAAGAGAAGTGGTCTTTGGCTAACCCTGTTAAATAAAAACATCCGGGGTTAAGCCACATTTATCAGCAAAACCATTCCATAAAACCACATGGATATTTGTTTGTTAATTTGATTTATCACCATGTAGGGCACCCCCTGCATGCAGACACATCACAGTACTGCAGGCATGCAGCCTGTCTTTTAAAATAAATGAGTAGATGTAGTTCACTCGTGTCTGGCAAATGACTGGGTGGCTAAATATGGCTTTTAAAACAGATACAAATTAAACAGATCCAGAGAAACAGATTTGGTACTGATAACCTGGTAGCAGGAGGTTTTATTTTATATCGGCTGTGTCTTCATTGGGATATGCTGTCCTTCATTGTAAGGTATACAAAGGAATGTCTTTAAATCTGGTGTTATGTAAATGGGACAGTATTTTTATTAAAACATTAACAACTTTCTGTTTTTCTCTCTTCTCCTCCATCTTTTTTTTTACTTTTTGCCTTTTCTACCCTCATCTGTTGACTTCATTTTCCTGGCTTTTTCTTCTGCCCTCCCTCCATATTTTTTTTCTCTTCCTCCCATGCCCTTCTCTCTCTCTTTTGGTCTTCCCATCCCTCTTTTCTCTGCAGGTCAGGAAGACTACCGCAGTCGTCTGAGTGGGGAGTGCTTCCAGGATCTGGTGTGTCCAGAGAAATGTCGTTGTGAAGGCACTGTGGTCGACTGCTCTAATCTCAAACTGACCCGTGTGCCGCCACATATCCCTGAACACACCACTGACCTGTAAGTCAGTTGGCGTTTCCTTCATACATTTGTATTTTATATGTGAACACATGATGAAATATCAGATTGAAGACCATGTGTTAGACTGGTTTAACCTGAAACTGTAAACCACCACACATCCTCTAACACACCACAGGCCTGTCACCATGTTTTTCCACTTTCTCAGACATGTGCACACCACAAGAAAACGCACAGGCACAAACACAAGCATGTGGCCTTGCATGTCTTTGCATGCATGTATGCGCTGCACGCGCACGTCTGCCTTTCTCAGACTGCAGTATCATGAACGTCACTTTTCATTTTTTGCTCCCAGACCAAAATGCCTCACAACAGACTTTTCCATCTCCTTCAAAGTCCCAAAGGAGTCATCATCATGTCTGGTGAAGGGTCTCCCACTAGAATACTGAGTAGTCCCATGGATCATTCATTCTGCCACTGAAAAATGGAAAGGCAGTGACAGATAACACGCAGCAGGAATACCGTAATCTGATTACCGAGGAAAAAGGTTCAAATGCATTTAATGTGTTCAGAATCTGAGGACAAAATAAACATGGAGCTATGATAATGTGCATGAATAATTCATAATTTATTTAAGATGCTGAGGTGTAACACAAAATGGCTATAATAATTAAAAGACCTAAAAAGTGCTCAAACAGTTAAGTCATAAAATACACCCCAACCAAGACCAAAAACTTGTGGATTTGTGATTTAAAAGTACAACACAAGAAAAGTGTGCTGCCGCTGAAATCAGCCAGCCCCTTTACACTTTCAGCACCTGAACGAATATTTAATAAGCTAATATTTCCACAGAGGAAATAGGAATCCAGCCAGAGGCAAAGTTTTACTTTATAATGCTGGATCACTTCTGTGGTTATCACTGATGGAGAATAGCTGCAGAGTGTGGGACACTGCAGCATTAAGATGCTGCTGCTGGAGGTTAGTAGTGTAATTCAACCATGGCTACCACTTTAGATAAACAAAAATACCAGTATCACACACACCATTGGATGGCACCTCAGTGGACAAAGTAGTATGTCTCCCCAAATCCACCAAAGCACAGTTAATTTAAAAACTGTGCAATAAAACCAGAACAAAAATGTATTGCTACTCTTGCAGTGCGTGCGGAAAGCAGCATTTTCATTGCCGGGCACTTGACGGAGGAAGGTGTAAGCCTCCTGGCGCTCTTTCAGAAAGACAGACATTCTCAGGTTTCTCTGGTGTGCTGACAGGTTCTGTCAGAAAGAGCCGTGAGCGTCAAAGCAACAACTTTGACGACAACACACTGATTGATTGGCACACAAACAGACAAATCAATGTTGAAGTCAGACGGATGGTGCATTGTGCATTGTTTTTCTTTTTGTTAATAGACAGTGCTTATTAGATGTATTAGAGCAGCTGCCCTGTTTGTCTTAAAGCATCCAGCATCATTTCGGAGCTTCAATTCAGACTCTCTCGCTTTCTCACTGAGTTCCCTGTGCTTCACCATTTGGACCTTTTAATGCCAAATTTGAGCCAGAACACTGGAATTGTCTGAGAAGTAGGAGGTCAGAATAACATACATTTTTTCGGCTCAGCAAAGCAAATAACTGTAAATAACTGTAATTTGGCATCTCAATCAAAAAATAATTAATAATTTTTGTAAAACAATAAATCTGAAAATCCATATATAAGAACAATAATTATATAATAGCATTAAAGATATTGTTTTGATTAAATAGCTTTTTCATACTGGTGGATTAACCATTACAGAAACATAAAAAATTGGTAATCAACAATTCTGTTGATTTAGGACAGCGGTGACAGACACCTTAAACTGGGAGGTGGTCTGATTAATTTATGAAGCACTATTACAGTAACAATAACACCGTTATATGGAACAAAAAAATAATGAACGTCTATGTAAGTGGTGAAGTATCATTTTATTATCATTATTTTAGTTGGAGTGAAAACCAGGTCATTTAAGTGTATTTGCAGGGAGTTAGGACACCCAGCGTGAACCCAGGACAGTCCAGGACAGATCTGGTCACGTACATTAGCCTCCATTACCTCACTCTGTGAACTCTCGTATCGTTCAGTCCTCCCTCCTTTCCTCACTGTCTGTTCCCAGGGTGCAGCATGTCAAAAACATAAACTTTGTCCTTCATGGTTGGTTAGAGGGCAGATCAAAGTTTCTACTATTCCCGACACTCTCTCTTTTTCTTTCCTTTTTCTTAACAACACAACCAACCAGTGGGGTTTTAAGGCCCCACACACACACACACACACACACACACACACACACACACACGCACACACACACACAAGCTGCCCTGTGTAACCTGCCCTATCAGGGGAAATCAGGGGAGGTTGTGGCTGAGCTGAAGGCTGACAATTTTTTTTTTTCTCTCTTTCTCTCTTCTGTCCATCCTTCTTTGCGACTCTTCCCACCAGCCACACAAGTCCTTGACTTCGGCCTTGACGGTGGTCAATAAGCATAAAAGAGTCAATTTTAAGAGTATTACATTTGCACTCAATAAATGTGTTCATTCTCTGGATCACAAGGAAAAGAGGTTAGAAATGTCATATCCATACTCTTTATTATTTTAGCCATACATACCTTGCTTCATCCAGGTGGATCCATCTTTAACTCCCCCTGTATCTCATTAGAAAGCGTCGCCTCCGGCTGAACTCTCACTTTCTCTCCTCGGTTTCTCTCGCTCTTCCTTTCACACACACATGCACAAAAAGCCTTCTTTTGCAGCACCCTTTTAGTACAAATTACTTCAATAAAGCAGATGTCGGGCTTCCTATCTCTCAAACTGTTTTCTCTTGGCTTAGGGCAGTGTAGGTATTGATGACCACGTAGCAACGATCCATCGCTCTGCTCTTCTTCAGTATGTTTAATTATTCTTTGCTCCCCTCCCTCTGGTTTTGGCGTCGCATCATACTTCAACGGTCACTAAAGGCCTTTTAACCTTCAAGCGGTCATTCCCCCTCACTTCCAGCCTTCCTCCCTCTCCATCTTGTTTGTGTGTGTGTGTGTGTGTGTGTGTGTGTGTGTGTGTGTGTGTGTGTGTGTGTGTTGACTTCAAAGCAGTTTGTTTCATGAAAAGATTAATGTCCATCTCTATCCCTCCATCTTCCTCTCTTTAGGCGGTTAAACGACAATGAGATCGCCGTCCTGGAAGCCACGGGGACATTTAAGAAGCTGCCTAACTTGAAGAAGATGTAAGTTTACTTCTTGCTTTTATTAATTCATTAAATCGTGCATACATTTAGCAGTTTTTGTCTCTGAAAAGGAGGCAAATAGGAACAATTTGATGGGATAAAGACCTATTATTAAGGTCCTATATATTGTTGATAGAGGAAGGAAAGAAGGAAGTGCAATAACAAGATGACTGAAATAAGAACAGATGGGGGGAACAGATGGAAAGTGCTGGATGGACTGAGATAAAGGATGCAAGAAGAGCTGGAAGTTAAGGGAGAGGGAAGGAGGGAAGAGACAATAAAAAGGAGGGAGGAAGTGATGAAAACGGGGGAAAAAGTGACAAAAATCTACACGTGCAGAGGGCAGAAGTAAAAATAAGAGGTGAGTGAGGGAAGGAGGAAGAGGAGTGGTTGAAGACAAGTAAGGGAATGAGAGGAAGGATTGGAGGGTGGGAGCTAAGGAGGACGCGAATATTAAATGGAAATGGAAGATGGTCCTTCGGTTCAGATTTACAGTCACTCCTTATCTACAACCTCCTCTGTGTGTGTGTGTGTGTGTGTGTGTGTGTGTGTGTGTGTGTGTCACAGTGAGATAGAGAAAGACAGAGCAGAGACCAGAAGTTGATTTATTGGAGAGGAAATTGCTAACCATCTAGCAGTGTCACTGACGATATAGATTGGCCAGCACTCATTTCCATTTTCCTTCTCTCAATTCTTTCCTTCTCTTCTTCATCTCCTCTCCTTTCCTCTCCTCTGCTCTCATCTCCTCATATTTTCTCCTATCCTTGCATCTGCTCTGATACTTTTCATTTTTCTCCAAGTTTGTCTGCAATCATTTATTTTTTTTCTTCCTCGGCCCACTTTCTGCTCTCCCTCTCCCTTAGCCCTTCCTATCCTTCCTCACCTTTCTCTCCTCTCTCCTCCTCCCCTTCCTCTCCTCTCCTTCCTGTCCTAGCTGATATGAGGAAACACAAATCTAGCTGTGAATAAAAGCCACAGCAGTTGTGATAACTATCATCTCAAGTTATTGTCTCTGTAGCCAAATGCTCTCTTTTCATTTTCATTTTTCTCATTATTTGCAAGGATAGAGTGATACTGTAGCAATCATTTCCAGTTGTCTGTGCCAACTGTCTCATTTTCTGCTGTGTGTGTGTGTGTGTGTGCTTAGAGTTATAGTGATAGTTGTAAACTGTTATCAGACTATCTATTGTACAAGATGAGGATATTAAGATGAAGGAGAGAAGAGTTAACAATTGTTAGTTGAAGGGACATGTTGATTATTGCAATTAAATTGGGAATATTGTGTTTGTGTTCATATGTGTGTGCATGTGTGGTTATCCTGCTTGTAGTATTAAGAAATTAAGGGAGAAGGAAATATATATATATATATATATATATATATATGTATATTTGATAATTTCTGTGTCCTTCATGCAGCAACCTGAGCAACAACAAGCTGAGGGACATCCGGGACGGTGCCTTTGATGGAGCAGGTGGAGTTTTGGAGCTGCTGCTGACGGGGAACAAACTGACTGGACTACAGGGACGCATGTTCAAAGGCCTCAGTGGCCTGAAGACTCTGTAAGTCTGGTTTCCATCAGTGTGTGTGCAACTCTGGATTAATAGTTCATAAAGGGAATATTGTGCTGTTATGCAGCCTGTGGAGTGACGCACAGGTCTTCATCACTCTGCAGGACACTAATGCTGATGAATTTGAAAGATGTAAAAGTTTGTTGTTTTAACAAAAAAAGATGTGCTTATGATACACAGGTAGATAAAGGTCAAAGGTCGTACTGTTTACTTTCCTTACTGCTGTCCAGCAAGTGTCACCCTGGTTGTGACACCTTCAGCCTCTGACTTAAGGTGGACTTCATTAACTTTTTTCCTCCAGACTAAAGAGAAAGTACCAGGGTTGTTGACTCTCTCAACCTGAGATCAAAGCTAATGACAGCATATTGTTCCTCTAATTTGGGCACCCGCCATAAATAAGCTAGCGTCCAATTAGGGGTTACAGGATAGCGTACGAAATCATGAGCTAATGTCGTCTGTGTGTGCTCAGTAATGACTGGCTAATGCTATCACGTATATATGCCGGCTAATGACTCTCTAATGGCATCATGGCTGTCTCTGTATTATGTTAAGAGGCTCCCTGCTCCAGTAATAGCCATGCTAACTAGGTTACCCAGTCCCAGAGTTTGCTAATGCTAACTAACTCAGTTAGCCTGGTCCCACATGTCAGAAGCTAATGTCATATTACAGACTCTGTCACGGTTGTCCTGTGGGGACTGTTTTGAATTTAGCCCTGCTTTCTGTTTTATCTTCTGTCCATGTCTTTATTATTATGTTCTTTTATCCTCCTCATATCTTTTTATCCACCCAGAGTGTGTAAATCTGATATTTTTTTTATTTGTTTTTATTCAAACTGTTTTTTACTGCTCAGGTTCAAGGTAAAACAAAATGAGGAGCCATTAACTTTTTTAGCATTTGTATTATTAAATAGATATATGCTGAATGTATGTGGTTATGGTTTCCAGGATGCTGCGGAGCAACCAGATCAGCTGCATTGACAACAGCACGTTTATGGGTCTGAGCTCGGTGCGTCTGCTGTCGCTGTACGATAACCGGATCTCCAGCATCGCCCCAGGAGCTTTCTCCACCCTGCACTCCCTGTCCACCATGTGAGTCTCATCGAGTGTCTTTTTTTTCCCCTCTTTTTATTGCTCATTTGCCTCTTTTTTTCATTTCAGTTATTCTCGCTATCTCTCAACATGTGGTGCCATCACTTTTTGTCTATCTCCAAATCTGGCAGAATCTCAACCATCGTTGTCTCTGCTTCTTGGCTTTTCTCTCTCTGACTCTCTATCCTCTCATGTTTCAGAGTCCAGCTCTGCTGTGTGGGTTATCCACCATGCAGCCCACGCATACACACACATACACATTTCTGCACGTGTTGCTCTCTGGACGCTGTTCTCCTCACAGATGCTCTCCATCATTATCGACTAGATTGGTCTGGATCCCAGGACATTTGTTACCAAAGCTAAATATATCTCAGTATCTGCACACACACATGGACACACACAGGAGGACCTGCAGGCTTGTTTTTATCTTCCCAAAGATGACTGCACCTGCTGCGACCAGGACATGAATTCTTGGATTAAATATTCTTTCAAATTATGGGTGTACATGCTTTCGTTTGATTGAAGCTGACGTTCAGTCTGTGCAGAAAAGCACAGAAACACCAGCCAAGTAGATTTCATGGCTGTTGTGAAGGTGTTTCCTTCTCCAGTCGTCTGACCACCCAGATGTGAAGGCTGTAAATAATAGATTTTTTTTTTCAGCTTAATAAAACATTCCAGGTTGATTTTTATATGTTTTTTCTTAAAGACAAGGGGGAAAAAAGCCTCCTCACGTCATCTCTACTCTCTCTTTCTTCCACTCCATGCTTCCCTCCCTTGCTCTGGCTTTTGTTCTCGCTCGCTGTCCTGCTGTGTGCCTGTCATCTTCAATTCAAGCTTCTACTTGAGTCTTTTTGGGAGAAAAGTGGGAGACAAGCGAGGTGGATTGGGGACGTGGCAGAGGGACGATGGATGGATGCTTTGTTGCATACACTCAGGTTTACTCACTGGGGCTGTTGAAGATTATCACAACAAAAATGGAACAATATTCTATTTCCATCATTCCTGCCATTTTTCACTGTCATTCTCTTTTTCAGCATCACTTTTTCATCAGCCTCACAGTAACGCTTGATTCTGTATGCAACACCCGCCTGCTGTTTGGCTCGAAAGAAAGATGGATTGTTTTTATTTCTAGAGCTTCTCTTCTTAACACTTCCTCTGTTCATTTCCTTATCTTCTCCTCTTCTTCCTCTCCCACCATTTCTAATATCATTCTCCATTTGTACAGCATTGTTTCCCGACAGAGTTTGTCCGTTTAATTAAAAGATTAACGCTTTGTTAAGGAAGGAAGGGATTTAGCATAGGTCTGGTTGCCAGGCAGCGAGGTCAATTCATTACAAGGAAATGAGGAAATAAGTCGTCCCTATCTCTAGCAGCGACCATTAATACTGTAGCGAAAACAGCAACATTCAGGTTTATTAGTTGAGCAGAAGGCAATACGGCACTTTCTCATGTCTCATGTCTTAACGCGATTTTGAGGCTCGTCATCATCATTACAGAGATACAGTAGGTGTGACTCGTCGTGCTAATAAAACGTAAATCTCTAAGTTTGTTTCCAGAGGAAGGTAGGATGAGGGAAATACACTTTAGTTTCTCATTAAACTCCTCTTATTGTCGTAACAGCATCTTAGCAGATCATCACTGAACTGTGTTGAACGTGAAGCAACAGCGAGCTGCTGGCGCCTCCTGCATCAATGTTACATGAGCTGCCGTAGAAAAGCAACAAAATGCAATGAGAGGTGATCAAAAGTGAATATAACTTACAGATAACCTTTCTCTCTTTCACTAGTTCTCACTCTGCCGCCTTTTAATGAAAAATGAATAAAAATAACTGATAACCTTTTCTTCTAGCCTCTCTTTTGTTTTCTTTGTCTCTGCTCCTCTTTGTCTTTCATCTAAATTTATTCAAGCGCATGGCTGACTGAAAAACAACAATTTATATCTGTGTGGTTTGCTCTGCACAGTATACCATTAACATTGTAATTACTATTATTATTATTATTATTATTATTATTATTATTATCATTATTGTGTTATTATTGGGAATAGCTCTTGAATAAATAGATGTTTGTGTCAGTGCAGTCTTATTATTGGGTCTTGTGTGTATCTTCTTAGAATTTATGCATCAATATTTTATTTATGAAGGCAAAATTCAAACCATTTATCAAGCGTGCATCCTTTTGCCATGATGAATTCATTATACTGAGGATGAACTTTAGCTGTCATTGTGCAGCAACATGTTGAAAATGCTTCTAATTCTGGGATGTGTTTTGTTTTGCGTTGAACTTATTCCAACGATTTCCTTTTTTCTCTCTCTTCTGTCCTCTTTATTGTCATAGTAACCTCCTGTCCAACCCGTATGTGTGCGATTGTCATCTGGCGTGGCTGGGTCAGTGGCTGAAGAAGACCAGGGTGGTGAGTGGAAACCCTCGCTGTCAGAAGCCGGCCTTCCTGAAGGAGATCCCCATCCAGGATGTGGCCACCCCAGACTTCACCTGCGACGGTTAGCCTCTTTCTCATTCAGTACTTACTCTGTTGAAATGTTTGCTTTGCTTTTTGGCTGCATTAACATCAGATTACATAAGATTACACTTTCACATGTGTAGGATTGGTCTGCCAGTTCCACAGGATGTGCAGCCATCATTTAGTTATTTACACTGTAGTGATGGCAAACCTGGAACAAATGAAATGTGTCACTCAGCAGCCAAAAGAGATAAGAGCATGAGCAAAGTGACTGAAAGGTAAATGAAATGTGTCTTTGCATCCAAAATTACTGAATGTTTTTTAAAGGACATATCCTCAAGGAAGGTTGTTTTATGTGTGGTGATGATGCTCAACACAACTTTTAATATGGTTTGCTGCAAAAAAAAGTCAGTTTATATTGTTACAAATGTGTTTTTACATTAGGGTTTTACCCATAATGGATTACAGTGAGTGTCTTAGTAGAGAAAATTAGTTTGATTTTACGTAAATCACAATGAGTTCTTGTCACATCCTAAGGGACGTCAAGTACTTTGGTTTGTACTGGACTTAAATTAATATCTTCAGTCCTGATTCTCCTCTTTTTTATGTCAAACCTTAACAGATACTTATTGCACTTCAATACAGTACTTCCTCTCATGTCTTAAGACAGCAGATACACACACACCCTCAGCAGGGTATTGTGAGGACACAGTGATCAGTAGTCACTGGCAAACAGCAGCCATAGATGACATCAGCTTGTGGTTTCTACAGTGACGTTGCTGTTACCACAGCGGTGCCTGCCTATAAGCGACTTAGGCCTCCGTCTTGGCCGCCAAGTTTGACGCCACAGACAAAGTGTGGTCTGGCTCTGCTGTCTATTACATCTTTGTTTCTCTTCCCCCTTTTTCTTTCCTAATGGCTTTACACTTTCAACTCTTAGATCTCCCTTTCCATCTCGCTCAGCTTTCTCTCTCTCCTGACTTTCTTTGAATTCATTACACTTTTCTAATTTCCTGTAGCTGTGCTGCACCCATTAAGTGAAAATGAGTTTGGAAAGTAGTTACCCGGGTTGGCTCAAGTAAGGAAACTCTACGATGGTATCAGATCTTAATATTCATTCTTGCATCCTGTGTGCACACATACACACACACACACACACAAACACACACACACACACACCCACAGACATCTACCTTCAGACTCACTGAGCTACACAAATGTAAGTTTATCTGATACAGCGCTTAATCTCTTGTACTTCCATCTTTATAATGAATTTAAATGCTTACATTAAATATCTAATCTCAAATCTATGCTAATCCAGATTGGTGCTGTGTATCCTTCCCCCCTCCTAAACAAAGAGGAGCTGAATCTCACTCAGTCGTCACATCCTGGCTCTTTTACAGTCAAGATGGCAGCGTAGTTTATGCATCTTTTATCATGCCTTATTTTAGCGTAATTAATCTGCAGATGCTCCCATTCTAAGTAAGACCAAGCCTTTCTATGGACGTCAGTGTTTGGGTCTGCAACAGATGAGGAAAGGTTCGTTAGGGTAGCTGATTGCCCAAAATAAGTAGTTCTTAATCACTGGTGGCCCCTACCAGCCTACTCAGAGGAACAAGGAGTCAGCAGTCAGTGACAGGATAAACAATCGAAAATTATTTAATTTTTCTTTTTTTTATTTTTAAAATTGTTTAACATGCACAGAAAATATAAATAATAGGCTGATAGGTCACACATGCATTCATTCACAGATAAGACAAACCATAAGTAGGAGAAAATAAATTAACATATCATACAAGGTACAGAGGGTCGGTTAGTAAGAAAATTAATGTTTAAGAAGTGAGAAGTAGCATCTGAGAGCATCTAAACTACAGAAACTGCGCAAAGTTTTTGACCGTGTAAACCTAGTTTAGCATGGATTCTTTTCTTATCATTGTCAAACACAATCACTTGCTGATAGAAGTTAAAGATCTGGATCGTCACCATCGTCAGATTAATTGCTCTTTGGCTCAAGGCCCTGGAAGACGTCCTGCTGGCAGTCAGACAAACAAACTACCCAACAGGGCATCGCCTCCACAGTCTAAAGCTGTAAATCTCAAACTGGTTCTCAAAAGAATAGAAGCAAAGAAACACACACACAACCAAGGTCCCCATGTCCGGTCTATTTATAGTAGAGTAAAATGACTGTAAAGTTGTCCGGAGGCAGCCGGGGGAAAGGTAAAGTTAATTGAATCTGTGAGAGGATATTTAGCACACATTTAGATGTTAGTTCAATCAGCCAAGTGTGGAGTTAGTCAGCCCACGGCTACACCTCCCCGTGGAGCCACACACATCAGATAAGACACATATACACTTGCACACACTGCTTCACACACCGGCTCGTAAGCGACCATTAGCACAATTACAAAACTACAAAGTGAAGGAGCAAATGGCCATAGGACAGGGGGAGATAGCTATTTAACAAATGAAATGTGCACCAAAATGTGTATCATCGCAGCGCATAGCAACATATGAAGAGTATGAACACAGAGTATGAGCATACAGTAGATGTGTTTAAACTTGGCCTTTCTCCTTCCACACACACACACAAGTACACACTTACACGCAAACTCAGATCGCAGTTGTGTTATGATTGGCTTAGTGTCCACTTGTCATTATCCTTTATTAAGGTTTTAACTCGGCTCGTTTTACATTTGGGACCGCAGTTCAGCTATTTACGGTACATGCTGCAGGGCTAGATTAAAGCTGCGTGTGTTTGTCTGTCAGTCAAGGAAATGAAGGGCGTTTTCAGCCAAAAACAACTTTGTAGTCTGTGATCCTTCTTATCTCAGCATGTTAAACGATTACAATCGCTCAGATGTTTTTTGTCCCGACCATATGTTTGGAACATAGCTGCTCTGCCTGAATAGTCTTTCTATCACTGTTGGTTAACGCAACCATTTTTCAAACAGGAAGTGCAGCTTCAGATGACTATTCAAGCTTGCTTGTTTTTTCTCCAGGTTTTTTGATGTCTTTAACATCACTGTGACCCGCCTGCCGGTCCTGAGCTGGATGTTGAACCACACCAGTGTAGCTGCCTCTGGTCATTTGATATGGATTGTACAGCACTCTTTAAAAGTGCTGAGTGCAGAGTTGAATTGACCAAGTACAGTTTTTCACTAGAACAGTTCAGTATTTATCTCGACCTCTTTCTCTATTCCCTCTCTCATCTTTGCTCTGACCAGTGTCAACATCCTTCCCCTGGTTCTTCCTCGCACTGTTGATCTTTTTTTTAATTTGTGTGTCCTTCTCTCACCCCTCTCCCTCCAGGTGCTGAGGATAATGGTTGTCTTCCTTCGTCTGGTTGTCCTGACGCCTGCACGTGCACAGACGGTGTGGTGCGATGCAGTAATAGAGGGCTGCACTCTCTGCCCAAGGGCATTCCCAAGGACACCACAGAGCTGTGAGTGACGCATCACTTTTTGATCAAATACACAGACATGCAAACGCAAAAGGATACACAGACACACAAAAGGAATATGCCTGCACACGTGCATGCACACAAACAAAAAAGGGCTTTTGTGTCAACCACACACTCACATAAACACACACAGTCACACAGTTGCTGCAGTGTTATATTGACGCAGCAGTTTGCCCTCTGCTGTTTCAGGAACTAACAAACCATTTAGTGAGTACACACACACACACACACACACACACACACACACACACACACACACCTTCTTTCTCTCTGTGTGGCTTGATGGGTTTATAAGTGAGTGCAGCAGGTACTGTGTGTTTGTTTTGGTGTTCATGTCATAAATGTGTAAATCATTATGGACATTTAAATCTCCACCACACAGCCACATTCTCCATCATACAGACAAACAACCAGCTAGAACCAGCTGAGAGGATTCCAGAAAGAGTCCTTGGGTTCATTTCTTAAAAAATATTAAAGAAAATGCCAAGGTTGAAGCAGCTGAAGAAGCCAAGGTCCACCTTTTACATTAACCCTGTGGGGCCTATGATCACGCCGGCGTGATCAGATTTTTTATTGCAAATATTTGTATATGAT
Organism: Synanceia verrucosa; assembly: GCA_029721515.1. NCBI lineage: Eukaryota > Metazoa > Chordata > Actinopteri > Perciformes > Synanceiidae > Synanceia > Synanceia verrucosa. Next base: position 9,890,798 of record CM056553.1, on the reverse strand, counting down.
ATTACTTTATTTCAATTTTACATTTACATAATAAAACAGTTGATTGAAAATATTTATGGTTTTTATTGTAATAAATACATTTTTTTTTATTCAATTCAAATTTGGTTATTTTTTGGCCCAATATGTTAATGAAGTAGGTTATAGTGAAATAATAACTATCTCTTCATTGTGTTGTGCTGAAAAAAAAGATACCAAGCATGGGCATGTTAAACATTTTTATGTGGTATATAGAGACAAAATCAAAATTATTAAAAAACAGCCAAAATAGGCTCAGGACCCAAAGGGTTAAGGATGTGGATGTTTTTTTGTTTTTTTCCCAACTTTTAGTAGTGCAATAACATGATGGTGGTAAATAAACATGCTACTTAATAATCTGTTTAATAATGTATTTGCCTTAGGATTTCCCCGCATAAAGCCACCACCACAACTTGTAACTATTTCCATCTTATTAATTTCAAGCTTGTAGGAATCCATGAAATAAAGAAAGAGACCAATATAGGAAATGTCTGTAATGATAGTAATTGTTAGAATTGATGTAAAAAAACAAGGGTATTACAATGTTAATCGAGATTAGGACATTCAGAAAAAAGTAGGAACACAATCTGTCGTAGTGAGGGTGAAAAATGACACACACACACACACACACACACAGAAAGCTCTCTAACTGTGAAATAGGTCTTCTCTGCAGGGTCAATAGCAGTGATTAGGTATTGATCAGGCTGAAGAAGACACTCCATCATACTGTCCACATGACCTACTTATGACCTAAGAGAGAGACAGAGAGAGAGAGGAGCAGAGAAGAACGGATCATAACAAATGTGTATAGCTTTTTTAACTTTCAAACAAAAAAGCAGATCTGTAGGTGAACATTTAATGTTTGAAGCTACATGATTAAAGAGGTTATATCTGCACCACACTCCTCCTCCTCCTCATTCAGCCAGGTTTACACCCCAGCACAAATCTTGTCATCTTGTCCACTCTTGACTGGCTGTCTGCTCAATCACCCACAGTCATTTACTTGAGCAGAAAATACAACAAGGTGTAGTTTTTACAATCTTACCTGTGCATCAGTGTACAAGCTAAGTTAAGTTGACAACAGTGTCAAAAAGCGACATTTACTTTCCAGAGAGGTCTTGTCTGGTGACGAACACAACCTATACTATGTTTGTGTCCAGACTTTGAATTCACATCATCCTCATTTTTATCTCTCTTCACATTTTGAGGCGGCTGTGGCTCAGGAGATGCTTTAATCGCAAGGTTGTTGGTTTGATCCTGGGCTCTTTCGTTGTTGAACAAGACAAGAATCTCGAGTTGTTCCAGATTCAGGCCTTCACCTTGCATAACTGCTCCATCACTATAGCTGTATGAATGTATGTGAAGGTGGAAAGGCACAGTATAGATATGTTTCATTTAACATTCATCCTGTCAGATAAAAGCAAAAAAAAATGGAATTTAAATCAGTAAAAGATAAGACATTGTTTTTTTTCTAACTAATGTTTAGCGCTGCTCTGTTTAAAATAACAGTCATTCATTTTGGGAAATACTTGTATTCACTTATATGAGAACATCCTGCTCTCATGTGTAACTGTAGAGCTGCAGTCAAGAGGAAATTAGCTTAGCTTAGCATAAAGACTGGAAGCAGATGGCAACAGCTCATAAAGGTTTAAAAATATGCTTGTGTAACACTTGTGAAGCTCACAACACTTTTTAGTTTTTGTTTGCTTAATCTGCCCTCAAACCAAAATGCAAAAGATGACAACTTGTGGTTTTACAGGGAGATATTTACTGAAGATATTTCTTTAGCCAGCAGAGTCTTGTGGTCGCTGTGAGGTTGCCAGGCAACCATCAGAGCTGCTACACAGAAGTGAAGTGTGGGGTGGGATAAAGTTTTATTTTCAACTTTGGAGAGAACCAAGCCAGCCTTTATGCTTTATCTAACTCTTGGAAAAGAGAAATAGATTTTGTTTTTTTGCCAAATTATTAAAGTCTTCCTTTAATTAAATACTCTGTTCTGTTTGTACCTGATCACACACCCATAGCACGCACCTGAATGTTAAAATGTGTCACATAAAAATACACTACACTCCTGGTAAATGTAAATATATCATATTAATGTAGGTATGAGCAACTGGATATCATTCCCCACCAACACAGTCCAATTTAAACTCAGACGACCCCCCATCTGCACTTTTTAATGCCACAGGAGTTACAAAACCAACCCCTTTATGTGCCTTTATGTGTTTTCTCAACCCCATAGGTCTGTATCTGTGCATAAATATAAATATATATCTGCAATACATTCTCCATTAACTCAACGTCTTTCCTTGCAGGTACCTGGAGGGTAATATGCTGACATCTGTGCCCAAGGAGCTGGCAGGCCTGAAGCAGCTGTCACTGGTGTATGTACCACTCACGTAACCTTGAACAGAATACACACACCCCTGTGCAAACAGCTCAGAAAGCTGCCACGCATCTGCTCAGCATGTCCTGTGTATGTGTGTTTGTGTGTGTTCACTGTATGTGTTTGTGTCTACACAGGGACCTGAGCAACAACAGCATCAGCACATTGGCCCCCTTCACCTTTAGCAACATGACTCAACTGGCCACACTGTGAGTTACCATGACAACGCACACACCTCGTCATGAATGCACACACACACACATCCCTGGGTTGTGGGTGTGCGTGTGAGTGTGTGTGTGTGTGTGTGTGTGTGTTAGGTTAAAAACTATGAGATAAATCAGTGTATCAGTGTTTTCTTCTCTTAACTTTCTTCTCTCCTCCTTCTTTATTCATATTTTCCTGCTTCTTCTTTTCTCTGCCTGTGTCTTCATCTTTCTCTCCCTTCTTTCCAGCTTTTCCACCTCTGTCCTACTTTTACCCCAAAAAATGCTCCCCCTCTTCTTCGATCCTCTTTCCTCCATCTTATTTCAAGCTTCTTCCTCCTCTCTCATCTCATTGCTAACGTGGCATATTGCTTTCCTTATCACTTATCCCTTTCAAAATTGTCCTTTGACTCAAAGAACCTGTTGGATTATAATCTGCTTCAACTCATTTTAATTCCCCTCCCTTCAACTCCAATGCCTTTTCATCGATAAGTGGTGCTTCTATCTTATCTATTACATGGATTTTACATCAACTTAGAGGATTTTGTGTGTTCAGGGAAAGTACATTTCCTCGTTTCCAACAACGCCCAGTTTTATATTTCATAGAGTTGCACTCATTCACGCCTGGGAGCTGCCCAGTGCAACCACAGGCCTCTACTGTTAGCCCGCAGATAGCATCAGTGGAACGTTTGCTGAGTGAAATGCCTTGCTCAAGCACACTTTGCCAAGAGTCAAGGAGGTAGAGGAGAGTGTTTCTTTTTCCACGTTGGATTTTCTTGAAGGCACAATGAATGGGATTTTACTAAAAAATGTGTAGATGGATCCAAAGTGATCCCGCACAATCATCAGTATCACTAACTAGAAGTGTGTGGTGGTGTTTCTACCCTGCAGTACCCTCTCTGCATGTTCTTATTTTGTTGAGTTTGGGATATTTCTGGCCATTAACCTTTATGAAAAAAGTAACTAGGTGTCAAATCATAAGCGTGCAGAAGGAAAGGCAGCATAGTAAATACAGTGAGGTGAAAAGGACAAAGCTCATTCCTAAAGGAGAGTGAATTTGGGATCAGCTTTCACCCGCTGGCGAGCATCTGAACGCTCATTGAGCCAGAGAGGAAGCGCCGACTTTCAGCTTTGGTGTTTAAAAACCACAATCGACAAATCATCGTGCCTTTAATCTTTAGGTTTGTTGGCCGTTAGGGTCCTTTCTCGTTTTGTTGTTGAATCTGAAGTTCGAGATCGGGCAGATTTTGTATTTTTGTCTGCTGTTTTGTCTTGAGACAGTTTCAGTAATTATAATTAGGGCCTTACCTTGATGTAGAGAACCAATGTTGTCGTAAGAAGAACCTCACACAGGATCATTATATTGTTTAATTGTGTTAAAATAATGATAGCACCATGAAACCGCGAACTTTATCTTGTTTCACTCTTGTTTCACAATTTCAGCTCTAAATGTTTTTCACCTTCAGTCATTACTAAACCTAATTTTTGGCTCATTAGCAAGAGAAAATGAATTCCTGTGGTGTGGAAGCCTCAGCTTTGCCTCGGGAAGGTTTTTCCCCACTTTTCCTCTTTCATTTGAGATGTGGCCTTCATGTTTATTTCCCCTTGTTTAACCTACAGTGGTAAAACCAAATCTGCTGTGTCATCCTTCCCTGCCGTGCCTCTTCTTTATCTCTTCATCTCTACATTAATTTTTATGCATTCGGGTAGTCTGAAAGACAAGAGAATATAATTTGGAATGAGTACATCCAAGAAAATAATACTGTGAGTCTTAACCTCAGTGGTGTGACCTTGTTCTTGTCCTCTGTCTTCCAGCATCCTGAGTTATAACCAGATCCGCTGCATCCCGGTCCATGCCTTCGACGGGCTCAAGTCACTTCGCCTGCTGTAAGTAGTGAGCTTCATCTTGAAGTGCCGCAGTGGATTCAATATTCAACACTCCCCTTCGCTAGTTATAGCACTGAGCTAAATCAAAGTTTAATCACTCCCTTGGTGCCGGGCCGAGTGCCATGTTAAGACCCAGTCACAAAATGAGTCACAGCGTCCCAATCATTTGTTGTTTCAGGGTACTGAAAGAGATAAAAGTGACAATCTCTCATCTCGTCTTTTAACACTCCCTCTCTATCTGCATGCTCTGGCCTCTCTCTCTCAGCCCAGTGTTGTGTTTGATGAATCGACCTCCAGCCTCTGTTTCTCTCAGTCATCCATCTGGTTGTCCACCCTCTGTCTCACAATCCCACACACATTGTGTGTATTGCTGTCTGACCATCCTCTCACACACATACTAGCAGCAGCGACACACACCTCTAGTGCTCAATGACAACAGATTTATTGCCATATGTAGCATTTTGAGTTGTTAGTTAACACCCAGCAGCGATGTTATCAGGTTCTACGGTGCACCTGTGCATCACTGCAGCAAGGTGACGTTAAATCACTAGAGGTTACTCTAATTCCTAGCATCTGCTGAGAGTCAGTTTCCTAAAAGATAAAAAACATATACCTTATGCTAATATTCCCAATATAATGGTGGCCAACGGAACCTAACCATCGCTGGAAGTGTTGTCAGGGGGTATTTCAATGCATATTGTAATCTTACGGTTTCAGCTGACGGTGAAAGGAATGTCCGGCATTTTTAAGGCTATCGCTTCCAGGTTCTTTTCGGGGCTCGCGCGTGCACTGATCGCTCATGTTGCCGGTCATTCGTAAGATATGCAAGAAAATCTGTGCCTTATTTTTCGTATGATATCATACGAGTCGTTTCATGAGAATATGTTGAATAATGACTGGAGAGCTTGACTGTATTATTCTCTGTAAACATTTCTTCCTGAACTTCCGCCACCATTGTTACTCAGTGTTTGACCCTCTGAGTCATCTGGTTTGTTTCAGGCCGATCCTCTTCATATTTATTGACTAGATGTCATACAAAGCTTTCACCTTGCAGAAGTTTAGTCATCCTTTTCTTTGGTTTCTTCCCTCCTTTCTTCCTTTCATTTTAGTTGATGTTGCCGTGGGGACTGATCCCTCTCTGCCCCCGCATAGCAACTGGTTGCCAGGCAGCCATCACTGTCACTTCCTCATTACCCACAACCCCCTCTGGGCCAGCCTTACGCGGGGGCTGTTAGAGCACCGTGCATAGACGTGCAAACACACACGGTGATGCACACAAACACATAAAGTTGCGCAGACACACAGTCCACACACACACACTAACTTGCTTGCACAGCAGTGTACTACACACTGACCTGGACATGCACACACTGAATTATGCACACAGTTCATACACACTCGTACACACACACACACACACAGTGTTTGTTTGATAGGTGTCCCCTGCTACAGCCCTTCGCTCTAATGGAATGTGAACTTACATCCAGCAGGCAACACACCCAAATGGAAAGACACAAAGGATGCACACACACGCACACACACACACACACACACACGCACGCAAACACACACTGCAGTCTCTGAGCCCTTGGAAGCAAAAGTTTCTGAAACACACACGCACATATCTGCACACACCCTCTAGACGCACCAAACAGAAATGCACATGCAGATACACATCACAGCCTGCTTTGTGTCCCACTGAGACACACACACACACACACACATGCATGCCAGCAAACGGCCTGATGACCATATGAGACCGTTTATATTCCACTCATAGACCAGGACAAACTTTACTGTCTGATGATGAAAATAAGCCTTCTGTTTATTTTGTGTTATTCTTTCATAAATATTGTATTTACTTTCCATTATAGAAGAGGATGATGGTGCATCTGCAGCTGAGGAACCACAAATAGTTTGAATAATTCAGCGCACAGTAGCGTTCAGCAGCTCGGCTGTCAGTTTCACTTACCTCTGATGTGATGGCTATAAGGCAGTGGGGTCATTTAGACACTCATCGTACAATGAGTCATGAGTGCTTTCGTCTTGAAGTAGTATCGATCAGTCAATGATACTACTACAGTAGTAGTAGAAGCATTAGACATAGTTTGACTGTGAATAGATAAAGAAGTATCAGTAATAACTAGTCCAGTATCCTGACCTGAAGTCAAAGGTCCAATTGTTGAAAAAAGTGGGATTATAAAAAAAAATAATCAAGTTAATCAACAACAAATTAAAATCAACAGTGGGTCAAGAATATAACCTCACGAATTTGCAACAAGGTCACTTTTGTGTTTAATATTCATGTTCACTTCTCTATACTCTCTAATATTCATGTCTCTCTCCTCCAGCACTCTCCATGGCAACGACCTTTCAACCATACCAGAAGGAGCTTTCAACCACCTCACCTCTCTGTCCCATCTGTAAGTGCAGCCCCATGTGTCTGCTGCTGTATCTGAGCATAAGTTTTGTAGTTTTTCACTTTTAAACTGTGTTTTTGTGTGTCCAGGGCTCTCGGCGCCAACCCGCTGTACTGTAACTGTGACCTGCGCTGGCTCTCTCAGTGGGTTAAGGCTGGATTCAAAGAGCCTGGTGAGCCGAGAGATCAGCATCGAGATGCAGTCAGAATATAATGTGCATCTCGTATTGTGTAGAAGAGAGGTTGACTGCTGTTTTCTTGTAGGCATCGCTCGTTGTACTGGACCTCCTGACATGGCCGACAGGCTCCTGCTCACCACACCACTCAACAGATTTCAGTGTAAAGGTAAACCATCTCCTCTTTATTCTGCTTACTTCCATCATTTTGTTTCCTTACTACCAACCGCTACAGTATGTACTGCTATTTATCCACATATCAGCATTCTAACTCTGTTTTTATCCCTGGTTTCAGGCAGATTAGTGCACAGAAAAGCGTTTAAAACCAGGATTAAAAACATCAATATCAGGGAAATACTGCATGTGATTCAGCTCTGTTTTATGACTCTTTCTACACTAACTGAACACTTGTCTCTTCCAATCTCAGTCACATTATCTGTGCAAAGTCCTGATTTTTAAGAGGTTTGACCACTATTTGTCTGAATTGTTGGAGTGTTTTATTCTTGACCTTGCAGCATTCCAGTGGATGGAAGTTAATCTAGGTTGATTTACTTTTCTTCCACTGGTCTTGGTTTTGTCTTTAGGCAGTCTGCTAGCCAATAGTTGGACTTTTATCCAGTCTCAGGTTGAGTTTCAGTGATTTAGGTGAGGAGGGCTGCCAGTGGTTTTATATTTACATGGCTGTGTGCATTGCAGGGCAGTGCTTTTTAGGTTCATTTACCTCACACCAAGAAGACACTGGAAGACATTGTGCAAAAACATGCAGATTATGAAAATCACAAACTTTAAACTGCTCTTTGGCCTGTATGTTAGTGTCACTGTAATTCTTCCTCTACTGGGTTTATTTCAGGATCTTCAGTGTTGCCTTCCCACCTCTTCATAGCAGATCAATGATTGTCTTTTTTAAGTTTATTGAGATATTGAAAGCACTTCAGATGCATCTTCGGGCTCAGGGGAAGCTAACAGCTCAGATTATGAGAGGAAGGCCTTCAAGCTAAGCATATTATTCTGTGAGCTGTTGTACAGTCATTTTTTTTGTTTCTGAAAACAAACATGTCAGACAATCAATCCTTCATGTATCAAGGATGAATGTTTTAAAAGGTGTTTGAGTGTTTGTGCCGTTTCCCCCTCATCGGCTCTAAAAGTAATATTTTTCTGAAAAAGGATTTCCTACAGAGTGTTCATAGATGAAGAATGAGCTACAAAAAAAACCCTCCATCCCCTCAGTTGTATTTCAGTGATACAGAACGGACTCGAACATGGCCTGCCTCAGGGCTTCCCTGCTGTCAGACCAGAGGGGGAAAGAATTTAGTGGAAAAAGAAAATACGTCATGAAAACTATGGTCCTGTACAAAGAAACTGCAGCACAGTGGTTACTGTACAACTGTCGGAGTATGTTTTCCAGAGAAAAAGTAAGACTACAAAGTGGACTGTGACTCTGCTGAGATCACTCTAGAGGACCTCACATCATCACACTGAATCAAACACCCTCTTCCTCTTGCTTCTACATGCTCCGGCGCCTGAAACAAATCACATTTATTGCCCTCCTAAGCTCTTACTTTTCTTATCCTGTAAGGCCTTTTCTTAGCACACCATCCATTAAATGAAGTCTGTGGCAGAGCCTTTTAGCGCAACATGACTAAATATGTGTCTGCCTGTCTTTGACACTTCGCTTTGCTCCTTTTTTTCTTCTTATCTTCATCCCTCCTTCCCCCCTCTTCTTTCTAATCTCATCTGCCTCTGTTTTCTGTTATCCGTCTCAGGTCCAGTAGATATCAGCCTGATGTCAAAGTGCGCCCCCTGCCTTTCAGCGCCCTGCCAAAACAATGGCACCTGTGTGTCCGACACCACTGGATCCTACCACTGCACCTGTCCATATGGATTCAAGGTGAGACAGACAGAATCTGAAGACAGAACCTGAAGTTATGTGTGTTTGTTTCTTTTGGATCTTACTCTCCAGAAATAAGGAGCTTTCCTTTATTTCAGTTTGCTAAAGATTTTCTCTATGTTCATGAAAACAAATATTTCAAAAAAGAAACTTTGCCAATTTGTGTTTACTTTCAGTGTGGTAAGTCTCGATTGATAAGTTCAGCAGGTGCAAATAAATCCTCAACCCTTGACACTGTTAATACCATGTGTCCTGCCTCCTGATACCTAATATCAGTTCCCAACACCACCACATAACAAATGACCATTTTTTGTTGGATTCTCTGTATTCAGACCAGGCCGCACAGCAGTGGATGTGGTTCTACTTTTACTGCCCGACTCAGCTGGCTGCATGTGTGAATGGATAGCCATGCTGCATAATCCTGTGGTATTAGCAGCATTATCGGGCTTAGCCTCAGCCTCGCATGCATAATGTATCTACTTGTTCATCGATAGAGGAATGATGGCTGCACTGGGAGGTATCGACTGATCAAAAGACGAGCGATGTAATAAATGTCAAGAGCCCTGCGTTAGGAAAGACATGCAAATCCACTGGTGAGGGGGCGATTTGCATCATTTGCATTTCGGTGTGTGTAATACATTTTAATACATGCAGTGTGTGCAGTGTGCAAGCAGTTTAAAGATACACTCATGGTCTCATGTGTACACACACCTCATAAACTTTGAGCTTTTACAGGAGGACAAAGCCTTAGTTTCGCTTTAATTAAAACATCACTTGCCAAGGTCACAGACTGGGAAATAGTGACTGTCTGTGTGTGTGTATTTGTGTGTGTGTGTGTGCATGTTCATGTCTGAGTGTATGTTTTCCTTTCTGTGTCCTCTGGGACAATGTTAATTAAGATGTGTCGGAGAAATCAAAGAAGGAGCAGCAGAGAACAAAGGAGAGAGCACAGAGGGAGAAACTTAAGCTACAGAGAAAGTGACAGAGGTGGATGTATGGGAGAGACAGAAACATCTTAAAGAAAGGAATAGTTATAGACGAAAGAGGGAGAGTCAGAAAGAGAATGAATTGAGGGGGAAAAAAGAAAAGTGAGGAGGAAATAATGAAGATGGATGGAGAAGGAAGGCAAGAATAAACGTCCTGTTCTCCGCTTTGATCAGAGGAAGTGGGTGTGTTGGCGGCCAAAGGATTGGTGGTTTGAAATTAAAACTACAGCCACAGGGCTCAGTGTGGACTGAAGGAGTGGGTGTGTACGTGCAGCACTCAGATATGTGATACTGTTTCTAGTGAAAGCTGTTTATTTAGAAAACAGGTGTGTGGTGAAACCAGCAGTGAATCAGGGTAGTAGTCTGCATCGTGCATACTGCATCAGTACTTACACATGTGTGCACATGACAACTAAGATTTTTGATTAACAGGATGAAAGAAGGAGAACAATAATGAAAGCTCTTTGGGAAAATAGATTTACCAACCTGAGTAAATTTATTCAACCCTCTAACTCTCTGCAGGCTATTTACTTTCAACCGCAGCTTAAATGGTAAAAAGTATGTGGTCCCAAAGTGTAAATGCTAAATGGTAACTGTCTGGCTTACCAGAAATATAGTCATATACAGGATAAGTTTGAATAAAATTTATCAGGAAGAAACTATTTTTGCCAAATATGAGGACATGCAGTAATGCACAGGGAAGTTTTCTTATAATATTTAACTGTTTCCCTCCTAACCCACCAAAACACGCCAACTGGCTTTAAACTGGTGCATTTAGTCCATGTCTCTGGTTGCTTTCTGTTTGTCAGTGTAAATGTGATGAACACTACAAAGGTAAAGGAGACTGCAATGGTGAAGCAGAAGGATAATGTGAAGTGAACACATCCACCTGTCTTTGTTTGAATAATAAAATCATCTCTGGAAGAAAATCATGTTCAGTATTAACTTGGGTTGTCTTGTCCTCTCCACCAGGGTCAAAACTGTGAAATTCCCATCAATGCCTGTATTAGTTTCCCCTGCTCTAATGGAGGAACCTGCCACATCCAGCCCGGCCTTGAAGACCACTTCAGGTACAGACCTGTCTTATATAAATCTAGTCATTTTAAAAACTGAAAAGGATTGCATTTTTGCATTTATGTGCCTGCCAGTGTATTTTGTATTTATGCGTTGGAGATTGAGAAGGATAAAACAAACAAATCCTTCAGGAATTAATTTACCCTGTGGTCAAATCTCCCTGCCCTCCTCTCTCTATTAGTGGAGACAGTTTAAAACCCCACCCTGTATTCCCATCTAAAGGGAAAATTAACTTTACTCTGTCCCCAGAAATATAGACAACGTGATTGGAGTGGACAGTCTTCACTGGACAATGCATTAACTGAGATAACAACTTAGTTTAACCTTATGATGTGTTTTCCTGCCTGTGTGTGTTGTGGGGGAGTCAGACAGGAAGAGGGGCGACTTTACAGAGGAGGAACCCCCTCATTAAATCCTTATGCCCTCTCTGACCTCCTCACTCACTGAAAGGGATGTTTTAAACACCTGCCAATGTTTCTCTGCTGCATTCTGTCAACACACCTTCCCCATAATGTAAATGTGTGTTATTTATTTTATTTTATTATATAATATGATATAGCCTACATATGATGGAGATTTATTTGATTTTAATGAGCAGAGAGAAGGGAGATGTGGTAATGAGCATTTCAGTTTTTACATAAGCATGGACACACAGGTGTGAATGTTGAAATTTTATGTTTTATGCTTCAGTTTGATATCATGCTAAGGTAATTTATCGAGAGAACCACTCTGTCAACATTTGCAATGCATCTGTAGTACAAACCCAAAACAGCAACAGAGAAATACTGAATAAATATCCAGATGAAGTGGTGATGGACATGTAATGACCTCCAAAACACTGTTATGATTCACTGTGATCCATCCATAAGAACTTTGCTGTTTATTGTTTAAAGCTAAACGCACAGTCCATAATGTGCTTGATCCTTTTACTAATCTGTATTCATGCGGGGAAAGCGTGCTGCACTTGTTCGCTCTTTTCCAGTAACCCCTGTTTCACATTCAAACGGTTTCGCACAGTCACACCTGGGAGCTGCCCAACACAATCACAGTTTGACTCCTGGCTGCAGAGCTGCTTCACTGGAGACGCTGGGGTCAAGATGCTCTCAGTGGCAGCTGTTGAGGGAGCAGCGAGTAGAGCTGATACACCATCTCAAACTAGCTTTTCATACCTCCAGGCTTAATGTGGACATCTGAAAACAGACAATATGTAGTATTTTAATTTGCTGTCAAATTCAAAACAGCTTTTTATCTTCTCATTTTAACTCTTTAAATATAAAAAAATAAGAGCCAAGGAGACAGCTTTAATTGATTTCTTAAATTGACCAAAATATGTTATATACTAATACTGCAATTATCCATACATGCATGCAAGTATATGTGTGTGCATGAGCAGTCTTGTCAGCTTCTCCTCTTTGTTCCAGACTCATGACGAATATTAGCTTTGATTGGAACAATTGTCATGAATATCTAAACCAGATTTGCCTGCCCTTTAACAAGGCCTTTGCCCTTTGTAAAGCTTTGATGTTTGTCTGGCCTTTAATGTCCTGGGTGGTGATGCTATTAGGGGTCTCTTTAACCTTTACAGATCTTCTCCTAATGTTAATTCCAACACAGGTAGAAACAGAGAGAGGAAGACGGAACGAGTGGGAGTCCAGACTCCTTTGAATTTAACATGTTATATAATCCATTGGGAATATTCATAGAGTCCACTGGCCTCTAGCAGGGACCCATTTCTCAAACTACATCCTTTAAATGTCAAGACTGGGATTTAATTGGTGGAGCAGAGCTTTCTGACCCTGTCAATGTGTATTTCTGTGGAAAATTTGATGTCTTTGTTTTCCTTCTTTCTTACGTCTGCACTTTCTTTTCATTATTCCTCCTCCTTCTCAGTATTTCCTCTTTCTTCTCTCCCTTCCTGTCAAAGCCAACTACGCAGACGAATATCTGCTTATTAGCATAGAAACATTACCAAATTAGGCCAATCAAAAATGTAACCACGCCCAAAGCCAATATTTTATTTGTGCAATAATGGTAATGCGATGCAGTGTTTCACATAGGACATGTCTCTTCTTGTAAGGTTTGTGATTCATACAGATTCATGACATCCAACATGTTGCGCTGAAAAGTTTTCATTTCTCCAGCTCTGTAGCAACTTTTAGCTCATCGTTTTTTAGGTCTACTGGCCAACACCCAGCCTGTTGTGGATAGATATAGTATGTTTCATAAGAGGCTGATGGAGACCAGACCATGGCTAAAAGGAAAGGGACTTTATTTTGGCAAGAACTATGACTCCAATGGGATGTTCATGTTGTTCTGTCTCTGCTGGATGTCAAGCAGGCAACTGGATGCTACAATAATACGTTCCCCAAACAACTTATGTTGGCTGAGTTTGATTTGGACTCTCTCTGCCCATCATAGGTCCAACTGCTCAATGTAGCTTTAAATGTGGCTTTCAGAAACCAGCGCACGGACATGGTGTGAGTCACCAGTGACTGACCTCTGTGGTGTGGGAAGAGTGAGTGAGATGAGTGTTAGCGTGAGAAAAGGTCTGTGAGGCAGCAAAGTTCAGGAAACTCAGAGTGAGAGATGAAACAAAGGGAATCCAAAATAAAATAAGTTTTACAGGTGCAATACAGTGTTTTCACTTGTGCTGAAAGGGTTTTCCCGGCTTGAAGTGTAAATCTGTACAGTTTCTGCTTGATTTAGAGTTTTTATTTGAGTGAAAACAGGAATTTTGCTCAGAGTTTGGAGTCTTTTTGTCGATACATGAGCCTAGAAAAAAAAGAAAACTTCGATTTCTATGTATATGTACATTTTTTGTGTATACAATGGAAAAAAAATGTAATACAGCTTCATTATTTGGGAAACATCACCGCTGACACCCAGTTTTAACACAGTCTCAGTATTGTAATCCTTGCATCAGTGGGCCACAGACTCAAACACTGTTCTCTTATCTCCTTGTCTTAACTTAAGATAAGATATTTAAGTGTTTTGCCACTTTAATGTCCCACGATGACCAATCTGTAAAATACTTTTCATGCAATAAAAGCAACTAAAATGTAAGATACTCACAGAAGAAAAGAGAGAGAGCTGCAGAGTGCAGCTGTGGTGAGTTTTATCAAGTGTTGTGTGATCAGTGATTAAAGGTGAGTTTTTGAGCTCATGTGAGCTATTATAAGGAGTTAACCGGACCAAGATAAGAAGGGTGGGAAGAGGGGAGACAGATCAAGGGTTGCAGAGAAGAGAGGAGGTGAAATGAATCTACAGATTGGGGGAAAAAGAGATAAAAGGGAGGAAGATGAATAGAGGGGAGGAGGAGGTTTTGATAATTCATCTAGAGTTGCCCAGGTGGTAACTGTAGTGGCATCAAACTACAAAAGAAAAGTTTATCTCAGCATGTTTCTTCCTCAGCACTGGATGGCCTGTTTTTTCATTGATTCTGGAGAAACTTTACATTCTGGTGTTGAAATGATAATGAAACCTCCTCCAACAACAAAGACAGAGATGCCCTGAATGAAAGGACTGCGCCCAAAATAGATGAATGCCTTCCTTTAACTTTAAGTGCAGAGGAAAACCATCAGGGAGAGTTTGTGTGAGGCAGTAATCGTTTAAACTTTGAACAGCCATGTTAAAATTTCATTCCTGCTATAAAATGAGGCATGAAAAGGTGTCTCTTGTTGCACTGCTAAATATAGATATGCCGTGGCTCCAGTGGTGTGTAAGAGCCAGAAGCAGGATGGAGGAAAACCCACCAGAATACAGATTAAAGTGTTTTTCTTATAGGAGAATTTAAGGGGAAGTTAAGTCGAGCAGCTGATTTATCTGGCTGATTGATTTTATTTCAACTTGTGCAGCAGGAGTGTGTGCTCACATCTGACCCGTAATGCACTTTGTATGTGTGTCTCTGTGTGTAGCT